>QAOA01001920.1:28776-204211 GCA_003255065.1 Cercis canadensis | reverse complement strand
TTTTTTTTTTTTTTTTGTTTCCTCAATTTTTGTTCAGTCCAGTAGGCAACAGTTAAAGGAAAGGAAAATCATTTTGATGAATTTTATGAACTTCCAAATTTACCCATTAACAATTAAAAATAAGATGCTAAAAAAATAAAATAATAATTTTATGAAAACACTTTTCTTTTCATTTATTTGTATTTCCATATTTCTATCCTCCAAGAAGACCATCCAAATAAATTAATGATAAAAAAAAAAGTATTCCCTTCTAAAAATAATAAGCTTTGTCTATGTTGAACACATTTTCAATTTTTCAGTAATTATTCCCGAACCATATTTATTAATTTGTAAGAAGACAGTGGTATTGTTCCCAAATTGGAGTGGAGTGCCAAAATAACAAGTGGACATGACATTAGTTCTCCGTCTTATCGGTATACACAATTTGCCTTGACAATGCTGAAGATTCATCATTTTCCTTTTTTGGTAAAAGCAATTTCATTCTTTTGATATCAAAGAGATTGCCAAATCCAATGTAGATGCTCTGTTTTTAATTAACTTACGCAAGTAAAACATATATGCATTTGCATTTTTCATTTTTATTTGACAATGATTCTTTCATTTAATTAATTAATTTTTTTTTTGTCCACAAAAATAAGTCAAAAGAAGATAGGTTTAAGCTAGGCATCATATGTGAACTTTGGTAATATCCTATCCAATATATCTTACAAATAAATTTGTAGTTGTAGAAACAAACTTTGAACCAAATTCTCAGTATAATTTATCTGTCTTTCATCATAAGAGTTGTAAGGTACTAAAACGTTCCGATCTCTATCTATCGCTTTTTACCTCACAAGATAATTTACCGTAAATTATATTATATTTACCTCTTCTTCATAGGGTTAATCAGCACTAATAAGTACACATATAAAAAAAAAAAGGATAAATAACTTTAATAATGCATTTTAGAAATTTAATTCTATAAATATTATATTTTTTTAAATAATTTATACTTTTACTGTAGTTTTTATATTTTTAATATTATATAAGGTGACGCAATAAGACTAATTGTATCACTCTTCTATCATAGCAGCACTGTCAGGAATCAAAATCGGATGTCATAATTGAGCTTATTGCATCACCCTTATAGTGACATCATTTAGATAATGTATCACCAGAATTAGTGATGTCATTTGGCAATAGCGTTACTTTTGTAGTGTTACAATATACACAATTGTGTCATTGGTAGTTTCAGCTTCTCTCCCTTCCACTTTTTTGCAAAATGACATAATATTAAAAAAATAAAAACTATAATAAATGTGAAAATTGTTTAAAAAATATAGTATTTATAGAATTAAGTTTTTAAAATGCACAATAACCCAAGAAATTATACCTACATGTCAAACACGCTGAACTTCATCCAACTTTCGGTGACTAGGAAATTCATCTTCCTTCTTTCATAAAAATAATAAACATTTCACAAATTCTACAATTAACAAAATTTTAATTCAAATTATCTCACTTCAATTTTTCATCAAATTTAATTTATTTTAGTTATATTTGAGCACAATGCTCTCTTGACATCAAATCTTTTGATTAGTGATTCCTAATTTTCTATAACTAAAAATAGTGTTATCATACCCACAAGTTATTAATATTCAAATTAAAATTTTCATATATAAATTTTCGGAGATTCTATGATACTATATGAGTATGTCATACTTTACTGACGTGACAAGTATAAGTAATTTTTATATTTTATTATATATAAATATAATTTATCTTATTTTTTTTAAACAAATTTAAAAACAGTTAATTTATACACATGTCATTTACACATTAACTATTTTCATATAATATGACATACTACAAAGTATTTAAGAAACCTCTTATATTTTATATACGGTTATGTACATAAAAAGTTTATAAAAATATCACTTCTCTTCATAAAATCAAATCCTTTCAAATGATAATTTACAAAAATGTATTTTAATCTTTATTTCTCTATATCTCTAACTACAAGTTTTGTTATGTTTGGGAAAAAAAATGTACAACTATGTTATTCAGAAGGAAAAATAAAATAGCAAGAAGAAAATAAAAGAAATCCCACAAGGCGTGGGCCTTTTCTTCCCTTATCTGGAGGCATGAGTTAAGCTGATAATTGTCAACACCTCAATATACTCAATTGCTGATCATCTTTGCCTGTATTTCAAAAGAAAATGAGTCTATTTCAACAATAAAGGAGAAAAGTGATTGATATTTTTTTTTTAGTAGAATGGGTCAATTTGGAGATTCACGAAGGAGTAGACATATGCCCATCCAAATAATTAACTCCAAGGCACTATTAGTCTTTAGAGAAATTTACTCAACTAGTCTTTAAATGTCAGAGGATCTCTAAATGCCCACCAAACGAGATTATTAATCTTAAGAGAGTTTAAACTTAGCATTTGGAAGGTTCAAAACTCTAAACCGAAACCATTTGAGCAATTGAACTAATTCACATTAACAAAAGTCATTGATATGAAAATTTGGATAAATATGTTATTCATTGGACCTCGTTCACATTTTTGAATTTGCTGTTTTGTAAGTTGGAAAAGTTTCCTACGTCTAATATAAGTCCCAATATTATGCTCTTTCCCCTTTTCACCAAATTCTTCATGCATGAAACTTATTTGATTAATTAATTATTTTCTAAGAAGAGAATAGAGATATCATCATTTTTTTTTTATTAGAGAAATATCATCATGTTAAAAGGTTACTTTTAGCTTAAAAATTTGTAAACAAAGTCACTTACTGTCTTACTTTCCAAAAATTATAATAAATGGAGCAGACGGTAACTTCATCTAAATACTTCAAATTCAAAAACCATTTTATATAACAGCCAAGCGGCAGACCACAATAGTGGAAAATCCAGATTTAAAAGATTATCTCAATCTTTATTGATGAACATTCAAAAGTTTTCTAATAGATCACCTAAAAAAAAAACCTTCTAATAGTTGGACAATATATTTAAATGGAGCATATTGATCACGTATGAACCCTTTCTTCCTTTTCTGCAAGAAAACAATACGTGTAAGATTACTTTATTTGTTTATATGAGTCTTAAGAAAATGCAAAATCTCTTGCCAAAATGGGACAATGAGTCGCTGTTGGCATTAATTAACAACTCTTACATTTAAATAACATATAAGACTGAAGGAGTTGTCATAAAATTTATAGATTATTGATATAAACAATTTTTTTTTTACCAATCGTCGATCAGAATAGTCTATAACAGCTGAATATATAAAGATCCTTTAATTATTATAAAAATTTTAATATAAGACTGAAAATGTTAATAACATATATTTTAACTTTTGTTAATTGGATTATAGATAACTTGATCATAAGGCTCTCATCACAATAAGAGAATATTGTGTTTAATATTTCTCATTGACAAAATAAAAGTCCCAAAGTACTCTCCATACAAAATTATAACTATAAATGTTTTTACAGCGAGACTCTTAAAATAAAAATGACTCGTTCTAAATTTAGTAAGTCTAACTCTATTCAAAAATTGTGGTAAAAAATAGAAAATATACTTCAACCTTTCCCACTGTATACGATTAATTGAATTTTCTTATGACTAATTTATGGCTCTTTAAACTTATAGTATTTATATATGAAAAATGCACTTGACCTGAGAATCCTATAATATCTCCAGAAGATGATATGGTGGTATACGATGCAATGTTGCTGCCTGTTGGTATGACATCATTGCTTTTTCTAAATGAACTGGTGCTTGTCCTTTAATGAGAAAATTAAATAAACTAGTGCTATCAAATTTATTTACTCTTTTTTGTTTTTTTAATTAAGATACTGTCAATTTGGCAATATAAATTATATAACAAAACAAAATGTGAAAAATAGTAATGTGTAATCATTATTTCTTCAATTAAATATCAAAAAGGTGGCACAAATTGTATCCTACTAACTACTACTTTTTTAAACTAATATAATCTTTAATTAAAGGAAGAAAATCCCAAAAAAAATTGAAACTAAGAATGAGAAAATATAAATAGAGTGAATCATATATAACTATATATCTCTTTCGAGCTCTAAGTCTCAAGTTTTAACTAATGCAAAAAAATAAATAAATACTTAGTTGGATGGTGGAAAATAAAAAAAAAATGAAAACGATCTATTTTTATTTTCTATCTATACTCTATGCTACCAAATATTAAAGAGTAACAATGATATTTTCCTCCAACTAAGCACACACCCTTGTGGAAGGGAAATGGCTTAGGCTGTAAAATAGCACATAACCATACGTTAATAAACTGAAAAAAAAATATATTAAAAAACAAAAAAACTGAATAACCAGAACTAACATCAAACAAAAAAAAAAGGTGGTAGAAAAGAGGATTATCCAGTTAAAAAAGAAAGAATAAAAATAAAAAGCAAAAGACAAAAGCAATGAAAAAAATAGACCAGTTGACTACCACTTTACTGTATACAACTAGGGTTTCTTTTCGGTAAGGCGTCTTCATAAGCACACACAGCCTGGACCTTCAAGTTCGTCTCTTTCTCTCTCTCTCTCTCTCTCTCTCTGTAATTGTGACCCAGAAAATAAAAATAAATAAAATGCAGCTTGCCCAACTTTGTCTTGGTCACCCTCTATCTCCTTCTCCGAACCTTAGAGCCAAGCAATGCCATAAAATAGAAGCATAAACCACCACCACACCATTTTCTCAAACACTAAAACAGTGTTGTGAAAGAGCAAAACCAACAGAGCAATGCAGCTTCCAAAACTCCCCATTTTGCTTCCCCTCTTGCTCATTCTGCTTCCTCTAGTGAAACCAGATCTGGATTCCGAGCGAGCCGCTCTCTTGGCTCTCCGTTCGGCGGTGGGTGGCCGAACCCTGTTCTGGAACGTCACAGAGCAGAGTCCCTGCAAGTGGGCTGGTGTCCAATGCGAGCAGGACCATGTTATTGAGCTTCATCTTCCTGGTGTAGCGCTTTCAGGCCAATTACCCACTGGCATTTTCGGCAACTTGACTCACCTGCGCACTCTTAGCCTTCGTGTTAATGCCTTAACTGGTGGGTTGCCTTCAGATCTCGCTTCTTGCGTCAATCTTCGCAACCTTTACTTGCAGCAAAATTTGTTTTCTGGGGAAATTCCAGACCTTTTGTTTAGTCTACCCGATTTGGTTCGGCTTAATTTGGCGTCCAACAATTTTTCCGGTGAGATTCCACCGGGTTTCGACAAATTGGTAAGGTTGAAGACTCTTTTCCTGGAAAATAACAAGCTTTCAGGTTCCATCCCTAAATTGGACGTGTTAAAGCTTGAGCAGTTCAATGTTTCGAACAATTTGCTAAATGGGTCAGTGCCAGAAAAGTTGCAGACTTTTTCTCAAGACTCATTCCTGGGCAATTCGCTATGTGGGAAGCCCCTTGAGCTTTGTCCAGGAGATAATGGAACTTCTGCAGCGGGTGGGATTGAAACCAATGAGGGGAACAAGAAGAAGAAGAAATTGTCTGGTGGTGCCATTGCCGGGATCGTTGTTGGATCTGCGGTGTGTCTTTTGTTCATTCTATTTGTTTTGATCCTTCTGTGCAGAAAGAAGAGCAGCAAGAAGACAAGCTCAGTTGACATTGCAACTGTGAAGCAACCAGAAGTTGAAATTCCGGGTGAGAAACCTGTGTCCGATGTGGATAATGGTGGTCACAGTAATGGGTATTCAGTGGTTGCGGCAGCGGCAGCAGCAATGACAGGGAATGGCAAAGCAGAAGCTAACAGTAATGGAGCTAAGAAGTTGTTATTCTTTGGTAATTCACCAAGGGTTTTTGATCTCGAGGATTTGCTTAGAGCTTCGGCTGAGGTTTTAGGTAAAGGGACTTTTGGCACAGCCTATAAGGCTGTTTTGGAGATTGGGCCTGTGGTGGCTGTGAAAAGGTTGAAGGATGTGACGATTACTGAGGGGGAATTCAAGGAGAAAATTGAATCTGTGGGAGCAATGGATCATGAGAATTTGGTCCCTCTCAGGGCTTTCTATTTTAGCAGGGATGAAAAGCTTCTTGTCTATGATTACATGCCCATGGGAAGCTTATCTGCACTTTTGCATGGTGAGCATTTTGGATATCTTCTGCTTTCTTTTTACCTCTTTCTGGTTCTGTCTTTTAAGATTTGTGCTTATGATTTCAGATTTTCTTCAATGATTTCAAATACATCAATTCTTTGAGAATGATTACTACAGTTTTCGTTCTTTTAGTGTTTATTTTTACCTTTTCCAGGGATTGCATAATTGTTGTTGGTCAGTGATCACTGATTGTTGATTACACTGCATCTTACAAAAGAAAAAGGGAGCATGAGGGAGTGGCATCCTTTATTGTCTCTTATGCTTCACATTTACAATTCACTTCAATTCCTTGCTCCTAGATCCATATGGGTTTGTGAAATAGGACAACTCCATGTAATTCAACATCATATCCTTAAGGTCATGTGGTCTGCATCCGGTTATTATCAGGCTTATGCTTTCAATAATGGGTTGCATTTGCTTATGTTACCCTTACCATTGGGGTTCATAGCAGTTCAATTCCTTTTCATTTTTCTTTGAATTTTGCTCTTTCTATTGCATTACATCATATAGTCATTTAGATTTTTCAATTTTCATGTAAACTATGTTGAATCATAGCTTCATGAAATTGAAATGGAATCCTGCACAGCTCCAACAATAACAGTATAATGTTTTCACATTTTTCACAACAGGAAACAAAGGGGCAGGCAGAACGCCACTGAATTGGGAAATTAGATCAGGCATTGCACTTGGAGCTGCTCGTGGCATCGAGTACCTACATTCACAAGGCCCTAATGTTTCTCATGGAAACATAAAATCATCTAACATCCTCCTAACCAAATCCTGTGATGCCAGAGTGTCTGATTTTGGTCTTGCACACCTTGTTGGTCCCTCCTCAACTCCCAATCGGGTCGCTGGGTACCGTGCACCCGAGGTAACTGACCCTCGCAAAGTGTCACAAAAGGCAGATGTGTACAGCTTTGGAGTGTTGCTCTTGGAACTTCTCACTGGAAAGGCTCCTACTCATGCTCTCTTAAATGAGGAAGGAGTAGACCTTCCCAGATGGGTGCAATCCGTTGTAAGAGAAGAGTGGACATCTGAAGTTTTTGACCTTGAGCTCCTTAGGTACCAGAATGTTGAGGAGGAAATGGTTCAGCTGTTGCAACTTGCAGTAGATTGTGCAGCCCCATATCCTGATAAGCGCCCTTCAATGCCTGAAGTCACAAGGCGCATTGAAGAGTTACGTCGTTCTAACGTCAAAGAGGATCAAGACCAAATCCAACAGCCTGATATGATCCATGATATAGATGATGTTTCTTCACGATGAGCTCAACCTTCTTGAGGGACTGTAAAAGGGTCATCTTTGCTTTATTAAAGGCCATATTTTGCATGCTAAATCATGTGTTTATGTTGTATTTTTTTTTTTTTTTACTTGGGCCTCTAATTTCTTAAGCGCCCCCCAACTTTCAATTTTTTTTTTTACCTCCTATCTCCGTTTCCCTCCCTTTTTTTATTCTTCTTCCCAATTAATACTTTGGGGGTGGATATCTGTTCCATTAGTTATTGTTGGTGGATTCTGGTTGATGTAATTATTACTCTTGCTTTAACATTCGCTTTTGCCTTTTGCTTTTGGTGAAACTTTTTTGTCTGTTGAAATTGAGATGTTATAGCTGCTGTCATTGGTTTGTTGTGATGTCCTAGTCGATGCCATGTAGCATCATCTCTTTATTTGTTGCCAAAAAGGTTTGTTGTGGACATGAACCCCACCTTGGTAAAGATGTATGATTTCTACCCAGAGCCAACTTTTAATTAATTCATCATTAGGGGGATTAAAGATTTCAGCGATCGAAGACTTGAAAAATGTATTTTTATATCTTATTTTTATCATTATTCCACTTTTAAAAACAAATTTTACGGATATCGTAGTTTTATTATTTTATTATTATTCTGTTCTCCCGAAGGGTAAGAGAGAGAAGCATATCAGAAGTGGGTGACTCAATACAATTGTGTCAACACCAAGGTGACGTTATTTGCCTTCTGACTTTAGGTGATGCTATTTGGTAATGTTTTAAAATTTTGATTGGTAAGCGAGTCATTTTAGAGGATGAACATTTGTTAAACTGGTTTAACTGGTTAGATTAAACGATTGTATCGATGATATCATAAATATAATATTTAATATAGTTATTGTATATTCTAAATTATAATAAATATATTTTTATACAAATTTATTAATAAAATTAAAGTTGGTCTAGTAGTAAATATTTTTTCTCTTCTTTGAAATGAGAGTTTAAATATTCTTACAGCTAATATTTATTCATTATATAATCTAAATGTGAATAAATAAATTATAATATAAATTTATTCACAAAAGAAATATTGATTTGATAGTTCAAGTCTTTTATTTTCCTTCTTTAGGAAGGGATTCAAATCCTTGTTGGAATGTTTTTAGATTTTCTTCAAAATGATGCAATTGTGAAAAAAAAAATAAAAATTCAATGAACCGTCCCGTTATGTAAAATCAGATCGGTTCACTCTGGTTTTCACCGGTTTAACTACTCTAGTTGTTTAACCCTCATAACCGAACTAAAATTCAGACTGGGCACCAGTTGAACCGATCGAACCGCCTGGTCCGGTCTAGTTTTTAAAACACTGCTATTTGGAATTGTGTCATCCCCATTCAACAAAAGGTGTCACCTTTATAATGATGCAATTTATACAATTGCATCACTTAACTCTTTACTTATCAAAACAGAAAAATCATAAAAATAAAAATAAAAATTATTATATTCATAGAATAAGTTTTAAAAATAAAGTAATGGTAGAAATAAGATGCAAATTTGTATTAACCAAGTCTTTGATCCAGATTTTAGAGTACTTCTGCAAAAAACAAAAGATAATAGTTCTTTATAGAAAAATTAATTGTCCACAAATTATTACATAACAAGTGTTCTTGAATTTTGAATTAATATCTCACACAAATTTAAAATAGCTTAATAATACTTTAACAGTTTTAATTTTATTTTTTAATTGTATATATTCTATTTGTAGTCTTTTATGGTAGTTGCTAAGCTACGTATTTTGTTTTGGGTATATAGCGTTCAAATCTTTTATTTTAGTGAAACCTACATTTTAAGTAAAGATTTAAAAAATCTTTAAGCATGAGCTTATAAAATTTGTCATAAATACCAAATGACAAACGCTTATTATAGCAAGCAAAGCTTTTTAAGTTACCTAATGTAATGAGGGTTAAAGAGTGGTTGGCAGACTTTTTTATTGTACAACTTCAAAAGTCAGCTATATGGGTCCGAATCCGATCCCACTGTGCCAAATTACTTTAATAGAATGGCTAAGCGTAAGTTAAGCAATTCCTTTCTTATGCTTTCCTAATGTAGACTATAAAAATTTCAAATATGTAGACATGGTGGTAAATTAACAGGCACTCTACAAGAATTGTTCTCAGACAAGTACAACAGAGGATTGAGTTCTTAAATAAAGTATGTGAGATGCATTGTGGAGGTAATAATAATGGGAACTTTATGGTGGACCAAAATGGTGTATATATTCATATTTCATCATAGTGGAGTGGCAGCTTAAAGTGAGCATTTTGATACTCTGGTCCTACATCTCTTCACGCCCTTTTTTTTTTTCCATTGGCATCATCTTTTTGTAAAATTTTTTGAGGGCTAAATTCAAAACAAATGAAGAAGAAAGTGATAGGAGAGAAACAAAGTGGGCTTGCCACCAAATTACAAAATGGGATGGGTTTGTCTCCTGGCTATTACTTTGCTGTCTCATTCTTCATCTTCTTTCAAAATTAGTGACCGTTTTAGTGGGACACAAACAAATTTTGTGGAGGATCATATAAAAACAAAAATTGAAAGCTTATGGCCTCCTCTCTGACGAACAGTATGGATTATTCTTTGCTTGAAGCATATTTTTCACTACAGTTGCTATAACAAATTGATATTGTAACACTGAAAATGACTTTGCCTTCATAATTAGTTTTTACAGTAGAGGTGCTGTGGATAAAGACAAAGACCTTTGACCAACTTGCACTTAAGTGCATTCTTTGACGTTTTATTATAAGATGAAAATTAAAACTTTTTTTTTTTTGTTATTTAGCAACATATATGCTACTAGTTTAATAGAAGGTATTTGTCTTGTGGTTGATGTGTTTATTATTTGATATGCACACTTTGTTTATCCCTTTATATGTGTGTTTTCTTATTGTTTGCAGTTGAAGTATTCTTCTGAATTTACTTGTGATTAATTTCTTTTTAAATTAAGGGTTTGTTTACTAAAAAAGATGGAATATGAAAAGGATGAAAAAATTTTAATTTTGACTCATGCTATATAATAAACAAATCTTAAGTATGCAGAGTTGTTTCTCATCTTCCAATACATCATAGGCAAGTGCATAGGCAATCAAATGCAGTAATTTGTTTCCAAAAAAGGATTGCAATTGCATAGGCAAATGTCCTTTAATTTTTATCAAAATCCCGAGTTGCTGAATTTTATCATGAATTTCAGTTTCCAAACGATATGGACTGCAAACTTAACAAATGAGTCATAATCTATGTAATACCAAGAAAAATTTGCAAAAGCCACATGAAATTTTCACGAGTGTACAAATATAGACCAAAGGTAATCTCTCTCTTTTCACGAGTGTACAAATCCATGTGGCAAAATCAGTGGTAAGAATTTGGTGGAAATCTACATTTAACTAAATACCAGAACAGGCCAAAAATGTTAGAATTTGAGAATGATTCTCCAATATTAACTCAGTAAAATCAAATACTAATATAGGCTTCTACAGAATTAGCAAAATAGATACATTTAAAGCAGCTTTTGTAATATCACATACAATAGATTTCAGAATTATTAAAGGACATAAACTGTAATAGATTGACAATGTATCAAATTATATAATTTCAAAAAATTTCAGGCAGAAAACTATTTTGAAATTCAATTAGCATCATAATCAAATTGTAAGTCATTTTAATCAATGACCGGAAGCATCAATAATCCACTCTGCAAAAATGAAGGAAAGAGTAATTGCATCTAAATTTAAGAGGTTCAGGCAGCCCACCAAACACTTCCCCAATCAAGGAAAAAAGTGATGTGGGTGGGGGGTTGGGTTTTGTACCAGAGAAAAATTTCCTCTGGATAACATAACCAAGTTCATAAAATCAACAGGCATTTTAATCACTTCAGGTTTATTGTGGTAAAGTGATTATTAAGATTAAAACGTCTTGGGACACGGGGAAGGGGGAAAAAGGGAGAGCGGCCTCGGAAGAGTCTTCACTCCATCTTGAAACTTAGAAAAACAAATTACAGTGACCTGAACAAAAAGGGATGTGATATCATTACTATTGAGTAAATTACAGTAGGAACAGTACATGAAACGATGTGCGCAACCAACACTGGTATGCAAATTAAAGTACTTTACAGTCCTCAATTCATACAGCATAACCGAACACTGAAATTCCCCAGTGTTGACCTGTTTAACTAGATGAGTAAAGAGCACATCCTGAACAAGTTTGAGCTTCTAAATCTCTGCAATACCAAAAATATCAAATTAGATCAGCAGAATACATCAAGAAGACAAGATGAAGATATAGAAGCTTTGGAAAATCATACATGTACAGGGTATACAAACAACAAAGGTGCTTATGCCCCCAAAATTGCCCAAATCATAAGTCAAAAACCAATTCTGGACTGACAGAGACGACTAGATGGTTAACCACTAAAATTTGTAGATGTATCATCTTTCAACCCCTTGGTCAGCAGATCATAGTTGATAGATGCAAGCTGGGAGAGATTCTGAAAACCAAAAGGAAACAGATGAAACATAGTAGAGAAAAATGCCATTATCTCATAAAGGATGGAATATTAATTAGGCAAAAATTGGGAAAGCAGAGCATCAGTTCAAGAAGAAACTAGGAATTATAATACTCACTATTGAAAAAACTTACATGCTAGACAGGCAAGGGAAAAAAAAAATCTTATGCTGCAGTTAAATTTAGCATCAATAAGCTATAAGAGAAGCCTTTTCCCTATTCATCACATGTTAATTCCCATTCTGACGTACAAGAAAATGATATGGATACTAGACTTTGTGTCATTCATATGACCACTAATTGAGATATTGGTTAGACTACAAAAGTGGAATATAATGTATGTGAGAATTACCTTAAAGGAGAAATTACTAAAAGAGTAATTGACAGATGAACCGGATTCAAACTCGGCAAGACCCCCACATTCATCTCCCTGTTTAATGATGACAAGAGTAAGTCATCCTACAATACTAAGAAATAATTTAACAGTTATTTTTACATTTAGCAATGTCTATAAATAATAACTGTAATACCACTTCATCCTGGCGATTGCTCAGGCAACTACTGCTGCCACTTAAGCTGTCAGCATCACTAGAATCCTCAATATCACTTGCTGGATATACAAGGCCATCAGAAGTATTCCATGAATAGCGACTTGTGAAATAGCTAGTATCTAGAGCACTCTCAGAAGCAGGAACAAATGCAGCCTGAAAAAACAGCAAATGTCCTAAATTGTTTAATCCAGGACATCTACATCGTGGGACAATCTATAAGTGGTACATTTAGGACTAAAGGAAAGGAGCTCATACCTTCTGCCTGGCAAGTGTGTCCCAGTTTATATCCTTGAAGAAAACATGTTGCTTCACCTGGATCATTTAGCTTCTATTATTTTGACATTTTAAGGGATTCAAAGAAAAAGAATCATCAAAATAGGAACAAGCTTCAATGTATGATTGCATGTAAAGCATTTAAATCACCTCCGATGCACCACGGGCTCCAAGCCTCTGATTAGGATCTTCAGTCAATAATCTGGAAATTGAACATCTCAGTCACTAAACAAAGTGAAGTAATAGATTACTCCAGATTCTGTATAAACAACAGAGAAAGTAAGAACAGAACATTTTGATTTACCGATCAATAAGATCTTGTGCTTCAGGACTCATTTCTGCAGGTACCCGAGGCCAAGGTATCTTACAATTAAGAATATTATCAAATATAGTCTGAAACACAACAAACAACCACCGCTGTCAGTGAGAACTCAACCAAATTAATTAATTTCAGTTACAATTATGGGTAACAACACAATTTCATAGAGGACCATAAATACCATGAACGGGAAAATGTATCTCAGAGATTGATATACGGTAATTATTTAGAGATCAAATGCACTTATAGCCTCGCAGGAGTCAGGATAACTTGAGGGGACAAGACGTTCCAAACAGACAAACAGGGGAAAGAAGGCCTTATCCACATTCTAACTGTACCACTGCAAGCTAACTTATTGGAGCATGGCTACTTAAGGATCAAGACAATAATATGACACCAACATTTAAATAATAGGGTACCAATCTAAATTTGAGTAAGGTCGCCACAAAGCAATGGAGCTTCACAGCTCCTCAGTGTAGAATACTTGAAAGATCAATAATGCCCTATCAACTATGCAATATGATTCCCTGAAACTCGGTAATTGATTGCCTTAAAGATATATAAACCCTAACCAATAACCATAGATGGCCATCAAACTCACCTGGATGAATGATTAACCAAATACAGGTAAAACAAATATGAAATTAAATTGAAATACCAATTACAGATACATATCACAATAGAAGAAGGGTATGAACCTGAGGATGCTCTGCATTGAAGGGTGGAATGCCAACAAGCAATTCAAATAAAATGACACCAACAGACCACCAATCTGCAGTATACCCTGTAAAATTTGCACAAATGATTTGTTCATATTATGCTTGTAATAACAATTACACCCAAAAACACAAAAACATTAAAAGCTTCAAAAGTACATAATGAAGATCATTAATTCAGCTTTGGTGGCTCTAAATATAAATAATTAATTTCACTATAGAGTCAAAGACCCTTCATACTGTTTTCAGCATCATTAAGAACTTTCTTCTAGACAGTCAGTGAAAATGCTTCCCATAATTTAAGAGACAAATAAGGAAAAGAAAATCAAACCACCTTAAACAAAAAAAAGGAGCTATACAAACCATGGCCAGTTCCCAAAAGTATTTCTGGTGCCAAATAATCAGGTGTACCCACTGCAGAACGTTTCTTCCTCCTTTCTCTTTGATGTTCAGATGTAGATAACTGAGGTTCATCCTCCACAAGTAGGGATGTCCCACTCACAGCTGGACCAGACAAATCATCAGTGCTGTTGATGAGACCAACTTTTGAAAGCCCAAAATCTGTCAACTGCATGATAGATATAAAAGAGCTTTAAACAAGTTGACAATAAGAATATCTGTAAGTATAATTTATTCAATAGATCTAAAGGTTACATGAATATTGATCATGCAATTCGTAATAAAAGGGGAAGTGAGACATTTTCATTATTTAAACTAATACTTCTACCTCTATCATAAAGGCCAAGTGAGAATTTTACAGTTCATAAATCATCTGCTTCCCTAGATCCCAAAAAGACACAACAGTGCTAGGAGAAAGCTTTTTGACCATTAATTATCAAAGGCAAGAAATATATATTTAAAATATATATAATATAATCTATACGCACATAGAAAATACAGTTTATTAGATGTAAAACTGATATAGTATGGAAAAAATATCACGACTGAAAAAGTCTAGCACTAATTAAAAAGATCCACCTCATTGACCCATTATAAGACCTAGGCCAATTTTTTTTTTGGGATAAAAAAAGGCCTAAAATATATTCCAAATCCCCATCAGCCTACTCAAAACAGGCTAATATCTATTTATGCTAAATAAGCTAAAAATATGAGACTGTTGTCATTCATTCCAAGAGAACAAAATGAAGAAAAGAGAACCATGGTTACCTTAATGTGACCATCATGTGCAATCAACAAATTGTCAGGCTTCAAATCACGATGAACCACACAGAGTGAATGTAAATATTCCAATGCAAGTACCTATCATTCAATAGAAAATTAAATTCAAGGGGACACAACATGATAGCATAAAGTGATTTCTTTGCATCGCAACACACAGACACCCACCCACCCACCCAAGCACAAACACACATCACATAGATAGATAGATATAAAGAGGGACAGGGAGAGAGAGAGAGAGAGAGAGTAAATACCACTTCAGCAATATATACACGAGCAACTTCCTCGTCTAGGCAACCCAAATTCCTTAATAAGGAATATAGGTCACCTCCATTAAGATACTCCATAACAAGATACAAGTTCTCACGACAAGTGAAAGAATAGAAGAAACGAACCTGATATAGTTCGAATTCATGTCAGAACAAGATTACTGTTTCTGAAAGCAACATAGAACAATTAGAAAGTTAGACCTGCTCACCACAAAAGGATTGCGCACTGTAATTAAGATATCACGTTCTGCTAAAATACTTTCCACTGCATTCTTACGGATCATATCTGCCTTCTTGAGAACCTGTTGACAAATTAGTACACAATATGGTAAAGCCAACATAGTAAAAGCATCAGAAGAGAAACAGAAGCAAATTTACAACACAGGAAAAAAAATAAAGATGCCAGGAAGTAATATAGAAAAAGAATTCAAATGTCCCTAGAGCATATTGCTGGACTCTAAAGTCACAAAATATTTATATATTTATCTTCTCAGATCCTACAGGATAGGGTTGTCTTTATGACCCAAGGGATTTCAGGCTTTCAGTTAATGATTTCTTGAGGGGTTTTTCTTATGGGCCTGCAGAGCAATTGGAAAGCTCTTTTGAGCTAATGTATTGTGGTCAAAGTTTTAGTTTCATGACATGCTTTCTTTTTTTGAGGGGGAATCTTTTCTCCTTCAACTTTGTATCTCTTTTTTCTATTAAATGAATTCTTCTATTATCAAAATATATATAAACATAAACGCATAAAGTATACCTTTATAGCAAAAAGGTCCCCAGTTGTCCTCTTTTTAGCCAAGAAAACCCGTCCAAATGCCCCACGACTGATAGGCTTTATAATCTCAAAGTCATCTATAGAGGTCCGGTCCTTAGAAGAAGAATGGATAGGGCTTGTTCTCAAGCTACGAACCACATCATCTTCCAAGGGAACATCTTCATCAATTACAGTGCTTGTTATATCTATCTTTTCATCTTCCACCATCTCACAAAGCTGCAAATACTTCTCCCTGGAAAATCACAACTTATTAAGAAAAATCACCAAATGAAACAAGTTGGAAAACCATAAGTGAATATTGCAGAAAACAATTTTGCTGAAACGTCAGGAGAATTCTGATTAGGGATGCCAGAGGTAGATGTTTTACAGAAAAGGAGTAACGGCATAGAAGTTGTTATATTATTATCACAAGTAGTTATTCAGTTATAAAATGTGGTTTAGACCTTCTAACAATTGATCTCCTGAGTCTTTGAAGAGAATTTACCCTATTCATTAAGAATCGATATACTTATGTCAATAGTTTACTTAGAGTGCTTTCCTTAAAACAGGAAAGAATGTAACATATGTAGCAGCCAAATACTAACCGTATTAGCTTCTCAAGGCGTGTTCCAAAGGTTTCCACAGTAAGTGCATCGAATTTCCTCCGGGCTACAACAACCCGCAAGTCATCAAGACAAGATAATAAATATGATATTGAGCGATCATCGTCCAGAGGTGCATTGGCTACACATCGCGCTATATCGGCAAGTTCATTCATCTACAATACCACAAGTAGCTCAGCTCCATTAATAGTAGACTTATATAGAAACTCATAGTTGAATAAGAGAACGCACAACAAGAACACCACAAATCTCTCTAAAGTGCATTACAAATTCCAGGCGGTAATGATATGCTGGCTAATGAATTAGATACTAAATGGAACACAAAACTTTACAATGTCAAATTGTCAATAGTTTTTCTCTCATAATTATCAACAGAAACATTATTTGACAACCTCTGTCCCTTCAATATCCAGCAAAATGCCCTTTTGAACGTGGACGGCAATTATATTCATGAATGGGGGATAAAAAAGACAGATGGGGAGAAAAGTATATTGCCAAAGTGGAGCTTGCTGCCTTATTATTGTCAATAGTTTTTCTCTCATAATTATCAACAAAAAAAAATTTGACAACCTCTGTCCCTTCAATATCCAGCAAAATGCCCTTTTGGACATGGATGGCAATTATATTCATGAATGGGGGATAAAAAAGAGAGATGGGGAGAAAAGTATATTGCCAAAGTGGAGCTTGCTGCCTTATGAATAGTATAAGAATTAATATTATGGTGACTATTCTGTGAAGCAAAAAAAGTCATTTTGCCGCAGAAGAAGGACAAAGATAAAGGAGTTATCTGCCAATAATTTTCTCAAACAAAGAAGAATTTGGCAAGTTTCAAATAAAAGGCATGTACATGATGACTAAAAAAACAGAACAGCAACAACAATGTATAATTTAGGGATGGTTATAATTACTAAATCATTTATCCCCATGCATAGTAAGAGAACATGTAGAGACACTATTTGATACAAAAGCAGAAAAAGGCTGACTTTGATGACCAATCCCAGCAATGATTTAAGTGCAAGACAATAGAAATGATAGTCTTTTTAATTAAAAAAGTGAAAGGAAAAAGACATACCTGTGGAAGATCATCATGTTCGGAATAAGCACCTTTCCCACCCAAGAGCAAGTCAATCTGACTTGTCCTTGGTGTCAATAAAGGAGATCTAGGAGTCATGCTCCCTCCAGATGATGTTGTCATACCTTGGTCAGACTTCGGACCAAAACGAGTTTTACATGATATCAGAGGCAATCCCTTTAGGTCATCCATAAAAGCTGAGTTATCAGCTTCAGGGAAACAGTCTAGCATATCCTCTGAGCCTCTGCGAGACCAATCACTAAGTTTTGGAGAGAGCACGTCAGATTCTTCAGTCATGCTTGAATTTGACACTTTTGCAACATCAGGACTTCCCACTACATGTTGGACATCCTTCTGTGCACATGATTCCATCATCTTTTCGAGAGTTTCAGAAATTCTGGAAAGACGCTCATTGACACTCAAACCCTTCTGATCGCATCTATCAGCAAGCGTGCAAATCCTGGAATGTTCTTCGACGTGTAGAGTAGGAACTTCCTCCTCACATATACGACAAATTATTGAATTCTCCTCAACATGCTGTTGATCACCCCAGTAACCCCAAGAAACTTTGTGATGGTGCTTGGAAGCATGTTCTTGAGAATCTTTGATAGGAAGGTCAGAGGGCTTAGCAGCAGACAGATCCACATCAGAAGTTGATTGTTTATTGTTTGATATCTTAGAAGGTTCAACCTTCCTATAACTCTGGTCCTTCAACTGAGCAGCTTCTTTTGGGCTTTTTGCTGGAGATGAGAATTTCCTCCAAGAAGCCATTCGATATCTGTCTGAAGAAGAATCCAAGTTTTTTGAAGTGTCATCAGCAGGAAGCGAAAGATTCTCTGGCGGCATAACATCATCTCTCTTCCAATCCAAGCTATGCTGCTCCTGACTATAAGATTTTTTGGTTGTAGCCTTTGCAGCACTAGAACTTTTTGCTTCCCTTCCAACACCAGGAGGAATCCGTTTGTCAGCAGAATGCAATACTCTAGATTGACGGAGATTAAAAACATGCTCATCCTCAGCCAAACCACTTTCCTTGTGGAACTGCAACAATCTGGTACACCTTGTGAGAATGAAAAGCATTCGGGTGTGAAGATGCTTCAACATCCCTGGAGGAAGATCTTGACGCCTATCATCCAACTCCTGAACTATGCCTTCACACTGAAGCCAAAATTCCCCAGGCGAAGTCATAGCACAGCTCCTAGCCAAAATTAGCAAATCCTCAATTGTCTCTTGCCACTCAGGATGAGTATCTGCATTTTTTTCAAGAACTCCAACTAGATCTGCCGCAAAAACAGCCAGATCAGAGTTCACTTCTTCCTTTGCTTTATCAAATTTTCCCCGAATAACAACCAAGATCTCCTGCATAAACCAGCAAAGTGATTACAAAGAAATACTTCCCAGATAATTCATCATCATCTAGATGATTAACTTAGAGACTAGAGTACCTCCAAGTTATTTAATCGTCGAGGCTTCCAAAATGGAAAAGGTCGGACACCTTTAGAATTCAATTCATGAGAAAAACTCTTAATGTCACCAGGAAACCTCTTTCTGGGTGCACTTGTGACACGTAATATAGCTTGAAAACGAGGAGATTCAGACTCCTTTGGGTTTTCATAATCATAAGCAGTCTGGAAAAAATAAATACTCAACTTCTCAGCCACAATAAATGAAATATATAGAATACAGCATCTATTTCAGGAAGAAGTTAAATGGAGTAAGTAACTTAGTAAGAAAGTATATATATCCACAGTACCTCTGGAGTGCAAACATCTGAACTTCTTAAGCCTCCAGACTGAGCCCATGACGGTTCTTGCCTCCCTGTCCCAAGTAACATGTAGGGAAATAAAACATTATAAATTTGACAGTAACTTCAGCATAACGAAACATAGAAACAATTAGCACCACTTTTTTAATTGGTATAAGTAAACTGAACAAATAAAGACCTCAACCTAAAAGGCTACGACTTAACCACCCCATATCTTATGCTTGAGCCAAAACCCAAGGGCAGCAGCACTTCAAGATTTCACTACTAAACTTCCCTCTTAAATATAGAAATCAACAATTAAAAATAAAAATAAAAAAAGGAAGAGTTTATTGAGGGACCTAGTTATAAAAAAGTTTAGGAAGATGAAAGCTGTTAAAGTGGCTCCTACAGTCTGCCACTAGCATTGTGCAAAACTGGAAGAAAAACTTTTTGTAAAATTTTTGTGTGGATTGCTTGCACAAAAATGGATTACCAGTAGGACCGTGTTCTTCTAGCACTATGTTTACGGTACTAAGTCTCCTTTCGAAGTACTCTTCCCAGACATATTCTCAATGGAAGTAGATAAATTGGTTTTGGTTCCAGTTTTTAGCTGCTTTGTGAGCCTTTGCATGACAGGAAACTTAAACTATCTGATAGTTAGTTAATTCCTTGTAAGTTATCATTTACTCTATAAAGAAGCCAATGAATTGGGGTAAAAGCAGAATGAGAATGGGACTCTCAACATCATAATTTCTTTTTGTCATGTGAATTCATGTGGACCAGGCTTCCTTTCAAAGCACTTGGAAACTTAAGTTCCTACTACTGCATATTTCTTGAACCACATTAAGCTGGATCCTAGCAGCAGATATTGTTCCAGTTCAAACAGAATGGGGGGACAATAGATCATCTTCTAATCAATTCCTAGTGCCTCAGTGCTTATGGTTCTTGACATCATCTTTATTTGGCGTTGGATACATGCACATCCAGCGGAATGTCCCAACATTGTCCACAGACCATGGACTGGAAAGGAACAACCAAATTTTGGGACATCTGAAGAGAAACTCTCCTCACTGTCTTGGTGCTCCCCACATCTCTGCTTTCAAACTTATTTTGTGGATTTTCTGGATCGTTTCACATTTAACATGTGGAGTATCTGATTTTCTTTTGCTGTGGTTCTTGTCCACCATGTAACTTAATCTATCCATAATAAAATTTCACCCAAAATCCAGGAATATCCTTCACAGGTAGAAGCAGGGAGCCCAAACGCCAAAATCCACATAAAAGCAAATGATAATGCAAATTCATGAACATGCTACCAATTATTTCCCATGACAAGACAAATGACTTAGTAGCTTAATGTGTTGCTATTGAAGCCTATATATCTTGGCCATAATATAACGCATAAACTAAATAGTAATGTATGTTCAGTAAATGAGGAAGAACATTCTCCAAATACCTGCTTTTTTCCTCGTATATTCACTCTTACATCAATTAACTCATTAAACTTGGCTTTTTCTTTATTTTTTTCCCCTGGCAAGACCCTTATACTCATATTTCTAGCCAACAACAGTAACACACTCTTGGCATCTTTAGCAATATCTTTACTTATAAACAACAAAATGGCAAGTATAGCTAAAATAACTAAACTTGCTCACTAAGAAAAGGAACAAAAACAATTTATGTCAGCTCCTCCCCAGCGCCTACCAGATATCAAAGGATTATGCCACCTAAGTGAACTTTGGAGGACACTACCAAATGCGGCCCAAAAGAAAGGATAAATATGATTCCTTCAGACTTGTAATGAGACACAAACGCCATCCTATAGATTTTTATCTTTCTGACCTAAATCCAATATAAATATCTCTTCCCATTTACCAGAGAATCCATCCCCTTCTGATTTTCATCACAATAAAATGACAGGAAGTTATCCTTCATGAAGTGTGCATAATTTGTGCAAAGTAATGACATACTTCTTGACAACCAAAAATTTAAAGATTCTCCAAACAATGATGATGTACTTAGCAACTGATTAAAGAAATAAGTAAAACAATGTTAGTGAACTTTACTGAACATCCATACTGGTCTTCCACAACTAGGTAAATAATCTGGAAATCTTACCTATCTAATTCTTATAATTAAATGTTGGGAAATTCTCAGATATTCTTGACTCTGGCATTTTAACCCAAAACCGTTGATCGATTTTATAAGTTAAACGCAGGATGAACTTTATAATCAACTAGGTAAATAATCTGAAAATCTTACCTATCTAATTCTTATAATTAAATGTTGGGAAATTCTCAGATATTCTTGACTCTGGCATTTTAACCCAAAACCATTGATCGATTTTATAAGTTAAATGCAGGATGAACTTTATAACAGACTAATGAAAATTATTTCAAGCTCATAAAAGGAGCAATACAGAGACATGAAAGATCCATCCTACCCAAGCTATAATCATATTCTAAAATGTAAAACATGACCACAACAGCAAAAGCATTAATATCAGATGCTTTAACTCAAAAAGTTATATCTTGCCGTGTATAATGCAAATGAAATGTGTATAGGAGAGAAAATCTGGAGAAAAGAGACTCCTGCTTGACAGATGAAGACGTCTTCTGGAAGCATACAAGCAACCTCTTTGCTATATGCATGTGTGAAGTAAGTGCATGCCATGGAACATCTTTAGACCATGCCAATGTTAAGATACGAACTTTAGTAATCTAAAGATTTCAAAAATGTATAGAGCAGAAGGACATCATAACAAGAGAAACTCCCACACAAAATATGTTACGTACATATTTTATGTTAGCGAAGTCAGTTTAGAATTTTAAGTTGTGGAGGAGTTCTTTTAGGAGTTTATTACTGGGTCAATTATAATATACCTACATTCCCGAGAATAGTTGAGTAATTTCCAAATAGTAGGAAAATGCTTGACTCTTCTATAAAAACTCAAGTTGCGCAGGAAATTACAAAATCTATGGTCTCCAAGTCCGAATCCAGAACCCATTTGATCGCAGAAAATAGATAAGTATAAGAAAAGAGATTTTCTGAAGCTTTTGCTCATAACAATATGTGAAAACGTTGGGTGAGTAATCTTTTCATGATATACACGTATGCACGCTCGCAAGGGACGTCTTTAAACCATGTCAATGTGAACGAATATACCAACTATATCAATTCAAAGATCATTGTAAACTTACTTTTGATGTACATTTGGCGCCATTTACAGTTAATTCATAACGAAGCGTTGGTGAAAATGCATACCTGCTTCGGCGGATGACTCGCCATTCTGTAGCCGCGACCGTGCCAATATATTGGGGCTCTGGTCCCTGGAAGGTGCACTCCCAGTTGACATGCTATCCGAATTGCTCCCATTATCAACCCAAGTTCCGCTGCCAGAGCTCTCTTGAAACCCAACTTTGCTCTGATTCACCAACTCCTTCTTCTTACCCCCACTTCCCGAACCCGAGCTGCCATCACCACCAGGCCTTGAGAGGTTACTAGCACCAAGTGACGACCCCTTGTCATTCCTAAACCCGAAAAAGCTCTCCTGTGGCAGTGGCCCTGATCTCGTCTTAATCCTATTCAATTTAAGGGACGAAACCAAAATTGGCGAAACCGAGGACGACGGCGAGTCCTTGACGTCCGCCGCCGCAGCCGCCAGCTTCTTTGGCTTGGACCCATAACTCGGTAACAAACTCTTACCTGATTCCCCGCCGGAGTTTGCCTTGGACGGCATGAAACGAGAGTCGGTTGAAGTTTGACTTTCTTTGTCTTTGACACCCTTCTTCTTTGTACCATCCTTCACTTGCGTTTGGCGGGATGGCGCGGCACCGAAACCGCTGCCACTGCCACCACCAGTACTGGTGTTAGCGATCTGGGCTTCTTTGGAAGTTGATTTAGCCTTCTTCTTCTCGGATCTGCTGGGGGAATTGGACCCGAATGATCGCGGGCTATTGGATGATCCATCGGGGCTGGAAGTGTCAGATTTCTTAGAGGAGAAGAACCTACCTTTGAACACCATGTCGAGGGAGTGATCGAGAAGCGCGGTGTATAAAGGTCGCAAAATTGGTGCAGCCCTAGCATAGATGCAGGGCTGCAGAGAGTGACATTGAAGATGAAAGTAAAATTTTTGGACAAAGACAGTGTGTGAACAAGGAAGGTGCTTTAGAGAGAGAAAATAAAAAGGGTGGTTGTCTTCAGATTTTGGATTGTGGACTCGGTAGATAAAATATATGACTAGAGTGAGAGAGAAAAGGGAGGGAGAAGGAAGACAGAGAAATGGATGGCCAAATACGATTGTAAGTTTAAAGTTTAAACTTTGAAGTCGCATGGAGGATTGTCTGACCAAGTTGAAAGGGGCATTAAATATATTAACGAAAATTATAATAATTTTATAAAAAAAATATTAATGGATATATTTGACAAATTTAGACTAGACTTGGCAATAAATACTAACATTAGTGTTATATTTGCCAAAGTTAGAAAAAGTAATTACTATATGTATACTCGATCGACTCTAAAGTTACACGAAGATTGATATATGACTGGTCCACACACAAAAGTATATGCATGTTTAGAAAATCAATTAGCATGTATTGATAAATTTTGAAATTTAAGAATTATCTATTTTATGATACGTCCACAAATGAAAGTGCTCGCGTATTTAGAAAACTAATTACTATTTATAGTTTGACAAATTTTTAAGTTTAAGATGACTCATAATGAAGATTGATAAAATTTAAGAGTTTTATACTTTAAGATACGTTAACGCATTAAAATATATGAATATTTAGAAAATCAATAACTATGTATTATTATATCAATTCCAAAGTTAAAGATGACTAAGGATTTTTTTTTTTTGACGGATGACTCAGGGAANCTAAATCCTAAACCCATAATCCAAATCCCTAAACCCTAAAATCAAAAATAAAAATTCAACCCTAAATCCCACATCTTCAACCCTAAATCTCAAACCCTTAATCTAAATCCCAAACCCTAACTCATAACCCTAAACCCAAATCCCTAAACCCAAATACCGTTTTAACTCCTGAAACGATGAAATTTGGCTAAAATCACGTGATACGATGCTCGATTTGTGCTCCATTTTTGCCATGATGTAGTGTAAAAGAAGTGAAAATTCATTGCATAAATGGAACACCCAAAGTTGACCAAAAAAGTCAACAATTTCTGTTTTTGATAAGAGTACACTTTTCCAAATGGAAACGGCTTTCTAAGCAAAATGCGAGCTTTGCCCAGCACGTCGCATGATTTTAGCCAAATTCTATTGTTTCGGGAGTCAAAACAACATTCGAGTTTAGGGATTTGGGTTTAGGGTTAAGAGTTGGGGTTTGAGATTTAGATTTAAGATTAAAGGTTTGAGATTTGGGGTTGAAGATGCGAGGTTTAGGGTTGGATTTTTAGTTTTGATTTTAGGGTTTAGGATTTAGGGATTTGGATTATGAGTTTAGAATTTAAGATTTGAAATTTAAGAGTTAGAGTTTTTTTTTGTTTGGGGTTTAGGGTTATTAACAATAAAAATATCTATGTCAAATATTTATTATTTGAGTATCATGCTTTTTTTTTTAGTATTCTGACTATAATTTAAAGTTTGAAATCCATATATGTGCAGAGTAAACTAAGGAAAACATATAATTGAAGTTGTCAATTTTGTTGGTGGTATTAAATAATTAACCAATTAAATCAGTTTGGTTTAAACTTAATTAACTTATCTTTAAATGAAAGTTGCTAATCATCTCAAGGTGACTTGCTCGAGTGTTGTAGGGAAAGGCTGAATTGTTTTGTAAATTGTTAGTTAGACTTAGGGTAGCATTATCAAAATGGGTCAGCCTAATTTAAATTAAAAAAAAAAAAAAAGGCAACAAAAAATTAAGACATGTGCACGTGTATTTAGAAAACTAATTACTATTTAACGCATTAAAGTATACGAATATTTAGAAAATCAATAACTATGTATCATTATATCAATTCCAAAGTTAAATATGACTAAGTATTTTTTTTTTTTTACGGATGATTCAGGGAATTAAGGTTTGACAAAATTTAAGGATTATGACATGTACACATGAAAGTATATGTGTGCTTGTGTTTTTTTTTTTTTTTGTAACCAAGAGAGAAACAAAACAAAACTACACTCTAGCAAAAAAAAAAGTATATGTGTGTTTAGAACAGCAACAAAAAAAAAAGGCAACAAAAAGTTAACACATAGCGTATTTAGAAAACTAATTACTATTTATAGTTTGACAAATTTTTTAGTTTAAGATGACTCGTAATGAAGATTGATAGAATTTAAGAGATTTATATTTTAAGATACATCAACGCATTAAATTATACAAATATTTAAAAAATAATAACTACGTATCATTATATTAATTCCAAAGTTAAAGATGACTAAGGATTATTTTTTTTACGGAATTAAGGTTTGACAAAATTTAAGGATTATGACACGCACACATGAAAGTATATGTGTGCTTGTCTTTTTTTTTTTAGTAACCAAGAGAGAAACAAAAAAAACTACACTCTAGCAAAAAAAAATAAAAAGNAAAAAAAAAAAAAAAAAAAAAAAAAAAAAAGGCAACAAAAAGTTAACACATGTGACCGTGTTTCACCTTGCAATGCAAAATATTTTTTATTAATTAATGTATCATAAATAATATTGATACCACATCTTGAATTAACAATACAAATATCTATGTCAAATATTTATTATTTGAGTATCATGCTTTTTTTTTTTAGTATTCTGACTATAATTTAAAGTTTGAAATTCATATATGTGCTAAGTAAACTAAGGAAAACATATGATTGAAGTTGTCAATTTTGTTGGTGGTATTAAATAATTAACCAATTAAATCAGTTTGGTTTAAACTTAATCAACTTATCTTTAAATGAAAGTTGCTAATCATCTCAAGGTAACTTGCTTGAGTGTTGCAGGGAAAGGCTGAACTGTTTTGCAAGTCATTAGTTATATTTAAAATAGCATTGTCAAAACAGGTCAGCTCAGTTTAAATAGGCCAAGCCAAAAAAGGCCTGATTTTAATTAGACTTATAAAATAAGGCCCAAGTTCGACCTTATTAGTCCTATTTAATAATTGGGCTGAATCGGGGGTTTATATTATTTTATTATTTTTTAATTAAATATTTTTTAAATAGACAAAAAAATAGAAAAGTAATTATAAAAAAAAATTGAATTAATATTGGGCTAGCCCGAATCATGCTGGGTTAAAATTGGGTCAATCCTCAAAAGCTGAAGCCTAAACTCAATTTATACAAGTTAAGTCCAATTATTATATAGGTCGAGTCTTAAATTGACAATGCTACTTAAGGGCCTCTTTTATATTCAATGGTTACACTTTAATATGTGTTGTAGTCCAAGCTACACAGCACCTCTCCTTTGAATATCTTAAAAGATATTTTTTATAAGCTCTAAATGGTACTTATTAATTATAGGATTTCAAATTTGACAACTACATTAACATTCAGGGCATATTTTCCAAATCCATAAAACTAATTATTATATATGAGCACGTGGTAGAGTTTTTCTTAAAAAAAAAAATTGTTTACTTAAAGAGTAGGTTGTGAGTATAAATTGTTTATTTTTTTGTAGTTAAAATTATAAAAAAAAAAAAATTATTCTTATTTCTGAATAAGTATAGAGATTTGAGTTTTTAAAAAAATCTAAAAATAGATACCACTTAAAAGGATCGTCATGTCTTATTTTCTATAGATAATTGGATCAAATTTAAATTTTGAGATCATTCAATAAATTTATCCTATAAAATATATCAATGTAATATTTTGATAATCTATATTTGGTAACCAATTTTAAATTTGAGACATATTTTCCAAATTGTAAAATCTAATTATTATATATACTAGTAATATTCCCGCGCCGTTAGGCGGCAAAGCGTGAGATTCATGCAACGGGATATGTGATGAAATTTATGTGATCATAAAAGTATAAATTATATAAATCTATAGTATGTAATATACCAATTGTGTATTTTATTTGTTGAACCATAGATCCAATATATTAAAAGTATCAATCATGAATCCATAGAAAATTTGAAAACTACATTAAACTAATAGAAATTAAAATAATATTATACTGAAATTACCTATGGTGTATGATTGTGGTTGGGGCTATCAATGTCTTTATCTAAGTCTATACGAACTTGCTCTGATCTTAAAAATGTAACATTTATATAATTAGAATGTGTAAGATTAAATCTTTAGAGTTTATATGTTTATTTACATACATGATATGTTTCAATTTATGTCATACCTCTTTTAGTGATTTTATGGAACACCTCTTTGAAGACAACATTTGTGGTACTTGTTGTGGAACTCCCTTTTGTATCGATTGTCGAAATTTTGAGGCCGCTCATTGTTCGAACCCTTGAAAAAGTCACATAAAGTTATCTTTGACTAAAGACTAATTTTGGTAAATATAACCTAACATGCGACAGGGATTGACCTTGACTCTTATTTATTGACATGGTAAAGCAAACATTGCAGGGGAAATTATTTTCTCTGTAGTCAAAAAGGCATCTTCTTATTAGAGGCTGTTAGGTTTATCCTTTGAATGAAAACATTTTTTCTTATGTTACTACCAATAATAATGTTTCTCTCCATCACATATCTCCCAAGTTGGGTGATTATCGGTCTCGTTCTATTGCATAATCTATTCTGCTTATTTATGTTCCTTAATAACATGACAAGTACACTCAGCTTCAGTGCTAACCTATGGTTTAGAAAGTCATATATGGTGATACCATTTAGAAATTCATGTGTATGGATATCGTCCAATCCGTTCTCCCATGATTTGTATGCATTGTTTGAACTCAATAGATCTTTTCATCATCAGGCAATAAGGAAACCATATAATCATTGATTTTTCTCACCACTTCTAGTGTAGGGGCAATGATCTCTCTTTCTTTGCAATAATTTAGATCTTGCATGTTTTTCATAAATCTAGAATAAGTTAACTTCACTACATCATAAATTGGATCATCACCACAATGTAGGAATATGACATTTGGTATCTGAATAACAACTTTCACCATCATTCTTGGACTTTCATATAATACTGGTCCTCACGCGATGCATAGGCCCTGGGGAAGGCGGGAGCACACAATAAGGTGTCTGACAAACTCTAATTTGGAGCATAAGTTTTTATAACTCTATGTGATTTATTCTATTAATAATAACACCCAAATATTGTCCCTTGCGAGCAAAGGTGGCACGAGACTCAGAATAGGAAATGTTATTGGATCACCTGTTAGGGTTGGTTTAGTGGTTATCTAAATTATGATCCTGTTATAATTTTAGGAACCATGTAAAAATTGTTTGTTCTTCATCAATTTTAAATATGTCCTCAAAAGTTGAAGCTTAAACTCAATTTATACGAGCTAAGTCTAATTATTATACAAGTCAAGCCTCAAATTGACAATGCTACTTACGGGCTCCTTTTGTATTCAATGGTTGCACTTTAATCTGTGTTGTAGTCCAAGCTACACAGCACCTCTCCTTTGAATATCTTGAAAGATATTTTTTATAAGCTCTAAATGGTACTTATTAATTATAGGATTTCAAATTTGACAACTACATTAACATTCAGGGCATATTTTCCAAATCTATAAAACTAATTATTATATATGAGCACGTGGTAGAGGTTTTCTTAAAAAAATTGTTTACTTAAAGAGTAGGTTATCTAGCACCAACATGATTTGATCCTAAAGGTAGAATATTTACATTACAATGTATGTTTATATATAATTTCAAGAAACTTCTATATAGAAAAAAATAGACATTTAAATCGCTAATAATACTACTATAATAACACCACAACTATCAAGAGTAGGCAACAACAATATTTAATTCTAGGTCCTAAGAATCTCACAAACCTTAAAGACTGGGTACATGACCATCTAAGTTATTGCTTGTATGATGGTTCATACATTAAACATCAAGAGTTTAAATTTGATATATTGTCAGCATAAAGTTCTTATATACTAGCATCAAATAGTAAAATACAAATAATTAAAGTAACTAATATCTTTTACCAACATTAAATAGTTTTAATAAAAAAAAATTTCATACAGTCACTCTAAGGTGATTGTATAAAATTCTCTTAAACAAAGTAGATTGAAACTAAATCCGAATTGAGTTTACATTTGATTAACTGTTACTATAAAACTCTATACATTATCACTAAATATAAAAGTGTTACTTCACCAAAGTAACTAAGGGCCTGTTTGCTTTAGCCATTTTCTATTTCCATTTTCAGTGAAAATAGAAATGAAGTGCAAAAATGTGTTTGGTTAAATAAATAAGAAATGTTTCCATTGGAAACACATGAAAACATTTCCTAAAATACACTATAAACTGAAAACATAAAAAAGACGTTTTCACTTATGACCGGTGGCAATTTTGTAATTTTATTAACTTTTTTTTTTTTTCAACAACACTCACAGTCTCTCTTTTCTCATTCTATTTGTTTCTACAGTAAAACAGTAGCAGAAGACATGAAATGGAGAAGAAGACCCATGGCATCTCTTGCTGGAATTGCCACCGCAATCGTCGTGCTCATGTTCGCCGGAGAATCAAGAGCGAGGGAGCTCCGGCCATCGGATCCCTGACTTCAGTTCTAGACCTTGGCACCGACAGAGCTGAACTACCCACTGGAGATGGAGTCCTTCTTCAAATGGAGAAGACCCAGGAGGAGCTACTGCCTTCCTCCCAATCGGTTCTCAGAGCAAAGGAAATGAGAAAGTCACTGAATGGGTCAGTCTTTTCCTACAGCCCTTTCCTTTGCCGGGGACTTCCACGAAATGAAAACGGGCGGCATCGTTGAGCAACTCTCGACATCAGCGGATTAGCAAGGAATATGTGTTGGTGTGGCTTGAAATTGGATTTTCAGGTGGCGAGGCGAACAAAATTAAGATTGATGTGGAGAAGATAAGCCACGTGGATATGATTTGAAAATAAAAATAAAAAAATTTCAACGAACATGTTTTTTAAAAATGAAAACATATTTCTAGAAATGAAAATAGAAAATAAAAATGTGGAAACATTTTCTAAAATTAACAGGCCCTAAGATTTTTAAACTGAGTAGATGTTCTTTTTTCGAGTCTTGCTTCCTTTTTTGGTCGGGTCTAGATCTCTGATGTTTCATTAAGGTGGGTTTGGGCCTGTTGTTGAGAAATTTTGCAGCAGAACCAGAGCCCAAGAGTTAGCTAAGTGTACCCCACAATCACCCTCTGTGGAAGAAAACCTTTTGGGTTATGAGCCACATTCGCATTTGCTGGCATCCTGGTTTCAGTCCAATTTCTGGTAAATTGTTTAATAAAATATATTTTGATAAACTATTAATTAAAATAAAATATTGTGTAAACTATCTATTAAAATAACATATTTTTAATTATTTTATTCATAAAATATGAATAACATGAGTTACACTATTTTATAAGTAGCGAGACTTAAAGGGTCGTGCTACTTACAAAATAACTTTACATATTCTTTTGATTGTCTATCAATAATTTAATTAAAATTATTATAAATCGATAAATAATTTTAAATTACTCTATTTACATAAATACTTTGTAAAACTGTTTTTTCTTTTTACTCATTTTACCCCAATTTCTTCGAGGTCAATTTATTATTTTTCTTCTTCTCGTTTGTCTTTCATTTTTCTTTTTGTAATTCCTGGGAATGATTATTAAATGGCTTATTAAAAAGAAAACAGATAGATTATGCCTAATGCACTTTTCCTCCTAATTTATAACACAAACAGATGTATGTGGGGGCAACAACTGCCCTCCCCGCGTGGGGTATTGTATAAGAATTAAATCTGAATTAATGAGTGGCGGATTTGAAGAGCATAATAGTTAAATCAAAGATTATTGATGCAATCCAAGTAAAATAATCAGAGTTTATTTTTTCTCATGTGCTGAGTGTTAATTGAGTTATTATTATCATTAATCCAACATGAACTTGTCCCTATCGAAAAAATAAAAAGTGAACTTTTATATAGGATATATAATAGCAGTAAAAAGATATTGTTAACCCGCTAAGTTCTAAACAGATCGTTTTTTGTTTTAGGTGCTGAACAGATAATTTTACAAAATAGGTTTTAGATTTTTGTGTGGTTGTTTTTGAATAAAATAAATTAAAATCAGAGAGAAAGCATTTTATGATTTGATGTAAATGCGATTGTTTGCTTTGCATCCAAATAAATCATAAAAGAATTTAAAACAAACAAATATAGGGATTTGAGTGAAAAAATGAGGGAATTAAATTAACATTATTTTGCTTTTGCTTGCTTATCAAAGTTAAAAACCTAGTTGATTCATCTTAAAAAGAAAGACTTATTAGTTGATAATTTTATTTAAATATTACAAGAATCTCAATATCTGTGAAAACTAATATTTATTTGAAGGAATTTATCCCGGGAATATATTATTTAAAGAACAGTAACTAGAAAGGAAAAGAGTGATGCTCATTGTTTCTAAAGAAAATAAAAAGAAGGAACTGTAATTCAACAAACGAAAAGGAGACGCAATCACCTACCAAAAGAGAAAAAAAAAAAAANAAAAAAAAAAAAAAAGTAGGTGCACCGACTCAATGGTCAAGTATTCTACTCTCCAATTATTAATTTTTTGTTTTTTAAAATGTTGGATAAGATTTAAAAACGTGTTTGTTTGGCCTTTTGTTTCTCTGATGATTGAAACCAAATAAATGATAATTGTTGGACCAATAATAAGTGCTGCTGTATGACACAACAGATATTCAGACAGAGACAAGTTGGATGATATGTTCCACAATAAAGATTTGTCTAACCAAATTTGAAGCCTCTGCTTTAGACAATGCATTTTTGGCTTTCACTCTCTCAACATGTGACATGTGCTTCCCAGATGCCTATTTATCTAAGTTTATTTTTTTTTAATGTTACTTAGCTTCATACCATTTTATATTAATATATTTGATATCATTATAATTTAAATTTAATTGAGTTGATTAAAACATTCTTTATATGACTAGTGTTTTGTCAACTTGACTAGTATGAATTAGTCTGTGATTAAGTAGTGTATTAATGAAAATGGGCATTAATGAAACCATTTTTTCAATGCCTACGCATACAAGAAGTTACTGAAATTTGAGTGTGATTGAGATCATTGACACACTCCTGTGGTAGATTATTGTTTCGGGCCATGCCTCTCTCCTAGATTAGGACCACAGAGAAACACACAACTCCTGCCATGCCTTTTTCTTGGAATTTGTCAAGGACGGCTAGCTTCACAAATTTGTTTAGAAAACCTGTTACTTACAATAAGTCATTGAAATAGATAGGCAACACATGGCTGAATCTTTACTTACAAGTTAGACCTGCCCACCACAAAAGGATTGCGCACTGTAATTAAGATATCACGTTCAGCTAAAATACTTTCCACTGCATTATTACGGATCATATCTGCCTTCTTAAGAACCTGTTGACAAATTAGTACACAATATGGTAAAGCCAACAGAGTAAAAGCATCAGAAGAGAAACAGAAACAAATTTACAACACAGGACAAAAAATAAAGATGCCGGGAAGTAATATTTTTTTTTTTTAATGTTACTTAGCTTCATACCATTTTATATTAATATATTTGATATCATTATAATTTAAATTTAATTGAGTTGATTAAAACATTCTTTATATGACTAGTGTTTTGTCAACTTGACTAGTATGAATTAGTCTGTGATTAAGTAGTGTATTAATGAAAATGGGCATTAATGAAACCATTTTTTCAATGCCTGCGCTGCGCATAATGGGAAGAGGGACGATAGAGATGAATTTGCAATTTAGCAGAAATTTGTGAAATAGGAGAGAAGCATTAATTTTGGAGTAGCAATTAGCAAATATAAGCATGAGGTTTGTTGACAGTTGACACGCGGGGACCAGCAAAGTGACGTTGCGTGCCAATTAGATTCGCATGCTCTTCTCTGTCCCCATCATCTCCGTCTCCCGCACATGCAATCGTCTTTAATCTTCATCTTCACTCTTCCCATCTCCGTCTTTTTATTGTGTTCCTTATCCTTCCACGTGCCATTTCTTTTACTATTTCAAAATCTTCACCCTGTTAAGTGTAAACCACAAGTTCTTTCCCTATTACATTATTTTAACCATGTTCCAAACTGTGTTTCGCATTTTTCTTCATCAAGAAAGAAATATTGTCACTCCCTTCAATTCCAACAAATTATCAAGGAAGAGGAAGTGGTAAAAAAAACAATAGGGCGTCATTTTTTAAGGCAGAAATGGTGTAGTTGTTGGGTTTGAGATATTTTAATCTATGTAGGCTTTACCATATTTCCAACTAAGATGATATTATTGCAAGTTTTCATGTGAGTAGGGGTGTAGGTACCCTAAGCCAAGCTGAGCATTAGGTTAGGTTATTCAAGTTGGCTCGCTTCGCTTAATAAATGAGCTTTGCTGTTTAAGATCACGAGCTAAACAAATTTAAATTGACTTGCTTAGTTTAATAACCGATCTTAAATTCTATCTCAAGTTTAAATTATTTATGATAATGAGTTAAACTAACTCGTATTAATAGCCTAGTTTATTTACAACTAAATTAAGAAAATGTCAAAATTGGCGGTTTCAACAAACAGCCAGCCTGCTCAATGCTCATCACAAAGAACCGATCAAAGAATCTCTCTGCTTCTTCTCGTGAAGTGTTAAATCATAAATAAAAAAAAATAGTCAAATTTCTTGTTGAATAAAAATCTGAAAATCACAACTCACAAGAGGCATGGAGCAGCCGCACGTGTCAAATCCAGCGTCATTCTAGTGTTAAGTGTTAGCCTAAGAGACCGCCAATCCGCGAGAGTCGGGGTCTGTGGCCGGACTCGTTCCTATAACCGGGCCGAGTAGTAAGCCAGTGACTATCAGTACAATCGAAATCTCTTTATTCCAACGGTCCAGATTGCATATTTCAAACCACACAAACCTTCTGCAATTTTCTATATATCCCTTTCCTTTCGCTCCCTCTTCCTCTCCTTCTCTTCTTCCCAGCTGCAGAAGCAAGCTTTTACTCACAACTTGGAGTTTTTTTCCTCGGTCCCATAAATTCTTATTCTTTGTAAAATTATATAGATAAAGAATTTTGTGGGTCTCTCATTATTCCATATGGAGTGGAATTTTTTGGGTTTGAGTTCAAAAAATAGTGATAGGACTGTCAAAGAGGATGCAGCTTGTGGTTCAAAGGACTCAGGTAGCATTTTCACTCTGATTTTTCTTTTCACTGAAAACTTTCAGCTTCAAAACTGGTTTAATTTTTTGCAATTCACTCACCTCTGCTACTTCAAACATATTTTTTCTTTTTCTTTTGAATTCATTGAGCTCTGATACTCGAAAGTTTCGGACCTTTTCTATTTGTTTCTCCAGAAATTCAATTTTCTGGTTCTATGTTCATAATTTAGTCTTGCAAGTGAAGAAAAATCAACATTTGAGAGTTTTGACTCGTCTAGTTTTGTTTATTCAACATTTCCTCTATTTTTCTCTGAAACCAAACGCGGGAGCTTCCTTCAGTTAGAAATTTTTTTTCCAACACCTTTTCTTTCCTTTGAGATGAACTGGTTGTATTTTCCTTGAAAATTAAGCAGAAAAAAGGATATGAAATTACTAAGCACTATTATAGCGGGCATTTTACCACTCAAAAAAAAGATTCATAGCCTAGCTGCCATTGTTAATGAGGGTGATTCCATTAAAGTTTATGAAGTGACAGACAAGGGGGGACCAAGAACCATAGCTGGGTCCATTTAGTTAGCATTTATAGTGGGATGTTAAATAAAACACCAACGTTGTATAGATATTTCTTTACTTAAAATTTATCTTTGCTATATGGTAGCGAATGGAAGCTTGCAGTGAACTGTTTACTTCTTCGTGTGTGTATGTGTTTGAGACGGTCAAAGATAAAAGCATGCTACTGGTTGTAAGCTCTATTTTAAGTGTGCCTTTTTTTGTTGGATGGTGGTACACTGTAGAAACGTGGTCTTAGTTGTCTGTTACTATTATAGTATTATATTATATTTTATTTCTTTAGTGTAAAATGTGCTGCTTCTTTCTTTTTTTTTTTTCCTTCTAATTTTGTTTTAAAATGGTGCTATATTTAAATGATTAAGACAACCGAACGTACTTTATCTTTTTTTAACATGATTTGGCTATTTATATATATATTTTTTGATCTGGCTATTTATATTTTATTAATGGATAACATGGGCATGAGTCATGAGTGATGTTATCTTTAATTTATTTTAATTTTTTAATCAATGAGAGGTGTTTTCTTAATTTAATGTGCCGTATTGTGATTGGCCTTCAGAAATAAATTACTATCTTTGATGGTAATGCCTGGCTCGGTGCAATAAAGTTTATATAAAATATTTACGTACACGGAACTATTGTAATAAAATAAACAAAGTGTGACAGTATAAAATATTGAAAATTAGTAAAAAAATTATAGCATTGAATACAGTAATACGTCTTAGATGGTTGACTATGACTTTTTTCTTTTTGGTTCTTAAATTTGCAGTTTTGTCCACTCACTTCTCAGATGCTGCCAACATTTAATTAAGTTCTTAACAAGATCGCATGTGCTAAAAATATAATATGTGAAATCATACAAGTACTCGTGGCCCAAAAACAAAAAAGTAATAATACAAGGACTTTAGATCTTATGATGAAAGTGGTGGCAGAGCCTCTAGTGGATGGGTTTTGTTTTTGAGGATTCATGTTTTTAGTATTTTACTGCAGTTGGTCAGAGTCATTCAGGTCATTAGTTGTTCCTTGATATTCTTTCCCTATTTTATTTGTTTATTTATTTAATTTTGCTACGTGGGAGTGGAGTTGAGATATGCATCTACATGTATTGATGGAAAGTTTCTTGATTTTGTAACATTGATTCTGCATTACTTAGTTGTTTGGATTAGCTTGAAGACAAGTATAATTTTCTTGTTTCATAGTGTACAAGGTCCTTAATCTAATCTGGTTGGTGACTCATATTACACCAAATTGGTAAAGTTTGAGGTATCTTTGCAATTTGTTATAATCACGATTGAGAGATTGTTATGTTTTGATTGCTGATGGGCGTGATCTGGTGTCCTGCACCATTTTGTTCCTTAATTTGCAGCGGCAGTGAGGGGTTCGAGAATGCAGTGGTCATTCTCAAACAAAGTCTCTGTGGTTCCTCAATTGCTGTCCTTTAAGGCCCCTCAGGAAGATAGGCCAAGGAAGACTATTGTTGATCCACTAGCATCATCGGGATATATGAGCATATCAACCGCTGATGCTTTTGACTCCAACAACAACAAACCATTCTTGGGCGTTATGCAGGTCTGTTTCTGCTTCTAATAAAGTTTACAACTTTAAGACTAGCTTTTGCTCTCAACATGATCTCTGCTCAACAAAGCAAGCAAGGTTCATCAAGAATGAGTTCTGTAATTGATCTTCCCTTTTTTCTTGCAGAAAAATATGAATATAGGCAAGCAAGGAGGAAACAGACATGGAATGACAGTGTATCCTCTGCAACATTTGGGTGGACATTCAGCCTGCCCTCAGGAAGCAAGAATATTTGCAGTGTCTAAGCAATCAAATCAAACGAGTAGGCGGGTTCTCCAATCTAATCTCGTTTCCAGTGACCATCATATGGTCAATTCTGCCATTAAACCACAACCTCTTCGAGGAGTCCCACTCATAACCCCTGCACCTCTTCTTCCATCTAGAGGCTCAGGCTCCATTGTTGGCACCACTGACTTGAGGTGTGGAAAGTTTTTTGCAATTCCACTCATATAATGATAATGATATTGGCAAAGCTGAAATTCGAGTTTCTTTGTAGGAATTCTTCCAAATCTTCTGCCACACCTGCTCAGCTCACCATTTTCTATGCCGGTTCAGTGAGTGTTTATGATGACATAACTCCGGAGAAGGTACTTCTCTGTTATTATTTCAGATTAACCCTTTTTCTCTATTTATACATTTCTAATTTTCTAATATTCTCTTCCTTTCAGGCTCAAGCTATCATGTTACTGGCCGGAAATGGGTCTATTTCAGGTCAGAACAAGACAGTTTCCTCAGCTCAAGTGCAAGCACCAATCTCTATGCCCTCCAAAGATGATGCTTTTATTATAAGCCAATCCTATCCCTCATCCCTACCTAGCCCTCTTCCTGGGGGAGGATCTTTTACCAACAATGAACTAACAATAATGACACCAGCAGCATCTTCAGTTACCCTTAGTAACCTGTTGGAGTCTCCTAAACAAGTCGGTTCTGCAGCTATAAAAATGGTTCCATCAGGTATAACATATTTATAGTATGTACACACTATAACCTATATGCTCTAGTTTCAAACACGAAATTGAGTTAGACATTGAGATGATGGATAACAAAATTTCTATTTCTTTCCATTAGGCTTGCCTCAGGCACGCAAGGCATCCTTGGCTCGCTTTTTAGAGAAGCGCAAGGAAAGGTAACTGCTGCTCTCTTTTCTCTGTTGGCTATTGTTTTAATTATGATATAACTCTGTAGGGAATTTTATCTTAATTCTTTTCTTGGAATACACGTTTCCATGTTCTCCTTGGAAGCCGTTTGGCCAATTTATCTCTAGGTAGAAATAACTTGTTTGATATGAGGAAGCATGTGTTTGAGAAATTCACTGATTCTGTGGCATTTATATGTTCTTTTTGGGCTAGGCTTGCATTCTAGCATTTTAAATTACACGTTCTTTAATCCTTTTGGAATGCATGAACTCAGGGTGTTGAGCGTATCACCATACCCCATGAACGTGAAGCCTGGATCTGATGGTGTTAGTTTCTCTCTCGACTCTTCTGGTTGCTTTTCTCTACGAGCCATCAACTAGCCTTCAAGAAGAGAAGAGAACACATATCAAACTTTCTGTAGATACGTCTTCAATTGTATGATCAATTCTTTTGGTCTCTAGTCTCTCACAAATTAGATATATTTGTCCCAGTTTTGGATTCTCTTCATTGTCAGAGCTTCTACAATTATTTTTTTGAGTATTCTAGTTCACTATAAAGATCTTGGAAATGATTATGATCTACAATGTATCATTATACTGTACTACTATTATTCTTTTCATCAGAAGTACAATAATTAATCATCTTCAGATTCATTAAATGTGGTTATTAGTGTTCAAATCAAGCTTACGCTTGCTAATTTGCATGGAAGAGCTTGATAAACTCTTTCCAGTTATCGTAAGTCTAATTGTATGGTTGGTTGGACACAAAAATCAGCTGTTGGCTTGTAAAATCGGTATTCTTTCTGCAAAACAGACCAGTGGAAGATCTTGTACATACATTTTGTTCAGCTCTGGATATTTAGTTTATGAGAGTCGTTATTTTCATATCTTATTTTACTAATGTCACACTTTATTAAATGTCTAAATATGATTTAAACTAAATTACTCTCAATTAATATTAAAAGTTTTTAATTTTGACCAAATTTTTTTTATATTAAATGAAGATTTTTATAATTGACTAATTTTTTTTATATTATATTTAAATATTGAATAGAGTATAACATTAACAAAATCATGTGTAGAAATAATTGCTCTCTTAATTTATATCCTTTTTGTTCTTTTTATAGAAATTTGCAAGTCATTCAAAATTTACATAAAAGTGTGGTTGTTAATGATTTGAATTGTGGAAGTCGAATAGCATTTGATTTTTCGTCGTTTAAAGTTGCTGACCTTTTATGTTAAGATTAAATTATGTTCTGTTTATATGGATGGCGGTTGATAGAATATTTATGCAAATGTTTGTCTATTTATGAACTTGTAATCCTCAATCAAATTTCCAGAAAGTATTTATTCTATGGATAATAGCATAGAGAAAATGCTTTATCCATTTCAGAACTTGTCTATGTGGATTTTGAAAGTTTCATATTTAAATTTCATTAATATCAAATGGAATTGAATTTTAGAATTTAATAAGTTATTATCTTTTACATAACCTTTTAGTAGAAAAAANAAAAAAAAAAAAAAACCATCACTGAACACAATAGTAATAATATAAAAAACTAGTGACTTTAGAATTTGAATGTACGAAAAAGTGTAAGTAGTTATTTAATTATCAAACATAATTATCACACCAAAATTATGTTGTCATGGAATATGAATGAGTACTACTTCACTAGCGATTCTTCCCTTCTAAAATAAAGCATCAAAGCACGAACTTGTCGTTGAAATTCTATTTTTGAATTTTTTTTTCATTTAGATGCAATTTAATTGATAAAGCAAAACTTTGCCAAAAACGTTTTTTTGTCAGATAATTTTTTTTTTAGGCCATAAGATATTAGTGTGGATAAGATGATTTATTTGTTATCAAGTTTAATTCCACATTGGTATTTTCAGAATCAAAGAATTCACTGAATTACTTTAGAGTTACTATGGTAATATCTACTCGGATAGTCATTATCAAAAAATTAATGAAGTAAATTTTTAAAAGTTTATGGATTATAATGTGTACGTACTTTATTAAATTCTTATTATTCTTTTTTATAGAACCAATCCTTATTATTTTTTATATATATAATTTTTACTTTATTCTTTAAACTATACTATTACTTTAGAGATCTAAATTTAACTAGAAATAATTTTTTTTTTTTTGCTAATGAGCTTGTTCATTCTATTTTATTTTTGTATTTGTCATATTAACAATATAATTATCCGTTGACTTACTCGTTAGTTTTAATAACTTGATGATATAAAAATTTAAGTTGAACCTCACATTCTTTTTATCTCTTATGTATTCTTAACGATTTTTTTATTTCTTAATGTATTTTTTTCTCAAAAAACAAAAATAAATTCTCACTACTTTTTCTCGTATAAATCGTCATTGAATCGGACTATTCTGAAAAGCCCGCTTCTGTAATTCAAAGAAAAATGGTAAAGATGCAGTGGAGTCAGGCCCATTTAGGTTACATTACTCTTACCTTCATCCGACCTCACGATCCTGATCCAAGAATATAAATTTTAAATTTTAAATGGATCTTCCAACAAATAACGGGTGGGGCACCATGCCCATAGCTAACGAACCAAGACCCAATTGCATTTGGTGATACTATTACTACCTACACTTGTAAAATGCCACGTCGATGAGGTCGATCAGAACGGATACTGCTTAGCTATACAGGATACAAAACCCAAATTCAAGTGCTTTCAGTGGGTGCGGTGCTGCAGTGGAGAAAAGAGAGAGAGAGAGAGAGAGAGAGAGAGAGACAGAGAGAGGCGTCAATGGGAATGGATGCTACCAAAGTAGCAGAGCTAAAGCAATTTATTGATGGGTGCAAGTCAAATCCTTCAATTCTCCACATTCCATCTCTTGGTTTCTTCAAGTCTTATCTTCTCAGGTACTATATCTATATGCTTCTGTATTTAAGTGTTTGTTCATTGTTAATTCACTAATTCCGTTTTTGGGTATTCGAATTTACAGCCTTGGTGCTCGATTACCACCAGAACCGGAAACGGTGAGCGTCCAATTTCTTGAATCATCTTTTACTATGTCTTTCATTTCTTCCTTATTCATGAACGTTTGGATTTTGATAATTGATCTATTTATGTATTTTGGATATTATTATTGATGATCATAAAGATGCTTGTATGGGAATGCTCAATGATATGACCCAAAATGGTTTTCGTACTGTATCTTTGCATCTTTGATTTGTGTTACCTCCTTTGACCAGTTATTTTGCATGTAAAATCCACTGACACTAGTAGTGAACGGGTTTTGACAGTTTGCAGGAGGTTGGGTACGTTATGTAACAAAAAGAAAAGTTATCTTGCATGTAAATATGGTTTGGTTGTAATTTGGCCCATTTAAATACTACAGAACTTATGTGGCCTTTCTGGTTCTTGTACTTCAACTTCAATATAATATGAGGAAATAAGTTGTAAACTTGTGACGTTATTTCACTTTTAGAACTAAGCTTTTTGATCTTTTGAGGCTCGGGTTGTTTACCACACTGTTTAAACATGTTTCTAAATCCCTATTAAAATTTCCATTACAATATTATTTGTCAGTTGTCTCCAGTTCTTTTTCTGCTTCAGTGGAATGAGCTAAACCACATACCTGTAACCGCACCCTAGTACTTGCTTATATGGCTCAAGTTCACCTTCAACTTTTCGATGGCTTGTGAGATTTATAAAACTTGGAGTCATTCAATAGTTGTTAGGTTTGGTTCAAAATAACCCTAATGAGTAAAAAAGCTTTAAAATATCAGAAAAAAGTTCAATGGCATTGTAATGATATTCAACTTACTAATTATAAATCCTTATAGATATCCTTTTTCTTCTGGTCATTATTTGTTTCGCTATAAAAGTTCTCCCCGTTAGGTTAGGTTACATTAATAGCCAGCTCATTATAACCTACTTGAGAATATGGGTTACAATAACCCTTCCGTTAATTTAGGAGTACTTCCTTTAACTTTCCAATGTATTATGCTTTTATAGCATAGTCACGGATTCTGATGCTCATGGATGCTTGATCTGTCACACCTCTCTATTGAGATTTTCCTTGCCTAAGGGAGCCGAAGTTTCTATTCAAGGAGGCTTTGGATACAGCATATGAGCTTCTTATATGTCTTGAAGCCTAAGTAGTTGAGTTGCTTAGTGCTAAAGACACGACGGAGAAGCTGCTAGTGAATGCTAATATTCTTTTAGAACCTATATTGAAAGGTTGTTGGAAAATAATTTTCATTCATGTGTGTTCTAATCATAGCAGATTGTGTATGCAGGATAACGTTGGTGATAACATGTCAGATCCTGCAGAAAAAGTTGATGCTAAAAGAGCTGATTTACCCAGAGAAGATGAAGATGACATTGTAGAATCTGATATTGAGTTGGATAATACTGATGTTGTGGAACCTGATAATGATCCTCCTCAGAAGGTATATTGGTGGATATCCAGCATGTATCATATAGTCTTATCTTTTGCCTTTCTACCCAAGTATCTTTTTTCCCCCCTTTTGAAGGGGGTGGTTGTCATCTCATAAAGTCCACTTGTAACAAAATTACACGTTGTCTATAATTTAATGGCAGATGGGAAATCCTTCAGCTGAGGTAACAGAAGAGCAGCAGGATGCTGCCCAAGAAGCAAAATCCAAAGCAATGGATGCTATCTCAGAAGGTATGGCATTCATTTTTACATAGTAGAAATTTCCTTCTTAAATTCTCACATACTGTGTTTTCTTAGAGATCCGTTTAGTCTGTCAATTTAATTGTCTATGCTTTTCAGGTAAGCTGGATGAAGCAGTACATCAGCTAACAGAAGCCATTATGTTGAATCCACATTCAGCGATACTTTATGCTACTAGAGGTACCCTATTTATTTATCTTCCAGAACTAAATACCTATTACTAAACTCTTTTCAGTATTTTATTTTTTTTCTCCTTTCTTGTTTTGCCTTCTGAATCATTCCTCGCAAACCTCAATTTCATGTTTTCAGCTAGTGTCTTTATCAAATTGAAGAAACCAAATGCTGCAATCCGTGATGCTGATACTGCCTTAAAGGTTGATTTATTGGCTCTTCTCAACTTGTTGTATAGAAAGCATTGCACAGAATATGTTTCACTGTTACTGCTAGGGAACTTTTGATGAATCTGACCTTGTAACTTACCCTTTATGATGTTTATGTTTTGACTCAGAGGTATATTACTTGTTCCAGATTAATCCTGACTCAGCCAAAGGATACAAAATACGAGGATTGGCCAGGGCTATGTTGGGACTCTGGGAAGAAGCTGCAAGTGATCTTCATGTAGCTTCAAAGTTAGATTATGATGAAGAGATTGCTGTGGCACTTAAAAAGGTAATCTGCCAAGCTTTTTCTTTTTTCTTTTCCTTTTTAGAGAGAGAGAGATAGGGGTTGCAAAGGAAACCCGTTTTATAATTATTTTTTACTTTACAGGTTGATCCTAATGCCCACAAAATTGAAGAGCATAGGAGAAAATATGAACGCTTGTGGAAGCAAAAGGCACAGAAAAGAGGTGAACTTAAGAGGCAACAACAAGCTGAAGCCCAAGTACGTGTTATTAGAGTTGCCATCATGGAATGTGAACTTGTTAATATTTAAGCTGTATTGGGTGACATATTAGGGATCAATATATCACTTTCCTTTGCAAAACAATACTACAGTTAGCAACATGGACGGGGTTTAAGCTTTTGTTATTTAGGGTTCATTGCTTTTATGAAAATGCAGTGTCTATTCAAATTGAGTCTAATGTAGTTAATTTTCCCCTTGCACCATTATGCAAGTTGGTATAAAATATATTGCATCAACTCCTATGAAGCTTACTTCTATTCTAGTAATCCAAAATAATTGAATAGTCAGGGACCAGGGTTACAGATGATTAGCTAGTGATGAGAAGTTGCCCCTCCTTATTCACTTCCCTAAAAATGATGTGAACTAGTTAATGCTGAATTTCTTGTTGATTTTTTTGCAGGATCAAGAAGCGTTGTCTGCTTTAAAAGATGGTAAATCCTCTTGTCTTTATTTTTTACATTCCCTTATTTAATTTTTGTGGACTTGCTTATATTTTGGTTCATACTGAAAATGGAAACTGTACTACCTTCCTCCTCTGGTCAGGTTATAAGATATTCTCTGATAGTTATGTATCCTTTGTAGCTTTTTTCCTTGGATATTAAATGAAGACTTATATTTTTAATAACTTCTGATACAGGCCAAGTTATTGGTATTCACTCTGCTGGCGAATTTGACAAGAAGTTGAGTGCTGCATCAAAGACTTCTCGCCTGGCCATCCTATACTTCACTGCAACATGGTGTGGTCCCTGTCGTGTCATTTCCCCTGTTTATACAAGCTTGGCTGAAAAGTACCCAAAGGTTGTCTTTTTGAAAGTTGACATCGATGAAGCAAGGGATCTGGCTGCTCGGTATAATATTAGCAGTGTTCCTACCTTTTTCTTTATAAAGAATGGCAAAGAGATTGATAGTGTGGTGGGGGCAGATAAAAGTTCACTTGAAAGGAAGATTGTACAGCATGCTGGCGCTCTTTAAGCAAATGCTTGATAAGAAACTTGATACAGTTACTTCACCTTTCTCTCTTCTCTGTTTATAAGTCGATAGTGTCATACAAAGAGGAATGAAGAGTTTCACTGTTATATGACTCGCTGATTTTTCTGTGTGCGCATGTCTTGGTCTGGCTGTAAAACATGTTGGTCATGTCGAACGTGAGTAAATTTCTATTTTCAATCTAGTTTTCTGATGTTTATGAGGACTGAAAAGGAAAATTTTCCGTGGACTGTACAATAAGATGAACACATTCTTTAGTGCCACTTTCAGCCATTGGGAAATTGGACATGTTCTTCTGAAGCTATCTTTTGATGATTTTACCTTTTAAAGCCGTTGACTGAAATCCCTGAGTGTGGTAAGTAATAACCGTTTTGCCACAATACCTCTGTTCTCTTTAGCGGGTGTATAGCTCAAGGTCGCCTTAGGAGTCATAGAGGCATTTAAAGATCGTGAGTTTCTGTAACTAATGTGATGATTTCTTCTCATGGGCAATTGCAATAATACAATATTCCAATGTTATGAATTGTTCCTGAAGGTACATTATACAATATTTTCCTTTTGGAAAAAGATAGCAATAATACAAAATTAATGTATAAAGATTAAAGACTAAAATGGGAATGCAAAGATTTAAAGTGATACTTGGTATGATTATTTTCTCTCGTTCTTGGAATAAAATCTCAAAACCAAATAGAAAAAGAACCTGTAAAGAACACCCCAGGCCAGCAGGATTAAGATGTCATACCATACGTTTTCCATTTGAAGATCCATTGAGGACAAAACATCTTCTCCTATCAAGCAAGCACTGGACACATTTAAGTCTCTATGGCGGGCGCTGATCTTCACTTTTCCTAATGGTCCAGGAGATAAATCTGTAAGGTTCCCTGTGTAGCACTCATCATTCTTGAATTCATTTGTCAGCAATGCCTCAAATGGGTATTTGATTGCAGAAATATAGTGGAGCCACTTCCAGTAGATGGGTATCTGGGTTCGCTTGAGGAAGAAGCCACAAGTCAGAAAGAAGAGAGCTGTTGTGGCTATGACTACTGCATACCCTGTGATGAAACTCGGAACAAGTGCACTAACAAGCATAACATAAGCATTGGTAGTAATCAGTGAAGCATAAAGGATCATCCAGAAGTAGAAGAGACTGCTTTTCAGGTGGAGCATTCCTTTGGTTATGGCAGCAAATGTGAAACCTTGAATGGCGAAAAACGGGAGATAGACAATGAGGGAAGAAATGACATAAGAAGAAGCACGATAAGCATTGTGGGAAGTCTCTCTGATGAAGATGAACCTTTCTAGTATGAAAGTTGGGACAGCATCATTGGAGGAAAAGAACACAAGGCACACTGCAAAGATGTAGAAGTTGAGAAGCCTATTGATATCTGTGAAAGTACGATCACCCAGATTCCCGAAAATGGTGGACAGAATAAGTGCCATAACAGCGAGCACAATCTCACGGGAGAGGAAGAGTTCTGGTGTGCGGATTACATTGAGAGCTGTTCGCCAAGAGAGGACAGCAACCTCACGCATCCATGGGTTTGCAAACTTGGATCCAAGGTGTGGCTCATGAAGGACTTCTTCAATCTCAAACTCTTCATAAGAAGCTGGATAGGAGGACTCCATAGATTGGCTTACATTCTCGTTAGCAGGGGTTTTCGGGCGATAAAAATCCTGATAAGATGCAGAATATGGGCCGGAGATTGCACTTCTTGCTCCTGAAACTGGTGTTTTTCCTGGAGTTCTAGCTGGAGTCCAAGATGGTGGGCGACGAGGGGTTCCTACCACACCCTGGTAAAGCCAGACAGAGAAATCTTTGGCTGAGAAATCTTTGTAGAACTGAGAAGCTAAACGTGGGTGGACACTACTATTCCTGTTCCTTGGTGTTTGAGCAGTTCTCCTTTCAAGAGAGTTATCGAAATTCTCATCATCATCCTCTTCCTCATCATAATCAAACTGTGCAGAATCAGGTTTAGGTGTTCCAGCAGTAAATCCTTGGCTGCGTAGGCTAATCGTGTGTTTGGATGCAAGGGTGTTCCTTCTGTAAGGTGTCCTCGGAGTTTTTGGTGTTCTCTGAATTGGTGTCATGGCTACTTGGTCAGGTTTGAGGCCATCACGTTGGTACAGCACAAGGGGGTCTAGCCCAACTGTTGATTCATCATATTCTTTTATAACATCTAGCAGATACTCAATACTGTTTTCTCCATCTGGAACTGGCCTTCCAAATTCGGAAAGGTGATCACCAAGTGCACCTGGTCTTCCCATGTATATCAGTCTTCCCCTGTAACACCATTTCATTAATTATACTATACCACTTTAATTAGCACTTTGGAGTTCTACACTTCCTTTTTTTGGTTCATCCCATGAAGTATACCATTCACGTGAAATTCCTTCTGAATTAAAGTGTATAGAAAATTCATGCTTTTTACTACCTTGTGCTGAAGTTTTAATTCAATTATAAAAATAGGAATAATGAAAATATATTTGGTTATAGGCTTCCAATCTATATCTATCTTCCCCCGTTACAGCGTTGATTAAAGCAGAATGTCCAACCAGCAGTAACTTCAGGTGCTAAGAAAAATGCTACCTACGCAATATTTCACAGACTACGTAACTTTTACAAAAACATGTGTCTTCTGCAATTTGCAATTGTCAAAATCAGCATCTCTATAGAAAAAGTTACCTACATGTTCTACAAGTATTACAGAGTTTGTGAAATGTTTCTATAAGTAGGATTTGAACTACTAGGAAATAGCCTTAATGTTTTCATAATTTCAGGTTCCTTATGAAGCTGACATGAATGTAACAAGATATAAATCATTAGATTAGGAGTTTGAAATTTGTACCTTGCAAGGATTGTCATACGGTCCAGGAGCATTTGAATTCTATATGAAGGTTGATGTATAGTTATAAGGACGATGCTACCACCTCGAGCTATGTCCTTAACCTTTTCCACCACACTGTAAGCACTGGTAGAATCAAGACCTGAGGTTGGTTCATCAAGAAACAGAAGTGATGGTTTATGGATGATGTCTATGCCAATAGATACTCTTCGCCGCTCGCCTCCTGACACTCCTCTCCTCCCCTCATCACCAATATATGTATGTGTTGCACTCTGGAGGATAAAAAATTCAGTAAGTCTGCCAATCTCTGCCAGCATGTGAGTTAATGAGCAAGAGATACAGAGAGAGATTGAGAGGTTAATATATACCTGCAAGCCCAGTTGATCAAGGAGCTCATAAACCCTCTTCTTCTTTTCCTCCCTTGAAATGGAAGGGGGAAGTCTAACCTCAGCTGCAAACATAAATGTCTCAAAAACTGTCAGCATGGGGAAGAGCTGGTCATCTTGCATCACATATGATGACACCATCTTCATGTAACTTGTTGTCACCTGCACAGTTAGATCATAGATGTGATGAGCATTCTTTAATTTAAGGAAAGAGAAAAAGAAAGATGAGAAATCTAATTTATTTGAATTAATTCATCAGAAAGCATAAAAAAGTGGGGAGTTCAATTATACTGGCTTTCCATCAATTCTAACTGATCCTTCTAGACTCCCTTGTGCAATTCTCCCGGCCAAGGCGTCAAGAAGAGTTGATTTGCCAGCACCACTAGGCCCCATGATTGCCATAATTTCACCTCTCATTGCCTGGCCAGAGATGTCATGAAGAAGATATGCTTCTTTCTTGATCCAAACTCCATCCTTCTTCTGCTTCTTTATGATACTGTAGGAGAGGTCATTGAATTCAAGGCCATGGCCACGAATTGATTTCTGAGATACCAGTTGCTTAACATTTTTTGCAGTTCCTGGTTTGTCCAGGTCCAATAAGCTCTCTAAGTTTGTATTCCTACCTAGCTTTGCCATGCAGTGATTTTCAGAAACCACTCTTGGCTCTCTTTCTGCTTTCCTAATATGAGTTTTCAAGAGCTCAAGTTGAGCTGTGAATGGTATATAAGGAGAGGCAGAATGTGAAATGAGGACAAAAGGTGACGGTTAAAATCAAAGCAATTATAGACCTGGAGGGTTGTGATTACTGGGGAAGACAATGGAAAAGAACATAGCAAGAGACGGCAAACATGAAGGAGGAGTCCATTTGTGCTTCCCTTCGGTCTTGTCGTTAAATTTGGAATTTACTTTGGTAGTACCGCAGAGAGTGTTCTGGTTCTGTTTCATTCTGCACTAGAGACAACTCCCACTTCCCTTAAATGTTGTTTTTCTTAAAAAAGTTGAAATGTAACATTTGGAGCTGGAATGCGTGTTGTGTGTTAAGAATTGTCTTATCATTGACCACATACTTGATTCTCCTGTATGATCTTGATCTTATTGCAGTTTAGCTTGCGAAGCATATTTAGGTATAACATATATAGTTCATAAATTGTGTGGTATAGAGAAATGCTACCCTAATGATTAAGGATGAAAATCAGTTTTCTTTGATATTTGAGACTGAAGTGTCTCTAAGCATAGTTACACTAATATTTGGACGAAGGAAGCTAGCATTTTTATTACGATAGTGACACTAAAATTAAGTGATTTGATTTGAGAAATAGAAAAACATTAAAGTTAATTAAAAGAAAATGGGAAAACAAAGGAAACAAGTTTTATGTCTATATTCCTATGGGAAGAAGGATACTGAAAGGTTCACTATATTATTAAGTACAACTTTTCACATACACTCAAACTCTAGTAGTAGTACTAATTCATTTAATCTCCTTTTTAAACATTATACCATGTCTAATAAGCTAATTCATAGGTGTAAATATCCAATACTGGCCCACTTTCTCCAGGCCCCATTCAGCCCAATAGCTCTAGGCCCATATCAGCTTCAAAGTTCAAAGTTCAAATAACAGAAGGACCATTATGTCCTTCGCCCCACTATAAGATATGCACACTTCTTACACATCCGTATTAATTACTATTTACTAACTCAGTACACTTAAACATGGGAGTGTAGATGTCACCACACCTAGTCCCAGCTTACGTGCATTATTTGTGTAGATTGGGCTTTGTCCTCCATTTGTAAATAGACCCTTTAGTTTGAGTTTTATATAGAATTGAAGACACACCATGAGCTTATTATACATAGATTTGGGTTAATTGATTATAAATTACAAATTGATGCTTGAAGAGCTCAATAATATTACTATTTTCTGGGGGCGGTAATCCCTTTGTCTGAACTAAGATCCACCCCTGTTGTTGATACGATTATGGAGTAGCAAATAATACAAAATGGTGAAGAGAGGTTAGATGTATAGGACAGAGCTCATAAACCTGAACCCATCGTTTTCCTAATTGTTTAGTATAAGAAAATAGAAAGGGTCGCCTTCGTAAACCTAAACATATCCAATTAATGGTAATTAATGTGATTGAGAGGAGAAATGAAATTGCATGAATATATAAGAATTTTGAAGTGGTGGTGAAAATGAGAAGGCCGGCTATGTGCATATTGTTCATTGGCCGGCAATCATAGAAGAAGACATTTGGTTGGAGTTTTCTCTTTGTCCTTTCAACCTAATACCAAACCACATCTATTATTATTAGTGAGTCACTATAAATAAAGGGATTCTCTTCTCTGAATCAATTGTGATTTGTGAGTGAAGCATTAATTATAATGTTCAACTTCATTTGTTCCATGGAAAGGAAAACCCAGCCCGAGGTATTGGAACGGTTCAAACTGATCGTAGCATCATCCATCAATACCTTGATTCTATGCTTTGATTGAGCCGCGCCAATATCGCGTGCCTTTTCTCCTTTCTTTCTTCTTTATTTTTTATTTTTTTATATATCTTTCTCTTTTATTTTTATGAAATTAAAATTCCATCTCAACTTCTTTTGCTATTAAATTATAATAATGACAATAGTAGTAGTGATCTACGAAGAATCTACATGAAGTGTGAGACTGACCAGGTTAGCAATCAAAACTCACAGATGACTAGTTTGTTTCAACTTGTTATTAGCATCTAATATTTCAGTGTAGAAATTCTGCAAATCACTTCTGCTTTTCTTTCTAAGAAAAGTATTCATATCCTTTCACAATTTATTTTGTACCCTTTTTACACTTGCACAATTACGGAGTCAAGATTTAATAAATGTTCTGCCAACAGAGTTGATTAAGTTAATAAAGATCTAAGCCTTAGATTTGAATTCCCATACCAACAATCCCCTATTCATAGGTGATTTATAAATACTACGATAAGTTCTTGTTAAGGCTTATAGCATATGTTATAGTTTAAAAATTGGGTAATTTCTTTTTACTCTAAAATTTTTTTTTAAAAAAAAAAAAAAATGTTATGCATTGACCCATTTATTTTTTTTTTTTGTCGAATCTTGATTGTACACTTATATAGTGTAAAGAAAAAAAAGTGTAATATAAGAGTATCATTTTTTTTTTTTTACATCTAGGGTATTTTCACACCTTTTTAATATGAGATTAATCTATGTTTGGGACAGAAACAGTAATCGGTAAATCTCTTTTAACAAGTGCAATTTCAAGAATTCCGATTCATGACTTTTAATTTAGAACACCTTATGACTCAACCTACTTTCCCGAGCTAACACTTTGTTTGTATTATTTTTCTTTTTAATTTGCATGTCCTTTTCATATTTATAAATTTAAGGATTATAATTACTTTATGATAAGTCATTTTAATGTTATCAACACATAATATTTAGGAATATTATTTGATCTTGGCAAGCATCTATTTAAAACTTTAATTTCTTTAATACTTAATTGTCTTTTGTCCTTAAGAATAATTTTTCTTATTTACTACGAAGCATATAATCCTTAATTACTGTCTGTCTCTAATATTTTTTTTCCTAATTATGCAGTAAAAGTAAAACACTTGCAAACATCCTATTAGTTTTTTTTTTTTTTTTTTTTTTTCTAAATATTATCCTAATATTCAAATGAAATGAAGCCAAGGGTCAAATATTTCAAAACAAGTCTGTAATGTAACAGAAAAAACAGAAACGAAACAGAGGTGACGGGCAAGGAAAACGGCCGCGTAACTTGCTCTTCACAACCACCCTTCAAAAATAGAACTTGCCTCTAATTATAAAACCCAACTTGCATCCCTTTCACACACTAGAGAAATCGAAGAAAACGAATCCTCCCATTGTTTTCAGTTTTCTTCTCTTTTTCTCTCAAGAGCCATTTATTAAACACATAGAGGACATTGAAACCATGGTTTCCAACTCTCTTTTATCCTTCTTCCTTGTTTTTTCTTCGTCTCTTCATCTGGGTTTCTCCGATCAGAGTGCCGGCGACCTTATTCAGAGCCTAACACAACAAACTGCGGCTGTGACTAATGGTCAAACTTCAATGGAATGCATGCAGAAATTGATTCCTTGCCAGAGTTTCCTCAAATCTCCAACCAACCCACCAGCGACGTGCTGCTCGCCATTGAAGGAGGTGCTTGCCAATGATACCCAATGTCTCTGCTATTACTTTAACGACCCTAAGGTGCTTCAGTCGGTGAACGTTACCCAGAAAGAGGCACTGGAGCTCCCTAAGGCCTGTAATCTAAATGCTGATATTTCCATATGCAAGAAAGGTTATTTTCCCATTTTTTATTTCCTTCAGTTATAAATTTCTTTCATGTGGGTATTGCTGAAATAATTTATTTTATATGGAAATTGATCTTGAAACATAGAAAATAACTTGTAATTGAATCACTAAGTAGTGTAATTTATGTGATTAATTGTGTAATTAGTTTGTATTGCAAATGCAAATCGCGATAGCCTCAAATAAGACAATATCCAATGAATTTAATGTACATGGGATACGATGCGATCCTTCCTCTGCCATAGGTTTTGTGTGGTTTAATAGTTTTTTGCATGCAACTTTTTTTCCTTGCTTGTAGCAGAAGAAAAGTAATAGGATGATGAAGAAAAATAGTTGGTCTTCCTTTTATTTTGCCTTTTGATTCAGAATTGGAGATCATGTTTGTTGTGGGAAGATTAATGACATGTATATTTAGAAGAGATAAAAAATTAATTACATTTTAGTGATTCAATTAAATGATTAATGTTAAAGGTTCTATTTTCGACACATTATGCATAGGGTCACTGCTTGATTAATTTGTTAACTGGCCAATTGCTATATTATGCATGGTTCATAAACCATTTAATCCATCCGATCATAATAGAGTTTTACGACCTTATGCCTATTTTATTTCTTTGCATTGCAGAAGCAAGTGGACCAACCGCAACCTCAACAGGTTCAGGCTCTATTTCTTCACCTAACAGTAAGAGATTTTCTTGAGTATGGAAGAGTTTATATGATTAGTTGCCCAAAATCTGACGCCCACATAGGAGAAAACTAACGAAAGTAATAAATATCACTTTCATTTTTGTGGTTTCAGTTTCTGTCGCAGACTTCCGCACCAACAATCCACCCCCACCAAGTTCAGCAACAAAGATTACTCATTTTGGTGCTGCTTCCTTGATTGCACTAGTTTTTGCTGCATACTAAAATTGGATAATTTCAAGAATGGGCAAGGCATTATTTATGTCTGATTTTGTTTAGTGCTCAAATCCCTTTCCTCCTTGCGGCTTTGGCCTCTGAAATCTTATATATGACCAACTACCAACTCGTTTAACGTTGACAAGAAATGCAGTGATGTATTAACCGCTTACCCAGCTATCAATAGTGTAATGCATTCTTAATAAGAAATGCAATAGCAGATAGCTAGTTGGCATTAAGCATTCTTAATTTTTTGTAATACAAAGGAAAATAATTTCAAGGCAATCCAGTGTTTCTTAATGTAGATTTTACTTTTCTGTGGGCAATAGCCTGCCAGAGTCATAAATCACATCTTTNATCAATAGTGTAATGCATTCTTAATAAGAAATGCAATAGCAGATAGCTAGTTGGCATTAAGCATTCTTAATTTTTTGTAATACAAAGGAAAATAATTTCAAGGCAATCCAGTGTTTCTTAATGTAGATTTTACTTTTCTGTGGGCAATACACCCTTAATTCTCTACAGTTAATAGCCTGCCAGAGTCATAAATCACATCTTTTGCCTTATTCTTAGCTTTAAATATTAACGAAACCAAAAGACTCATTTTATGTTTCATATTTAGAGCCTACCCGTAAACTAAAGTATATATAGAGAGAGAGCAGACAATGGTAATTAGAAATTAGCAAAATCATTTGATAATTCCATATTTTAATTTATGAGTTAAAAAAAAAAATGTACGAGCATCTGAATGCAAGAACCGTACCGGGTAGAAACGGAAATTGCAAGCATAGGTGCTCGAAGACAGTATCGGCAACGAAAAGGGCTGAATGCGCTATTCATAACGCTAAGCGCATCAGTGACGCTAGCTAATTGCCTTTTCCACAAATATATAAATCTACATCAAAATTATAGCCTCCTCCTTAGAAAATTTTAGATTTAAAAGAAGAAACAAACAAAGGTAAAATGATAAAGTTGAGAAAGGAACGGAAGCAGAGAGAAGAAGAACGGAACGGGGAAGAAATCGATGGTGTGTACCTGAGATGTGGAAAAAGTGCTGCTCTAATGAGACAAGGGAAGAAGCTAAGTGGTGTTTGAGGTTATATATAGTGGTTGGGGAACGATGCACGATGGAAGGAAAACCCTAACAAGAAACAGAGTACAGAATTGCATATTTGGGCCCAATTTAATAGTCCATTCTTGTAATCATTAGCCATTTGGATCATAATAATTCGGCCCTTCATATCTATACCCGATCCAGTTATCCAAATCCACTTCTCGGCGCCAGTGCGCCACCGTAGTTATCGTAGTGCGTCACGCACTAAATTTTTTCCCGTAAACCCTGCGTAGCTCAAAACTCCTGATCGCATCGAAGCAGCGGGAAGGAACCTCTGATGTTAGAGTCAAGATGGTATCAACCTCCACTGTAGCAAAGCTCCGCCGCGGTGGTGGCAGCGTGGCCTTTACCCATTTTCTCACTGTCAAGTGGGTCCCTCGCGTGCCACAGCTACCATCTTTCTCTTCTTCCTTCAGCTCCGCCGCAGCCGTTTCCTCAGCATCTGATTCCGACGCAAGGCTTTCCTCTTCTTCTGAAACACAAGGTATGTATGTTTGTCTGTTCCTTCGGTGGATTCTTTATGTGGGTCAATCTTATATATTGCAATGCTGACGCTTTATGCAGTGTTAAAAAAAAAAAAACTTGTGATGATTATGGGTGATTTTGTTAGGGAACAGGAATGACTCAAGATGGACGAAATGGTTGCTGTTCCTACCTGGAGCAATCACATTTGGCCTTGGAACTTGGCAGATTTTCAGAAGACAAGAAAAGGTGATGACTTTTCTTAACGTCTATTCTCCTTATTTTTCTTTTACTCTCTATCAATGTTATGGAAGTGAACTAGAACCACTATTTGGTATCAAGTTAATGTCTCTCGTGACCTCTCTTTCTCTGGGTGGTACTGTTGTAGTTTACACTTTGACATTTGTATCAATTCTAAATCTTTCTTTTAACTGTTTGTGCCAGATATGTATGTTAATGATTTATAATTCTTAACTTTCTAATATTATGAATCCGTTTCTGATTAGATTAGCTGCCCAGGTACTTTATTAAGACGTCATATACCTTTGGGATTTTTCTCCTCTTCTTCTGAATTCACTATTATCATATTCAAGCCTGTAAATTGTAATTTCACCATTGATCTACTTATAAGATGATAATTTTACCCTGGTCAATTGTGTTATAATCTGTCTGTGTAACTATCCTTTGCTTATTCAAGGGAATTTTTATGTTTAGGTTCATGTTGTGGATTACATCTTTTTCATTTTCATCTCTATGGTACGATGGTGTCTTAAAAATCCATTGGAGTATATTCTTATTATAAGTTTAGTATTGCATGCGAACATTACATTTTACCAATGGATTTGTTGGAGTATGGAAGGCTAAGATAGCAGTTATTGATCTCTTTCATATCATATGCAATTAGTTTGTTTTAATACATGTTGAAACTTGTGGTTGTTTTCTGTTTTGAGTTATGAGATTTCATGTATAGGTATTGGATTAGCAGATTAGCACATTGAAAATTTCTTCCATAATTTATTTTCAGATAAAAATGTTGGAATATCGACAGAAGAGGTTGCAAATGGAACCTTTAGAATTTAGAAGTGTATCTCCATCAAGTGAAGAATTGGATTCTCTAGAATTCAGGAAGGTGTTATGTAAAGGAGTTTTTTATGAGAAAAAGTCAATCTACATGGGACCACGTTCAAGAAGTATTTCAGGAGTGACTGAAAATGGCTACTATGTTATAACACCTCTTATGCCAATTCCCAACCATCCTGACAGGTAAAGCATCAGTAGTAATAGCTTTATCAGTGAAAGTTATACATCAAGTTGTTAGAAATATAGTACCTTTACCTACTATTAGATTTAATTTTTTTATCATTAACCCTTCTGTTTGTGGTGCAAGTTTCTGTCAAATGATGCCAATTTTTCCCCTTTCTTTTTTCTCTTTTTGAGAATTGGGCAAAATATCAGATTTTTGCAGTACCATTGGATCTGTGGATGAAAAATCGTTACCTTGAATTATGACATTAACCAACATTTATACATTTTCTTACTTAAACATATGGTAGTACTTTTTTATTCTAAACGGAATTAAATTCTTGTGTTTCCATGGACTTTTTGAACCTTCACATTCCAAAGACATGGCAGTTTTATATGTTGCCTATTAGAAGAGTGACATGCCAGTATAGTCATGACCACAGTGATTAGCTCCATAGGTAACAAGAGGAATTTAGTGTAGTAGAGATATGAAAACTGCCTAAAGTCAATGGGCAGGATATGGTTCAGAGAAAGTACTAATAGTAATACCATGAAATAACTTTTCTCTCTAATTATTTTGGGAAGTGCATGATTCCTATTTGCTTAAATCCTGAATCATTACCAGATTTTTCTTTTGATCAAACATTATATACTTCTCATGGTCCAGTAAGTATATTCCTCATTATTGTTCTTCTCATTTCATCAATAAAAGCATTGATAGGCTCAATCTTCCCACTGGCCCAATAAAGGCTTGTGCAGTAGTGGATTCGTTCTCAACAGTTCATTGGACTTTTTAAGTCCTATTACTGTGCAGACATGTCCGTATTATCAGTAATTTTATCTCAGGCAATCAATTACTTCTTTGATATGCTTCCCTGGTTTATTGAATTAATTGTTTCTTGCTGCTCTGAGTTTCATCTAAAGTATATATGTATCCTTTCACTCTAGCGTGAGGTTTCCAGTTCTAGTCAATAGAGGATGGGTTCCCCGCAGTTGGAAAGACAAATTCGTAGAAGTTTCAAAAGATAGTGAACGATCTTCAGACAAACTACCCTCCCCTTCACAGGCTGGTGAACAAAGAACTTGGTGGAGGTTTTGGTCTAAAAAACCTAATACCATTGAGGTTATATCCGGTCATTACCCATGCCTTGTTCGATGCTGAAAAATTGTAGACTCAAAACTAAATCTGATGTGTATTACAGGATCATGTCCCTTCTGTTACACCTATAGAAGTAGTTGGAGTAGTTCGTGGAAGTGAGAAGCCTAGTATATTTGTTCCAGCAAACGATCCCGACTCTTCCCAGTGGTTCTACGTTGATGTTCCAGGAATTGCCCGCACTTGTGGACTTCCAGAAAACACTATCTACATTGAAGACATCAATGAAAATGTCAATCCGAGTAATCCTTACCCTATTCCAAAGGATGTTAATACCTTGATTCGAAGTTCAGTCATGCCCCAGGATCACCTAAATTATACATTGACATGGTATGCAACTTTCCTTTCTCTCCTTGCATATTTATACATCTGCCCAGTTGGATTAAAATTTATTACTTTGATGTTTCTGAAGTTAATCATCATTCTATTGTTGGTACCCATCTTTATTTTACCTAAGCATATGATTGCTTTAGGGTATAGACAACACCATCCAGTCCACTATTTCAGTATCAGATTTTATATGTTTGGCTGATGTGATTATAGGCTGTGTAATAATAATAGATTGTAGTCAAAATAATACTAGTATTATGTTATGGAAATCAAGTAATAATATCAGGAATTAATAATATATAATCAAATTCCCACTGATGAATTTATACTTTGTCAAGATTGTGTAGATTGTTAGTTGTCTTAATTTGAACTTTACAAGAATTGGACATGAAAATAATGAAACTATGCTTGTGTGGTAAGATTAACAAATGCGTGGCATTATTTAGGAGAGTCAGAATAGGTAGTGTAGAAATTGTGCCATGCAGGTTGGGCCTTTCTCTTACTTCTGTTTTTGGTTATTCTTCCATAAAAAAGGTAGGCGGTACCATCCTCACCCAGAACTCCTTTATTATCTTCTTTCTAACAAATTTTCATTTGTATTTGGAGCAGGTATTCACTTTCTGCAGCGGTTACATTTATGGCTTTTAAAAGACTAAGACAGAAAAACAAGCGGAGATAGCAAAGTCTTAACTGCTATATCGTTGATTTGTGCTTTTATAGTCTCTCTCTCTGGCATCCGGGTATATATCCTTTGAGTGATGTCTTCAGAGTCTTTTTTTTTTCCCAGTGTCAATGGAATTGTAATCATTTCCAAGCAGATACCCTAGGAAACTAGGTTGAGGCAGATGGAAAAGAAATGTGCGATGAACTTTTTTGGGACAATAATGTTCTTACATGTTGATAAAAGGGGGATAACAACTTAGATATTCATAGGCAAGAAAGTCAATTTTCCATTAGATCAACTATAGTTGTAATAAGGCATTGAAAATATTGTGATTAGTTGGAAGCTAAATAAGTTATGAGTATCACTGGCTCTAAGTTCGGATTGGTGTAATAATAGATGAGGCTAAAAATTCTAGCTGAACTGTTAATGAGCAACTTCACAGTACGTTCAGAGGGTGATGATGCTGTAAGCAGTAAGACTGAAACAATGCACTTGTATTGATTTCTTGCTCTATAGTTGTATACTGTGAAAACAGTTTCCAAACTTAACTGCCTACAATTTATTGTAACTCCTGTAAAATTTTGCATACTACTGCAATTATAAAATATCTCGAAATTCCAACATTACTGTCTTCACAAGGATCTTCAGATAAGACAATGTTCACTGCGATATATAAAACTCACTCGATAACATCTTGCAATAAAATGTATACAAGTTATAGAAATTTATTACTAATAACACAATTACCGTTTTCCCAATACAAATCCAATATTTTAAAAGCGTTACTAATACATGATTGAAAATGAAGAAATTTGCTGGAATTTCATCATTTCATGCAACTTATGAATAATCCTTTCTTTTTTTTTTCTTCGAGAAACAAGAATAATCCTTTTTATACCTCCCAAGTAGCATATAACTTAATTCTGCCAGAAAAAATACCGGGAAAGGTTAAAAATGGTCAAATGAATGTTTTTGTTATTTCCGTTAACCATTCTTCTTGTTCTAAAAGGTCAAATATTTTTTTATTTTTCGGGGGGAGGGGGAGCAAACTTGATGCATGATTGATAATTTCAATCGCTTAACGGCAAGATGTAAAACAAACACCAAAGAAAAAGCAATGAAGCAGAAGAAAATATAAAATATCAACGATAACAATAAAAAATAATAAAATTGAATTTTGCTCAATTACAGATCCTACTAAAGGAAGCCGAAAAATAAAACCAGGAATTGAACAGACTATTGTTGTTGTTGTTGTTGTTGTTGTTCTCATTAACTTCCAGCTTTTCAATTTTTACTTCGGCTAATAAATACAATGGTGACCTCAANAAAAAATAATAAAATTGAATTTTGCTCAATTACAGATCCTACTAAAGGAAGCCGAAAAATAAAACCAGGAATTGAACAGACTATTGTTGTTGTTGTTGTTGTTATTGTTCTCATTAACTTCCAGCTTTTCAATTTTCACTTCGGCTAATAAATACAATGGTGACCTCAAGAAAAATGTAGTCAATAAACGTTCACTTTTGTTTATAATAACTATAAACAGGAGAAATTTGATCTTAGACTTCTGCTTCCCCTGATTTCTATACCGCTAGATTTACATGCAGCAGTACTAGGATCAATGTACATTAGTTGCTCTTGTCCTTCATTGATAATAGGCATAATGCTTGTTTGCCATATTCCTGCTTCACCAGTTAAAACTTAAACAATTACAGATCCAGCTGTGTATTCAAGAAATTCCCAATTGGCTCAGTGCTTTACTGGAAGAACATTCCTCATTCCCACAAGTAATTAGTTTCCAACAAGAAGCAGGCTATGCCCTCCCCGTATATCAGGCTCAAAAGCAACAAAGATCTGTAACCTCATACTTACAAACAGATCCTATGATAATAAGAATTTTATACACGTTGAAGTCATTATCGTTTTCAAAGGATTTACACAAGATTTTAAGATAACCATACAAAAACCTTCATGAATTAGAAAAGAATAGGCTTCATGAGTTTTTATCCCTTTGAATCAATTGAGTGCCAAATGAATTACAAGTATATATTGTAGGACTGATGTGAAAGCAAAGATGAGTATGCATCATGAAAGAAGAAATAACTGAAACATTTCACAGAGATTGAGATTTTTCTCTTCAAATACTTTTCCAGGGAAGTGGGTAGGGAAGAGGGAAGGAGCAAGACAATAGGTTAACAAAGCTTGGAGAGAACTGTACAATTCTGTACATTGAAAAAGAACGACCACTGTGTGGTATAAATCAAAGAATAAAGGGGAAGGCAACTATCGTCAACTGAACACACTGAGCAAGCAAGAAAACTAATAAAAAAATTCAGGAGAAAAGAATATGAAAAAACCCAAACCAAAAGAATGAAATGAATATGAACCACCAAGGGGGAAAAAAAAAAAGGCTTTACGAAATACATCTTACTACCAAATGAGACACCGTTTTTTCTGCATGGATTGCCTTCAACAATGACACAAACTTCCATAGATTATCTTCGGAGAACCACTGAAGCTTCAACTTAAGAGAGCCTGAAGCTCGGTTTCCATGATTGACAGCTCCAATGTTAGATTGGGTAGGGTGGTGGAATTCTGACATTAGACGTTTCAGAACTAAAGTCACGCAGTAGGTCTCCCCGACCTCCATGACCTGGAGATAATGTTGACATTAAACGATAACCCAAGGAATTAATGTATTCTCAAGGGGGGAAAATAATAAATAACAGCCAAAGTTCCCTACATGCTGGGTAGAGATAACCAAAGGAAGGAAAGGGTTCATATGTGTGTATGCTTAAGAAAATTGGTTTTCCCACTCCATTTATACTTGCTTTCTCCTCTAAGATGATGGCCCTAGATATCATATGTTTCTTATCTAAGGATGAGGATAGGGATGATATCAAGAATTTTAAGTCTACAGATTACATATCCCGCCTTTTACTTCTCTTATTCTTGTTTAGATTAATACTATTGATAGTGCAACTTTGTACACCTCAATTTAAATTGAACCTATCTCTGGCCACATTATGCATCCCCTAGCTTGACTACAGAGAAAGGGAGAGAAAAAGTAAAATGGAACACTGACAACTGCCAATTCTAAGACAAGAAATTACCTCTCTCTGACATTGAGGTATTGCACTTTTAACTATTGCTAATACTAAGAAGAAATAACTTACCAACTCAGTAATGTCATTAATGGAGCAGCATGAATCAATTCTGAAATATGGAGGCAAAGACGCATCTGATAAAAATGAGCTGAACTGCATAATATCTTCAATGCATAACAGCACATGTCCTCCAATCACAAACAATGATCTTGGAAGCCACGATCCCTCTGTAAGTTTTTTATGTTTGAAAATAAATAACAAGGGGGAAAAAAAAAGAATATAACAGGCACTGCAATCTTCCATTTGAAGCCATATATGCACCCAAAATAGCAACATTATCTTATAGAAAACTTGACCAAAAAATTATTATATATAGATCATGGAAATATAAAGTCAACCATAGCATACAACACACTACCTATGTGTGTACAACCAACAACATGGAATGCTGGAAAATTTGGGGGCCAGCTATTCTGATTGTATATATGTCAAAAAAAAAATTTAATCAAAATAATGTTAAAAACCAAGACAGACTGAAATCCTCATGAGGTGTAATTAATAGAACTTGCAGAAAACTTTACCATACTCGTGCCTTTACACAAATGAAACAACAGTCTAAAGTTATACATGTAGATAACAAGAGTCGACCATTGTTCCTAGCATATAATAGAACAGTCTCCCAAAAAATAGTGTTTCACACTTAATTTTGAAAAGATTCAAAATAACATAATCTTTTAGAGATCTGCATTATTATGTTAATCTTCTAGAATGTTTGGCATTAAAATAAGCAAGACCAATAACCAACATGCCAATATCAATAGCATATTATAACATGAAGAACACTAGTGAGAAGCATACCATTGTTGTTGTTACAAGAGACGAGCACCATTGCATACTGATATATGCTCACATTTGAACCACCACATATTTGGTGGTCAAACAACTCAACCTGAACCTGCTCCAAACTGCCATTTAAATTTCCAAAACCCCAGTCTATCATAGCAGAAAAAAAAAGGATATATATTCATAACTATAGGGCAGTTACAAATATCAAAGCCAAATGTTCAATATATATTTGCAAATACACATACATAGTCACCAGGTTCTACACTTGAAAGTTTATAAGGCAATAGATATATCACCTTCTTATTGAACATCTATCATTTGGTCCCAATGAATCAGAAACTTGTAGAGTCTGTAGTAACTCTCTTGATTTCTCAATGCTCCTCGTTATAAAAAGGTAAGTTTCACCACTTTCAAATCTCACCCTAACAAAACCAAAATAATACTTTTTAAGAGAGTTACTAATTCTATAGTTCCTATTAGTACACAAAGTCACTAACCTTGCCACCTGAAGTCCCACTCCAACAAGCACCTCATAAACTTCTTCTACCTTGTGGCAACTCAGTAGACTCAAAAAAGTTCCTGGATAGCATCATCAGGAGGGCTTTTAACAGCTGAAGAAGCAACGATCAACAGAGAAACCTATCTAGATCTATTTTGTTGAAAGTACAGGGGAGGGTTAAAAATGTGGTGTTTAAGCATGTGAAACATGAATAAGACATTGACAATTCTGAATTTATGAAATGTCAGCGTACTTTAAAGTAAGAGAAACCAAGGAAATGAAACTCAGGACCTCTATTATCACGTTTAACTCCAGTCAATTATCCACTGCCTCAAATAAATCTCCCTAGTAAGAAATATTGATATTGTCTCACAAATTTCTAGATAAGTTAATATGGTGAGCATGGACCAACTGAGAATTCCAAGGGATGCCATAAGAACAGAAATTGAAAATCATGACAATAGAAGAAGGCCATAGCCTAACCTGACCCATCAGTAGCATCCGCGATAAGTAGTACATAAAGCTTCTTGTGGCTGCTAAGCAATACTGCAACTTCTCTACATGGAGAACGAGAAAGCAATATTAAACATAGCATAGCAGGAGATAGTTTGCAAATGTTCTATAAAGTACAAATTATAATCTGTGCAAAAAGCACGGACAGGAAAACATTACATGAACTAAATAATTTCTCAGAAAACTTTTCCTTTTTGAAACTATCCTATCTTCCATATGATGGTTAACCATAAAAGAGTTTTAAGTCCCAATAAAAATGTAAATCATGGTCAGGTAATCTATGCAAAAAGAAAATTCAAGCACATAGGGTGTTCAAGAGTACAAAAACAAGAAGACATTCACGACTCTCAACTTTGTAAATGTGTGCATGATCAATAATGATGAATAAAAATAATCACAGTTCAAGAATTTCTGGTTAATCACATATTAAAAAGGGCATCTCACAATTTTATTGCTCAAAGTAGTTGAAATGGAAATGTATTAACCCATGCACAGAAGCACATTCAAATCAGTTGTAGAAGTTATTATCTATTTGACTCTCCCCAAATAATTCACTTGACTGCTTGTGAATTGGTATTTACCTTTCTGTGTAGATAAAATCCCTAGGAAGCACACAATTACAGCGCATGTAACAATTACAAGTTTCATCAGCTTCAGAATTGGCAATATCCGCATTAAAATAGGTTGTGATATCAATATCTGGCTTGTTCCTGACATTTGCCGGCATCTGTCTACTCAGCTCTTGTTTCAATTCACTTTCACGATCACATGCATTGCCATCTGAACTCTCTTCTAAGATTGAAATAACTCTTTTTTTGGGTTTCTTCCTGCTTTTTCTGTTGTCCAGTGAATCAGCATCTTGGTTGACAAAAGGAGCATTCTGGCCATTGTCAGCACCAGCAGAAAAATCATTCAAACACTGTTTAGAAGTTTGGTCAGTGGATGAATCAAATGAATAAATGCCATTTTCTCTTGCAAGAGGAATCCCTTGGGTTTGGTTGTAATTTTTTTCCTTTAGAGTACTTAGATTTATGTGCCCATCAACAATCCCGTTCAAATAATTATGGTTAGGCAAATTATTAACTTCAGGCATTGACGGCTCAAATTCACTGTAGTCAACTCCACTACCACTTGTGTTACTATCAGAAGATGCCACCGAATAGGAATCTGCAGATAGCTGCAAAATTTCTTCTACCAAGTATTGCCGCCGATGAAGAAGGTCTTCTTGATAATGAGGAGGAGATGTGGCGCATGCAGATGATTCATGAGATGCAGATACATCACCAATGGTGCTCAATGGTGATATGTTGACATTTTCAGCCATTCTACGTCCTCCTGGGGTGGTAGAGGTATCAGAAAGGAAACTTCTAGATGACATGGATGCATCAATCCCTTCACATGAATAGTATTTATGATGCTCATGATCCATTCCCCTCAGGTCAGTAAGATAGGAACTGCTAGCATTTGCAAGTGAACCTCTATGGTCAAAGTACTGCTGGCTATGAAAACCAGAAGACAAATCTACAAAAGAACTATCAGATTCTAAAATATTTGTGCTACTCTCATCTCCTGAGGCTAGAACAGAGTCTGAGGCATATCTTGGGACTTCACCAGGTTGCCCCTGGCTTGGATTGTTTCTAATGTAATTTTCTTTCTGAGGATGCAATGCAGCTCGGCCTACTTTTCTGTTTTCCACAAATTTATCAGAAGAAAAATCCATCCACTCCTTAAATTCCCGCAACCAATGAACAGAACGCTCTTTCTTCATGTGTTCAACTCTATTAATCAAATCAACTATTTCAGTTTCATCGTCGGATAAACCAGTATCCTCTCTGTTTTGAATTTCATTCTCACAGGAGACAGACTCCTGGTCAGAACATATGTTAGCAATCTCTTCTTCTGTCTCAATTAAGGCAAGACGGGAGACCTTTCTCTGCTTAGGAAAAAAGTAACAACATGAGATTTTGATCATCATGTAAATCAAAATGAATGGAATTAATTTTCCAAGAATATGCTAGGTACATCCTTTTATTCAAACAGTTCAGAAAAAAAAAATGCCAACAAAAATAAAATTTAAAACTGCCTCATGAAATTCATTTCTGGATGAAAATGGGCTTTCAACTTCCAGTTTCAGTAATAAGTGAGCAATTAGCAACAATCCTCAACTGCAATGAAAACATAATTTAAAGTGTTCCCCTTAGACAAATATTTTCCAATTTCAATATTGACTTACCCTTGTCCTATTTATGCAACCCTCCTCTGCAGCCTCATCCTTTGCAGGTATATAAAACCCGAAACTGGCAGGTTGCTTATGCTTGCTGGCAATAATTATTTGTCTCTTCCAAAAATCACTTGCGCTAATTTCCTTATCATCTAACTTCAACTAATCAGCACAATGATTAAGAACAAATGTAAGGTTAGCAAGAAGAGAAAGTAAAAATGTCGTATAGAACATACAAAAAATACTTCAAACATCAGAAATTAATGATATCTCCAAATGAAACCATGAGGTGCACTAAAATATAAAACACAATAATATACAGAACACCAAGAAACACAAACATGGACAGACACATGAACAAACATAACCTCAGGCAAGTGTACATACAACATACAGGCACACACATAAGCACACAGAAAGCAAAAGAGAGTAAAACCACGCATCATAACTTACTTTTTCTGGATAGGCAAAGAAGCTGAATACTTGTGCTCTATACCATCGAGCACAGCACAAAGGATTTCCTTCCATCCACAAGCTACGCAGAAATGAAAGGCCCTCAAGGAACTCTAGCTCTGAAAAATTGGAAATAATATTGTAGGAAACATCAAGTCCTTCAAGTGACTTCAAATTCTCAATCCCACGCAAAGTAGTTAGAGCATTGTTCCTCAAAACAAGTTTAACAATATGACAGGAAACCTGCATGATCCAACAAAACTGGTATATGGGTCCAGATCTAATTCCTAAATTAAAGACAAGCAATAAAAGGAAAAATATTAAGAATTGTCCTACAAATTCACTTCTAAACCATTTAAATATGCAGAGTAATTTCTACCACAATCAACACCGTTCTAAACTGAAGAGTTTACAATGAGGTTGCCTATTCAGTTCCAAGCATAACGATTTTGAAGTGATGTGAAACATCATTCAACTCTCAATCCCAAAATATATACGAGTATTCCCTCAATCTTTGAACAGCAATCAGATTATCTTACGAGAACTGTTCTTCGTGTGTAGCTGGTGAAACTAATGAAATCACTGATTTTCAACTTCCATGAATCTAACCAAATTGCAAAGAGAGAGTGAGAGAGAGATCACATAAAAGATCACGCTCAAAATGAATATAGCTAGGCTGCTAATTAAGGGAACATATTATCAAATTTAACATATCTAACTAAAGTGGAATGTCTTGCCCCTTTTCTCCTCTTCCAAGTGACCAGCAAGTCCAGATCCACCCCGTTATATGTTTATACATCATGTGATCAACATGAAAATGACAACTACATAATAAAACTCCATCCTATGGCTATGGATTTTACTTTTTTAACCATTTATATTAATAAAAACTCATAATGTATCTACAACTCCACTTTTTCCAACTCTGCAAGATTCAGAGTCCACTCTTTGTCAGTGTCTCTCAATTAATAATCTAAAAATACAATATCAATGAATAAGAATTTTGCTAGCTGCCAGGGGTGGATTTTAAGCATGGCCTAGAGATTAAGCTCCCTGGATGTTAAGTTTCACATGGTCAGTGGTTTGGTCCGGTCATGCTCATGCTAGGACACAAATAGGTTGACCCTTAAATCCTCTCCGCATATATGTAATCAGAAAGCTTATTATGTTCAGTACTGTTATATCAAAAGACAACCACAGGAATACACTGCAGTCATAATCAAAAGATTATGAGACAATTCCAAGCTTGTTTAGTCACAACTTGGCTAGACAACAACTAGATTATCCATCGCTGTATCAGCAGCAGCTTAATCCTACATTCTCAATCTCAAGGTAATTAAATGCAAAAACTCACCCTAAATACAGTATATCAAACCAAATCAACTCCATGTGGGGACAAATCCACATCCCATAATAAAACAACTTATTCTCCTATCAACATCGTCCAAGGTAACTACATATTCTCAAGCAAGGTGGCTTAAGGAAAGCTTATCACAACCACAAAGAAAGGAAGAACTGCATAGTTCAGGTGTCATGATTTATCTTCAAGTTCACAATCTCTTAAACTGTACATTTTCTGCACTATAATCCTTTGCTGAAGCCCATTTGAAGTCACTGAAATAGTCTGGATGGAATTTCACATTAGTTTGTTTTCACTGTCAACAGTTCCATATATAGCCGTTCTAACAGATCCACCCGAAGTTGTCTACTCAAATTTTTTTCCCTTTTGTTAGACCAAACTCTTAAACATTATGTAAGAAAAACCAAAAAGGAGAAAAATAAAAAATAACAAAAGCAACAGACCTTTCACTGAACCCTCAGTTTTGCAATGACATTACTAAATCAAAGCATTCCACTTTTACACCTTTAGGTAAACAAAATATAGACATCTAATACAACAAGCAACAGACCTTAATTTAAGACTCAATGCAAATTATGCAATCATCCAGGTAATGAATACTTTCACCATATACCTGGCTGAATGGCGCAATTGTTCTGAGGTGATTGAAACCAAGGTCCAAGTGCTTTAATCTTGTACACTTCTGAAGATTATCTACCTTAGCAAACTTGTTCCTGCTAAGGTCTAGTGTTTCAACTGCTGGAAGAAGCTGCAAAGACTCATCCATGAGAAGTAAACCATTACATGCACATGAGACAAATGACAACCGGTTCCATTGTGGAGAATCCTTTATCTCTGCTATCCTGCTCGCAAATACATGCCGTAGAGCATCCTAAAATATTTATAAAAAAAATCCTAAATTCAATTTACAACAAAAAGAAAAAAAGGATAGAAAAATCATAGAATTTTCAGCTTCCAATTGCAGAGACATGACTTAAACAAGTTAACATTGCATTCAATAATGGGGACAATAATGAATGCTCCCAAAAAATTTCTGAGCAAACACACAAATATTATTCTTTATTTATATAGTCAATTAAGTAGAGAAAGAAAGGATGCAAGTGGAAGAGTTAGGAAAACTCACCGTAGAATTGTGACAAATGATCTTTTCCAAAGTATGCCTCAATTCCAGCAATCCTTTAGCAGCCGAAGTTGACAAGTCGCATCCCCTGAGCTCCAAAACCTTCAAGCGCCCAAAAGGCAAGAAAGACAAGGGTGTAGGATCTCTACCAGGCGGTGGCAAGATAGAAACTACCTTAAGCGATGTGAGAAGCCGTAAAATCCTGCGAAGTTGCTCAAGCGCACGGTGATCGCCAAGGTCGGAGACATAGGCTCGCAAATAGTCAACCGGCGCGCCAGCGAGAAGACTCTCAAGCTCATGCAAGGCCTCGAGCCTGGATTGCACATAGTGAAGCCCCGCAGGATTGAGCTTCAACACCAAAGTGCCTTCAATGAGAGGACCAGCTTGTTCCTCCACGAACTCCACCAACTTCTCCAGGTACCGATCTCCAGTCACAATCGCCATTTTCACACACGGAGAGGCGATCCCCCGTCCCTTCAAGGTCGAATTAGGGTTTTCAGAAAGAAGCCAGCATCCGCCAACTCCATGGAAAGCTTACACACAGCAAAAGAAGCAGAGAAACTCACAGAAAATTTCGATGGACACACCTAGAATTTCACAGTGGAAAGTATATACATAGAGAGAAAGAGAGGATGAGGTTAGAGACAGAAAGGGGGTTTGGGAGGGATGGGCGAAAGAGAAACGGCCATTGGTACGGCTGAGGCGTTAGAAAGAGAGAGAGAGAGAGTGAAATGTATACTATTTAGGAACGGGAATGGTGGCGAAGGAAATATTAATTGGCAACTAATGATTGGGTTTAGAGGGCGTTTGATAAGGGGAAAGGAAAACACAGTTGAAACTTGAAAGTTGAAAGCAGAACCAAAAGCTATTGGAGAAAGGGTGACGAGGCCATATGATTTAAGGACACCTGGCATGCATGCATCCTACATTGGTACTGGGACCCCCTTCCCTATTGGGTTTGTTACTGTTAACGATCCGGCATTTTTATGGGTTCACAGTTCATTAATGAACTAGCTTATTTATTAAGTTTTTATCATTTCTGCTTAATTGTTTAAGTATTGAAAAATCTAACTTCAAAATTGTAAATTCAAAGGTGTGAATGAATTAAAAATTACTTATGCTTGTTTGTGGCCCAAAACAAAACTATATTTTAATTTCTGACAAACTTAAAAAAGAAAGAAAGAAAGAAACTATCTCTTGTGTTTTAAAAGTGGGCCAGGGCTAGAATAAGAAATAATAGTTGAGGCAATGATTTGAATTTTTTAAGTAATACTAAAGAGCAATAACATGCGAACTAATTTGTAATAGCAAAACTATTTTTTTATAAATGCACTAACTAATTTTTTAATTGGTAAGTGCAAGTACAAATTTCAATTAAAAAAAGTGAAACTTTAAGTTTATGTACCTTAAGTTTGTGCCTCAAAATAGAAAACCAATATATTAATGTTCACAATCATCCATAATTTCTTCATATTAACTATAGGTAAGAATAAAAAAAATACCAAGACAAAATCATCACCCTTGGGAACAATGTGTGACTTGTGATATGAAATAAGTTAGGACTGAAAATAGTGTAAAAATATATTTTATTTTCTTTTCATATCAAATAGAAAAAAAATAATGTGTAATTGTTGTAGATTACATAAACCAAGAAAATCAAATCTTATAACCAAGTACCACCTACATCATCTTGTGCTTACTTGTTAGAGGATAAAATCATCATAAAATATTTCTTTAAAAAAAAAACCTTTATAAGTAAAGAAACGACAATTAATGTTATTGAGATTGACTCTATCAATTATTTATGTGTTTATACGTGGTTGATTTGAAAGCACGCAAGATAAGTCTAGTCGTTATCAAGATTTAACAATATTAGTGATGATGATATGACAAATTAATTAATTATGCTCACTATTTGAGTTGCATCATCAAATCTTATAGGCTGCGTAATATTACTTGTATTTTAGTTAGGCTTAAACGATCTCAGAGCATAGTTGATAAAGTTTAGGTTCAGTATAGAGAAAAATATTACTTGTATTTTAGTGAGGCTCATATATCTACCTATCAAGTGAAAGTTTTTATTTTGATCCATGCTTAACTTTATTTTCTTTAATCTACTGCATATGCTTTTCTACATGAATTTTTAACATGACATATCAAATAATTTCAAGCAGAAAACAACCCATGTGATCAAAAAAGAAAGTATAGAAGGTGGAATTTGATTATGTCAAGGGAGTATAATTCAAGCTTGAAAGATAAACGTGTGAAATTCTTGTTGAAGGTGGAAATCCCTATGAGTATATATATATATATATATAGAAAGCTGAAGCTTTAATGCTTCATCATTACTTGTTATTGATAACATTTCCACTTTTCAAAAAAGAATATACTAGCATTTCAAAAAAAAAAAATTAGCAATAGGCATAAACATTTTAATTGCTGCCATAACATTATTCTTTAATCTTTATTTTTCATTAACTTCGAAAAATAAGAACTTCATCTCATCTTTTGAGGATTTTTTTCCCCGCCTAAAACGTCTATATGAACTCGAACAAAATATGATGCTTCCTCAATTTAAGTAACATTTAGACTTTCAGAACAAACAATCAAGCTTTTTCCTCAGAAACTATAAAATCAGTGAGCAATCTGAATTGTTTCACTCTTGTCCTATGCTCTATGATTTAGGTGCTAGCAGGCTGGTCTTTAAGTGCTCTGATTATTTGAGGTTTAACGTCTCTGTTGATAAGAGACCAACTTGGCCAATGCCATTAAGCTAGTTTTTTGTTTTATTTTGTTGTGGTTCTTGATAAGCTCTTAAATGAGCTTTTGCTAAACGAGATCTTAATGAACGTATTTTGTTTCTGTTGGGCAGAGGCTTTGTATGAATCGCAATTGGCTTTGTTACATACGACATGGTACTGTTTGTTTGTTTTGGAATGAATGATTTTGTTGTGGAAGGTCCCCTCTTGCTTGTTCTGGGCAAGAGCAAGAGCCAGAGCCAGAGCCCAGAGGTCCCATTTGCGTAAGCACAGAAGCTATGAGGCTGCACGTGAACGACTCTATTATGTTAGCAACAATTTTGGCTTATACACCGTCATTTATCATATCAATTGGGAAACAACAAATATCGGATCTGTACTACCTCAGCACAAAAAAAATTCAATTCTACCATTATTACCACTTGCATTATCCTAGCACACAATGTGACTGGATATACTCCCAATTCTATCAGTACCATCCCATACGTCAACTAAAGGTTTACATTACTCCTCCACTTCGATATACTCCTTTTGAGTTCTGACTTCTAAGAAGAGTTCTACAGAACTGGAAAGAAAGAATTAGAAAGGGAGAAAAGGAAATTGGCCCAAAATATTTCCAGTGAACTGTTCATTGTAAGAGAAACAGGTAAGACAGGAGCACAACATTTGATAAGTCTACCTTACCCTCAATAAGTTGGGCATGTCTTAAGAGTTACCAGATATAGATATACCCTATTTCTATTTCGCCCCATATGGCATGACAAGAGTTTAAAGACCTGAAACTCCCCAAAATATCTGTCTCATCAACTATATGGCCTCAATAGGGGAGATTTAGAGCAGTCTTACCAAGAACACCGACATCTCAGTTCCTTAAATGACATCCAATGATTAAGTGCATATTTGGTTTTTTGCTGCAGGGCATAAAATTGGATAAGGCCTACTGCGTAGATTTTTAGCTTCTGTCACATTAGGCACTATGTGATTGTGGGGTCTTGCAACAGAAAATCAAATGCAATATAGTCTATAATATTGAGTGAAGTTAGGTCAGCTAGAGATCTGTGGAACCAAAGCCAAAATAAGAAGGCCAAAAGCTCAGGATATGTAAGTCCCAAACATTGTTCTCTCATATGACTCAACGATTCGAATGCCAACCTTGTTGAAAACATGCTTCGCAATGGCATGAGGTGGGTATCCCTTTATAACTATGCTAGATTTTACAAACCACAGCATTTTCATCCTAACTTTCGGGGTTTCTTGAATGTGGAAATTATAAGGAACATCATTAAATGGACTGTGAAGTCTCATCCTCGTCTCTGAATATAGTAAGGCATGCATAGCGAAAAAAATTTAAACTAGGTTGTCCATATAGATTAAAAGTTCTGCTTCAATTACTGTGGTAAGATTTGTGTTTATATACAAATTAGTCTCTGTTTCAGTTCACCTGCTCACCACTAGCTAGACGTCTCTTCTCTTCCTCAACTTGTTCAAGCAGTGCTTCTATCTCTGCTTCTGTCAGGCCCTCTAACCGTTTCTGCAGATTCAGAAGGGGTAACATTACACTATGGCATATCATATTGAGAAACTATGTAACACACAATTCATGCCGCAAACTCATGATATTCAGGTCTCAGTCATATGAATGAAAAGAAATTTACGGTCAAGCATACTGATGAAGTATTATCATAGCCACTGCTCCAAGAGGGTGGTGGTATGGAAACATGTAGCCATAGCAGAAACTTCCTTCAAAAGTTCTAATAGAAACAACAAAGTAGAGAAACTTCAAAAGCTCTAACTAATAGACTACCTATGTGCCCTCGGCAAATAATTGCCACAAACATTTTTCTTATTGTTACAGCCACTTTTCTAGCAGGGCACCAATCCCACTCTTTTACATTAATACATCTTCTCTAACAGAAAAATGTAAGAACCAATAGATGTTGTTATTTAGTTCATATTTTAAAAGTTAAAACAAACTGGAATTTCATTGCATTAAAATTTGCAGTGTAATGCCTTTAACCAATTTATGAGAAACTATGATAGAAAATTAGACTAAGACAGTTCACAATCAATAACAGCATGCACTTGCAATTCTATGATTTTGCTATGCCAGGAACAAGAGAAAAGATAATCTTTCTGATACAATTTTACCTCCATCACTTTGTTTTCATAATCACGTAGTTGTTGAGCATATGTCATTTCCTTGTTTGAAACTCTAAAGATATATGTTGAGATCCATCCAACTGTGAGGCCCATAACTATTACTAACTGAACCACATTCCCTGATTGTAGTGGGTCAAATCCTACAAACTGGAAAAAAAAAAAAAAACAAAAAAACAGCTTAATATGATTATTCTCAATGAATATTTCTTTATAGGACATCCATCACAAAGTAATGAGAAAATATCATGGGAGAATGCAATTATAACAAGGCACACTTGCTATATTCTTCTGTTCTGTATCACATCAAGTGATACATTTCTGGTAACCATCTAGCCATGTACTGTCTCATTCAGAATCAGAATAAGCCAAGGATAAAATGAAATAAACCAAGATGGGGGCAGGGGGAGATTGAAATGATTGCATATAACCAGAAAGGAAGATACCTCTAGTCCACTTTTTAAGCCAACGCCAAGAACAGTAACTCCAAGTCCAATTAATAGAACATCCTTCCTTGTATACCCAAATGGTGTCTTCTGCAACAAGCACAAACTACAAGCATGAGATGACTTTTTCCAATAATACTTCTGCTATCATAAAGGCAAGGCTGGTAAAAAAATCCAATAATTTCAGTTAAAGTATCACAAGAATTTAAATAACAATTTTCTTTTATAAACCAGATGAGAGCAATAACCAAGCATTCTGTTCTCCATTTCTTGAACCTTTTTCAACAATAAAAAAATCAACTTTGTTACCATTTGGCCAATGGCAGTATGGGACTTGCAGAGGACCCAAGCATAACATATCAGACAAATAAGGAAGGCCATCCACAATATTTGTTAAATATATCATTGCCAAGTAGATGCCTCCGGAAAGAAAAATTATATTCACTTCCATCCATATAAAATGGGGGAAGTTAAAAGTGATCACTTTCTTCTCGTTTTGGGCAATTCTTGAAATGTTGATTTGGAATTTACCACCATCATCTTAGCATATGCTAGCAGCTTCTTGTCAAAAATCCATTGAATGAACATCAAGCAAGTAGCAAGTAACACATATATTTGGAGTTATAATACAACAAGTTCTTGAGTGGTCATGTTCAGTCAAACAGCATTGAAGAACAGTATGAAAAAAAAAAACCATTTTATAAATAGTAGCTGCTTGTACATGCCTCTGTCTGATCTGAGGGGTCATCATTACTACCACTGGAGTTTGAAGAACTACTACTTCTGGGGATGGAGAACCTCTTTTTCTTTGAAAATTTGCTATTCAATCTCTTTTCTGGTAAAGTAAAAGCCTTCTTTCCATATAAGCATTGAGAAATTACTGTTCCTGAAATTCAGAGAAAAAGGAAGCAGAATCAAATATTATGGCATAGTCCCACAAGAAATAAAACCTGTAGTATAGCTGAAGAAATCTATTGTTCTTATTTATAATTAGGGAATCTATAATAATAATAATACTAACAATAAACAGGTTGTCAAGTTTGCATTCAATTGACAGAATCCAGAAGTAGACTAGTAGTGTGCTTTCCAGCCACGAACTAGGACGTGATTGCTTCTACTTCATTTTAAAATCAAGCTTTCTAGTCATTAGTACACCTACTTATGCAGCTTCCTTTAATTGTTTTACTATCAGCCCAGAGTTCCCATTTAGGTTATCTGGAAATATTCCCACAGCCAGAAAGTTCAATTCGTTCCAAAATATACTTAATTATTGTACTTATTACATTACGACGTAGTTACTTTTCTATCCAGTATCCAGCAGAAAGATTTCGAGAGTGTTGGATTATAACTTGTAACCCTAATTCCTAACATTCAAACCCACAAATATTATACAAGAGCAAGTTCAGTAACTGACCTCTCATGAAACCTCTACAAGCTCTTCCTCCTGACTGCAAGAAGGGGAAAGCAGAAATACCCACATAGGAATTTGCTCTTTTTTCTAATAAAATGCTGCAATTTGCATTACCATGTGGAAGAGAAGCCATCCCTGAACAATTTAACACAAATTTGACAGATCAAAACGAAACAGCATAAAAGCGCATTCAGCAATCAGCATAAGCATGGCTTTGAAGCATCCTAGGAAATATTCAAAATTGTTGCAGACCCCTAATTAGTATTGATTTGTTCAAAGGAAAAAAAAAAATCCATGAATATGAAGCATGGACTCAAATCTTGGCTCATAAGTTGTAAGCACAATAACTTGCAGAAGGATTACCTGATGATGGAAGGAGTAGAGAAGCAGCAGGGATGAGTGGAGACCGTTAATGCATCAGAGATGAGATGAGGTTCAATACTTCAATTTCCAAACGAGTCGTTAGTCCCGCTTCCTCTATACGTGTCACTGTCTCAGTCAGCTTAGCTGGGTCCCACTTTTCGCAGAAGTTTTTCTTGTGAAAAAAAAATCCAAATTTTGTAGGCACATTCAAATTTTGGGTCATTGGTTTGAATATTACAATTTGATAATAAATTTATATAATTATTTTATTTTTTAATTAAATTACCAAAATATTATAATTTAAAAAAAAATTAAAAATTAAAAAAAAATAAATGCAATAAAATAAGGTCCACCAATACCAGTTGCCTGCTGGCGTGTCTCTATCAGACACACCAGTTGGCAGCAAGCGTGTCTCAATAGGTATCTAAACCGGTCAATAGTTCAACATTTAGGCCGTAACATTAAGAAACAAAAAAATATTTCACTCAACAAGTGCTCTCCAAATCAAGCTAAATAGACTCCTGTCACTAGGCTCACCAACCAACCTGGACTTTGATTCTTTTTATTCCTATCGGATATCAAAACTATAAGGATTGTTTCCAGCCATGAGTTCCCATATGACGTAAGCACTTTGACATGCCAGCTGTCAATCAGCATATTTAGTGGAGATATGCCAGCTGGTAACTAGCATGTTCGGTAAGCCTCACTTCATCACAGTTTTTTTTTAATAGTTTTTAATTTTTTAAAAATTATAATATTTAAGTAATTAAATTAAAAATTATAATAATTGAGTAAAATTGTTTCCAAATTGTAATATTAGGTGAATGAGCATCCAAATCTCACTCTGCTGAACTGGNGCCTCCAAATCTCACTCTGCTGAACTGCGGATGAAAAATTGGAAAATATCCTCTCCAGCCTGTGATACGTGGAGCACGGGCAACCAGGATGTAACTTGAAACTAACTCATTGATTTGCCATCAGAACGGGTTCCAAAAAGATAAACTTAAGCGCATTTGATGGAGCATGAAATTACTATTTCCACTAGGGATATTGTTTTTTGTTTTTTTTTATTGTTATTATTATGATTCTAAATTTAAATATAAAATTTATAAATTTTAAGAATGGTTTTAGTATCAGTCCATTTAATTAAAAATATTGATTCTAATCATATCTCAAAAAAAAAAGGGTGCTATTTTTTCTACAATTTCATAAAATGAAATTATCATTCTGCTAACATCCATTGCATGTCTTAAAAGTTATTCTAAACTTGATGTTGTAATCGATTCCGGCAAGTTGGTATACTTTGTAGACCTAATTATACATATCCAATTATGACCAAATGTTATCGTTAGAATGTTGGCTTGTGCTTAAGGTTGCAGAAATAAGCAAGGAGCAAAAAGGTTTTGTAGTATATGAACTGTGCTTCTTTATTGATGTTTGATGTCAACCATCTAAGCAACAACTAGACCTCTTTTGAGTTATCATTCTTTATAACTTTATTTGATAGCACATAAATACATAACCCTCCAATCCAACCTCTCTAACAACTAATCATTTGCTAAGATAAAAAATAAATGCTAATCATTTAGTTGTCCTACTTAAAGATTCTCTATTTCTTAAGCAAACATATTATATCAATTTCTCACTCTGTTAATCAAATTCTTCTACCCTTTCAATCTTCTATCCTTCAAAAAAAAAATATTATTTGAAAATAACCCACTAAAGTTAATCCTCTGATTATAATAATAATATTATTATTATCCCCTTGAGAGTTGTCAATTTTCTTATTAAACTTAAATTACAAAAGATATTGATTTTCTTTCAAAAAAAATTGTTAAAGCAGCCGCTTCTTAATTTGACCAATTATGTGGCAAATATTAGCAGAGACATGCCAACTGGTAAAACCCAGAGCTGCTAATGAAGCTTGTTCATGTACTTAATATAATATGAGTTCATGGGAATATAAAGCAACCTTGCAAGCAAGGATTCGATAGTGACCAGACACCAAGTAAAGATTTGACATTTGCTATCCTAATGCAGATGATCCTTTCATATATTCCAAAAATAAAGTGCATGTGGATTTGTAAATGGAATAAAATCGAAGAAATTGCTTGGGAACCATATCTCATAATGAGTTTGGTGGTGTCCTTAAGTGAGATTATATATATTTGCTAGCCTTTGCTCCATCCCTCTCCATGTGCACCCTAGTAAACTAGTCTAAAATCCTTTTAACTAGAAGACACAGAATACAAAAGAAAACTAATTGGAAAGCTATGTTCAATGCTTTCTCATGCAATTCAAGTCAAAATGAGCCAAAAGTTGACAGGTTGTCCTTATTATTATTTTTTTCTTGCATTTGTGGCTTTTTCTAACCAAGAAAAAGCCCAAAAAATGGACGATCTTTAAAGTGATACGAGAGGTACATATGTTTTGAGAAAATGGTAAATAGAAATTTAAATTAATCCACGACTGTGTTAAACGTTAGAATTTAAGTTGAAAAAAAGAAGTTTTGACAAGATAATGAACTCAAATTCTATTAGTATAGTATAGTATATAAAATATTATGAAAAATATAAATCATTATTTTAAGTTATATGCGTAAAAGGTCACCCGAAAACTGTCACACACCTACTTCCATCTTAAATTGCATAGCTGCATTAAAACTATGCTGCCAGATGAGAAACTTTGGTGTAGAAATATATCAGTTAGAGTAAGACACTTGAAGATTAAAAAAATAAAAAATCTGACAATAAGATATGACCAGAGATTACCCAATTATTAGGCTCTAACTAGCAAGAAAAAGACAAGAAACCATTTTCTTTCTTTCTCAACTCACAGGCAGGTACCCTGAATAAATATAGTCACATCCAAAGAAGCTTCACCAACCTCCTCTTCTCCAAGATCCCAAAGGCAAATACCAAAAAAGTGTGTCTGAGAAATGGGCAATGCTGCTTCTTGCACTCCTTCCTTAATGGCCAATGGGGTAATTAAGGTGTTATTCTTTGATGGAAGATTAGAGGCATTCACAAGACCATTGAATGCTGAAGAGCTTATGGTAGAATACCCTGGGCAGTTTGTGTGTGATTCTAGCTACCTCAAAGTGGGTCACAGGATTCAAGGGCTTCTAGCTGATGAAGAACTTGAAAGAGGCAAATTTTACTTCCTTCTACCAATGGACCTGCTCTACTCTGTTCTAACCCATGAAGAAATGAGCTCTCTTAATTACAAGGCTGGTAGGGCAATGAAGCACGCAAGTTTTAACCATTTATCCAAGATTTTTCCAGTGTTTAGTGAGTTTTGTATGTTTCCTTCGGAGGCAAAGAGACTGGAAAGTCTAAAAAATCACGAGGTAAAGGTAAATGAGCCAGAGCCCGTTGAAAGGTACTCAAAGCAGAGGTCTTGGAAGCCTGCATTGGAGACAATTGATGAAACTCCATAAAGTCGAGAACAATTTTTTCTTCTTGTTCAATTTTTTTTTTTTTTTTNTTTTTTTTTTTTTTTTTATATATATATTATGGTAGAAATTCTTAGACTTCTTTTTTGTAAGAATACATTACATTTAGAACATTTAATGCTTTGTTTTTCTTTTATCTTGTGCCAAACTTTTGACAAGGAAACTATATAAATAACACAAGCTTTAACAAAATAGTTCTGCTGCAAATCCTGCACTGCGATCTAATTCTTCTTTTTCTTTTCCCAAAATTTTGTTTGAATGGTTAAATTTTTGAAACGTGAGATGAGAATATTAACTCTGTTTTTCTTGGATGTGAAATTAGAACCAGTGCAGGTTAGATTCAAATGCTCCATACATTAAGAGACAGCAGGATTTGCACTCTATGAAATAGAAGTGAAAAGATTCTGTATTTGGCCAATAAAAGTACAGAAACTGAAGTCTCGTATTATAATTTTTATTTTTGCTGAAAACAGGTAGTTAACAAAACTCCAATTTCATCGTTAACAATACAATCAGAGTGAACTCCAATTTCATCGTTAACAATACAATCAGAGTGAGGTGCTTATTATAACTGATTCCAACATTTTGAGGCCTTATGTTTTTCTATAATACTAAACTTGATTTTCTAGTAGCCTAATGTCCTTGTTACCAGATTTTAAACAGCAATCTTTCTCTAAAAAACTGGTAAGGGAGATAAATCCCAAAATTTAAGAGACTGATAAAAGAGTAGACAAGCAATCTTTGTACTCTGAAACCCATTACTTCCTCCATAATTAAATTGAAGAAAAACTGAGTAACAAGGTAAAACATAGCTTCTGTCAACGGAAATGGTCCTTTGAAGCAGAAAGCATATATTAGAAGGCAGAACTCCCAAAAACAGAATTAACAAATGAATTACGTACTTCATTGGAGACACTAGTAATATAATGGCAGAATTTTGAGCATTAAGAGCTATTCCAAGTGTTGTTGCCTGAGTTAGGAGTGATGAAGGATTAAGGTCGGTGCTTATGAGGTCGGAGATCAACAGTGGTACTTGCACAGTAGAATCAGTGAGCATGAGGCGGGTTGGTGAACCGGGACTCCGACGCCCAAGTCAATAGGTGCACAGCCAAGAGTGCTATGCTATGTTGAACGGGGACGGGGACGGGGACGGCGATGCCACATTATATATATATATATATATATATATTAAACCTTTAACAAATATCAACTAAAAATTTTTATAATGAACAATTTTAAAATTCTCAAGCATTAAAAAATATCAACATAAATCCTTAGCCAATAAATAACAACTAACAAATATTAAGTATTACTCCAAAATACAAATGAACAATCAAAATTCAAATCATAACACTATTAATTTCTTTATTTCTATTACTACCATAACCAATAATTACAGCTAGGAGCTTCAAGGAGAAAATGGTTGAAAATGGTGTCTAAATGCCCTAAAATTTGAATTGAACTCGAGTTGAGGGTGAAAATTGGGGCACAGCTTCATATGGCATTTTTTAAGACGTTTAGGCTTTCTTCCTTGCATGATACGGTGTCATTCCACTAAATGAAAAAATCGACCACACAAAACGACGTCGTATTCAATGACCGGTCGTTTCAAGGGCGTTTCTTTTTCATTTTTTTGGAGTTTTTTGTTTTTGCGAAACTCTCCGTTTCGAAACGTTAAAATTCAAAAAATCCAAAAAAAGAGTTTTTTCAGCGTTTCCTGCGTTTGAGACGTGTTTACCCAGTTTCGAAAACGGGGACGCCACCATTTTTCACGTCTCGNTTCATGTCTCAATGCAACAGAGGTGCTATGCTACACATAAGATACAAGTTACATCTTTATTTTTTTATATATATTATATCAGTTTAATACAATTTATATAATTTAAATTTTATTAAATGTACTTAAATTTTTTAGTATAATTTATATATTAATTTAATAAAATTTAAATTATATAAATTATGTCAAATTAATATAATATAAAATTGAAATTATATAAAAATGTTAAAAATATAATATAAATCACATCAAAAAAATATAACATAACACCCCCGCACTAAGATGATAATAAGAAATGATCTTAAAGTCAGTAAAAAGTATGCATATCCCTAAAGAGCCATATATATTTATAGAGGTACTAGGGATAAGATTGTCAATAAGTGAATTGGGCCTTGTTGAGCCTGCATGATGCTTGGGCCGAGTCGTTGTAGTGGGTATAAACACCAATAATTATGGTGTAACTTGATATAAGTAACCTTTCTCCAACTTTATTTTAGGTGGATTTCTTTTTAGATATGAATCTTTACTTACTTCTTGTACAAAAAGATGACTGCAGATTCTAAATGTTGTTGTTTGTGGCAGCAAACCAAATTATTGCCGGTGCACTCCCTTACAATCCTACACGTTCTAGTTCTATATGAATTCGCCCAAGAGCCAATAAAAGTGTAAGCTGTCTATTAGAAAATGTGTGGTAGGTGATTTAGGTGAATTAAGATCTTCTGTTGGCAGACTTTTTTTTTTTTTTTTTATTGGCTCTTGGCAAATGTTAATGTGGAGGAAATGAGAAACCAAAAAAACACCAAAAAAATAAAAATAAAAAAATAATAAGCTATTGAAGAGGTAACAAATCAATTTAAATCTTTTAGGCAATTTTTCGCATCATTCCAGGAATTTCAATGAAGGGCAACTAAAGAGGTTTTGCAGAGACAAAACTATTAGTATTATGATTGTGAATTATCTAAAACTTATAATTTTCTATTTTTTTTTATGCAGAGAGGTATTTTTTTTTTTATGTGACATACATAGAGCTACGTTTAAACTTAGAGTAATGCTATTTAATTAAGAATTAATTGACAGAATTCTATTATGATTCAAATGTGATTATTGGAGAAAAAAAAAAGTGATAATGATCACATATTTATTGAAAAGTAGTTATAAATTTGTATCATTCTCGTCTTGATTGCTTAGTATTTTTCTTAAATTTATAACTTTTATAAATTATTCAAGTCTAATTTTTGCTCTAAAATACATATACTTAAGTTTTCTTATAACGAATATTCATTTCAAAATTTAGAGGTTCTTTGACCTTAAACTTAATCCAATTTATTACTTGAAGATAAATCTGACACCAATTAAAATAACACAGTCACTAGTCATTGCAATTAAAACTTAAAAGAGGAAATTTTTAAAAATTTGGCAGCTTACAAGCCAAGAGGAAAAGAAGTTTGCACACAATGAAAAGTGGAGGAGGGGTAAGAAAAATAAAGATTGAGTCAGCCTCATCCCTTAATTGTGTGTTCAAAATAAAGAGACAGGTAAAAAGCAAATAGAGCATGAAGTAATAAGCTTAAATAATAAGGCAAAGCTGCATTTGGAAATTTATATGATATTTCCAAAACAATTTTACTTTTTTTTAAAAAAAGAATTAAAACTCTTAACAGTATAATGAGAAAGAAATAAAGGATGGTGTTCCTTCCAACTCCCTCCCCTTTCTTTTTATTTCTTTATCTTCTCTTTGAAATATTTGTAAACCCAGAGTGAGATTGAGTTGATTAAACAACCAAAACCAGAGCCTAATCCATAACTCTTGATTAGTTGATTTTTGCCAAGAGCGAAGCATGATTAATACCATCCACCCATTTGCCAATGGTAGAAATATGATTGTATGGACCACCATTCATTAGAAAGAAAAAGGTGGGAAGAAAAGAGAGTTAAAGCTCAAAAGGCCAAACCTTGCTTTTTGCATGTAAACCACAGGCATAAGACAGAAAAAAAGAATTTTAAATTACTAATTAGCTAACAACCAAACAAAACCCCAAAAAAAAAAAATTTAATCTTTTCAATTTCTTTTGAACAAAAATATTCAAAGCTCTATCTTATCCCACACCGCCGCTACAGATCCCAGTAAGTGAAACCGGGAATCTATTACAAAGACTCCCCGCCGTCGATGGTCCGTCGTCTACGTCGGCCGGCGGAAGAACCTGCCCGTTTGCAAATAACACCCGTCCGTTATTCCTCTGCTGACCCATCACCATTCCTTCAAGCTCCGCCGCTGTACCATAAAACGCGCCGTCCCCGAACCTTCGTTCCACCTCGAGAAACTCACCTAGAGAAGCGGGCCTTGCGTCACCGTCCCTGCACAACTGCCACCACCTCTTTCGACGTTCCGCCACAACCGCGGCCGCATCCACCGCCGTTGGATTCGCCTTCTTCTTCTTCTTCTTCTTGGGTTTGATGCTCCGCCTTGAGCCACCTAAGGTCGCGACGGCTGCGGCGGCGGAATGTGGGTCTCGATGCTGAGATGGGGCTCTGAAGGTAATGGCTGGGAAGCTCACACCCATCAGAGTACCCAATGTGGTGCTTCTATCATGGAAGAATGATCCCGTAGACTATCAAAACTCAAAAATGGAAAATAAAACAATTTAATCAAAGGGAAAAAAAAATAGAGAAGAAGAAAATTAAGAATTGAAGAAGAAGGGGGTTTTGAGAGAAAGGGTACCTCAGTATCAAGATCGGAGGAGGAAATGGAAGAGATAGTGGGAGAAGATGGTGGGGGCACCAATTCACTAGTTGGATCTAGCATTTTTCTGTGCTTTTCTGAGTTTCTGTTACTTGAGAAAGTAACTACAATTGGGGGTGGAGATTTGACACAAGTGTAACTCTGAGTTTGTGATTTATAGAGTTATTATAGTTTGTGTCTAAGAATGGAAAGAAAAAGATGGAGAAATGAATAGGGATTTGTGTTTGAAATGATTAATGCTACCCAGCTGGGTCATGAGGTGAGGTGCTTCAGCTTTGGGAGAATAATGTCAAACACTTCCCTGAGGTTTTAGTGATTATCAATGGTAGAACTCAGAAGTTCGCACACTCGGTTATTTTTTGAATTTTTACCTTTTATAGAAAAAACAAATGAGAGATAAAAAAAAAAAAAAAGAGAATTACGTAAAAGGGCCAATGATGGCTAATTCTGCTATGAATAATGTTAATTTTTTAATTATGATTTGAAATTTAAATAAATAATTTACAAATTTTAAAGATAATTTTAATATTACTCAATTATAAATTATTTAATTACATAATATTATTATAAATATGAGAATAAAGACAAGGCATTATGATATATTTTAAGGGTTTGTTTAGTGCAAATGAGAGTGGAACAGTAAAAAATTGAGCAGTTAAAAATTTAAAATAGAGATAGTTATATGTTTATTTGGTATAAGAAATGTAAATGGTGAATAAGGAAAAGATATAATTTAGTTTGATTTGTTCCCCTTTCTATCAAGCACTAAGGAATTTTTATTCCATTTTATTTTACTCTTTACTTTTCATCTTCTCAACCACGTAAATGTTTGGAGACATTTTTGGTTGGGCTGTTTAGAAGGAAACTATATCTATTGGATCTGTGAATATAGGGCAGTGACAGCAAGTAGATGATGCTTGTAACAAAGCAGAGCCTGTGAGAATCTAAGCAAAATGCGACAAAGTGATGCCTTAATCTTTAATTTAAGGCTAAATTAGCTTGACCCTGACATGAAAAAGCGTGGTGGTCGCATGATGTAATGTCCTAACTAAACATTGAAAACAAACTTGTTTTTTTGGCTGCAATGAACACAAACTAGCTATTTTCATCCTTATCAATTATTCTTCTGTACGGTCCAACCAAAAAGGGTATTGCCCTTGCTCCCTCAATCTTCTCACCTCTATCTCAAGCGGCAGCACACCATTGGCTACAAGGTATAATCATCTCCATTCACCAATTACATAATGAGCCAATGGACAATAAAGATACATATGAGTAGAATCTTTTTGTCTTTAGAAAATACATGAAAAATCAATTTAGTTCATATAAGATTTTTAGTATTTTTTTAATACTTGGAAAATAATTATGTTTATTAAAATAATTTTTATCTAATTTTTTTTAGTAAGAGTTGATAGATTTTTTCACGTCGCACATTAAATATTAATGTGATAAGCCTAGTACATAGAAGTTAGTTGATGATTATTTTAATAGATGAAATGACTAAAGTGATATTAAAAATTTTGTAATGACTAAATTGATTGTGTATATATCTTTTAGGGATTAAAAATAAGTTTTACTCTCTCTCTATATATATATGTTTACAATTTTAAGTTTGAACATGAAATCTGTAAATCTTAAGAACGATTTTAGTATCACTTGACCATATAATGTTTGATATCTATCCTTTATATTTAAGGTATGGTCATTATTAATATGAAATTGTGTACACTATCAATTAATACAAGCAAATTTTATTAATACAAGATAACATATATTTTAGAGATATTGTAAAAAAAAATTACATTAATCACGGATCAAAACTATAAATCCTTAATAACAAATTAGATACATCACTTATTGAATTTTTTTAATATGATATGTATCCTTTTTGTTAGTTATTATGTAATCTGTGTCAAAAATACACATTTTAAGCTTATATTGATTAATGGATGGCTATTTAAAGCATAGACGGTGTGGGGCAAAAGTTGAGACTCAGTTCACAACTTGTTTAACATTGAAACGGTTGTGGACAGAAAGAGATGAACAGATCACGTTACATATTATCTGAGGGCTTATGCAATGTAGATCACAAGAGGATTGGAGAATAAAGTGGGAGGACGTGAGACTATCATACATATTTGATGGTACACGAGGTCTACCATACCAAAACACATCACGCTCATATGTTCCTTCTTAGCTTCCACAACTCATGTGGGGTTGTGGGTCATCTTTAACTTTACAGTTCATTTGATGGTTGAGGACTCATGTGAAAAAGTTTCAACCACAAAGAGCACTCATTCACATCCAAATAAAAAGCCTTAATATGAGGAAAAAAGGTTTTGTCTGTTAAAATGATTTCAATATCATTTCTAACTAATTAGTTCAACATTTTGTGGTTATTTAATTCAAGAAATAATTGATTATATTTATGGGTCTGAAAGTTTGACAAGTTTTTTTTTTTTTTCCCGTAATACTCCCATGTTTTAAGTTGATGGCTTACCAAAAATAAGAGAGGAAAGTGAGAAATATATTCAGAAAGATTTGAGTCCAAAGTATAGAAGTCCACAACTTGACCTGATGGATTAACATGATTAACCTTGCAAGCTAAGTCAGTCCTCGGTCCACTGTCTTTTGACAGGGCACTCATCATATACCTTCTGCCTTATGTGCCTTCGTTTTCCCTTGCGATTAATGTCCTTTTTGCAAGTGACCTATATCAGTTGTATTCTGTATAATGGTCTCATGACATTCGTTTCTTCTCTTTTTACTTTTTCTCAAAGAATTCCCTTTAACATTTGCTTCAGTACACCAATTGTAAATTTTCTTCTGGCTTGGAGTACGACAGAGCATAGGCACAGTGAAGCTTCACACTGTCAAATTCATAGTGGAAGGTCAATTACTCACCAAATCAATGATGATGATCTGCCACAGAGGAGGCTTTCTCTTATTTATGAGAGGGGGGAAAGCCAAATAGAAAAAGATAACTTTTAACAGGTCTTGAGAAATTTGGACTAGCCCATCCTCCAATTAGTGAACCTGCAGGCTTGTGAAACTAAGCACTTGTGAAAAAGATCCATGAGAAGGGGAAAAACATGGGCAGAAGCTAAATAAAATGGGCAATCATAAAGAAAATCCTAGAAAAAATTCTGCAAATGAATTATATATACTATTCAAGTTGGCAGTTTCACATGGCTGCTCAGTTGAACCCATCTGATTCCGTGCACTGAATTGCTTTAATCCCTCCCTTTACAGCAATAACCAATAAGCAATGGGACACATATTTTCATCATTCTAGTTTTCATCCATTAGCAAGGACTGGAAAATTCATATTATTTTGCACACTAAACTGATGGGCACAAACCATCTTTTAAAAATAACAGATAAAAACTATTATAGGATAAAATGAGATTTACTGATATATTTCTGTTGTATGAACACAATGCCAATGTACACTAAAAGTTCAAATCAAAATCCTTTTATATCCTGAGAAAACTTCAGACCTAGCCTGAGCATATAACCTCAACTAATGGAATCTACATGGGAGATAACTCATTGATGTAACTATTCCACATCTCAGTTGCTATAGAGTCCCTCAACTGTGAAGCAAGTTCAAGTTGTTCGGCATCAAAAGTTATATCTAGCGACTCAGTCTCCAAATGTGACTTTGGCTGTTCCATCTCTAAGGGGGGCAGCGACTCTTCCATTTGAAATGAAATTTCCTCATCATACATTTTGAACAGCCAATCATCTGGTTTCTCCCTGCGGATGTAATTGTGCAATGCACATGCTGCCACTACTAACTTCACTTGTGTTTGTAATGGGTAAGGAGGAGCAGCCATCAATATCGGAAATCGTGCCTTTAAAGCCCCAAAAGTGCGATCAGTGGCATTTCGTAACAACGACTGCCGTTGATTGAACAGTTCTCTTGCATCTTGTGGATGGTAACCAACGGGAAAATCTTTTGTGTAATAGGGAGTACCAGGATATGGGGCAAGGAAACCTGGCACATTTGCGTACTTGTTGTCCACAAGGTAGTATTTACCTGTATCATAAAAAGTCTCTTTATCTAATATGTGAATTAAAAGTTATTGTGTCTACACATATCATATAAATAAAATCACTTCCATTTTCTTAGAAAAGAAGAGTTTAACAGTTGATTCCCCAATTGTTAGTGACAGGATTCCAATATGCCTATGCCATTTCAGCAGCATTACTACTAAATCATGACAGCATTTTAGAAATACAAATTACCTTCAGGGACCTGCAATCTATTCCGCCTCGTGATTGCTGAATTGAAAACTTGTAAATCTGATGCAGATCCTTCCCAGCCAGCCAAAACATAATGGAACTTGAGGTCAAACGAGCAAGCTGCCAGGACATTCTGTGAAAGTAATCCATTCTTATTGCGGAAAGGTCCTTGTTCATCTACACCAACCATTACTGGTATGTGTATACCATCAACTGCTCCCACGCAATCCTATTAGCAAATATCGAAAAAGTGAGACAGAATTATTCCCAAAAAGTGTACAGTGATCAAGCTCAGTTATAGAAATTTTACCTTAAAATACGGATAGAATCTAGGATCTTCAAAGATTTCTGAAGGAATGTCAGAGCCTGGAGGCTGAAAGAAATCTAGCGAAATTGACATTATTGCATTCAGAACATTGTTGAAGTGACGACTGATTGTTTCTCCAGAATAACGGAATAACTCTTGAACAGCCCGAGTCCGCAGATTATGACCAATTATGAACATAAATATGGCTAGTTGCTCCTCGATTTTGATTCGATTTGTGTGACGTAATAAGCCCTTAGCTTGTAAAATATCACACAACTTGTAAAATATATGTTTGTCCATCCGAAAATTTTCCAGACATCTTTCATTATGACCATTAAGTACTTCATCTACAAATTTTGTACCATTAGATGCAAGACGACTCAGTTCCTTGGGTATATGATTCCCAGAGACTCCATCTTTTTCCTCATCAGAACTCTCCATCATAGAACTAAGACAGATTTCAATAGACATCAAATCAGTGCACAGAAATATAAAAACCACAGTGGCTATATCATGAAAAATATAAATCAAGAATGAAAGGACCCAATCATACAAAGTCATTGATATAAGTGACAAAATTAACTGTAAATTGATACTCGTACCCCATATAAATTAAAAGCTCATACAGATTAGATTTACTGCGTTTGTCCACTTTTAACAAGATTGGCAATATTGTCAAAAGCAATATTTAATATAAAATTGCTAAAGGGCCAACAAAAGGAACACATGAAAGAGTAAGATTTTACATACCACATAAAATATCCTTCAGAAAATACACCGCACACACACTGATATGGAGCAATGTCGAAAGGGATTTTCAATTTAAATTGCTCAATGTTGTAATAACATCTCTGTTATACTTTGAAATGTCAACAAGATGATCAGTCAATGCATATTAAATCAGTATTTGACCTATTATCAACTATTTATAATTGGCATCATAGAGAATGAATCCCCTAAAACCAGAACAAACAGCAGAATGGAAGAAAAAAGAGACATCATAGAAGATAAACCCCCGTAAAAACCAGCATAAGCAGATCCAAGGGGAATAGAAAAGAGAGCTGATTAATCTGGGATTCTGATTTTTGGTGATAATATATAGATTCGTCCCACAATAATGGGAAAAATAAATATAGGAAGTTGGAATTAGCCATCGTGCATCCCTAAGAATACATTATAAAGGCTCAAACATGTTCAATCAGTAATATATTGGACTTGCCAAATAGTTCTTTTATAATTATTTCCATACAAGATAACAAATTTTCTAGCAGTCCTGTATTTTTATTACAGCGCAGTATATGCAGTTCTCCAAAGATTTTCCTTTGACATTAGTTCAGTAGTGGTTTTCATAGATATGGTATCAAGTGCCTAGCTCTAGACAGTAATGAGACTCCAGAGATAAAAGTCACTTACTCCACTCAACCTCCCATCCACACAACAGCACCACAAAGTCACCACAAAGTCACACCTTACAGAAACGCTTCACCAACAAAAAGCAAAAATCCCCAGTTGAGAATCTACAGTCAATTTTCTCCAGAAATGAATTCACCCTTAATTTAGCAGCTAATATAGCACAAAAAGAATAGCAATGTGCTAGCAATTCCCATTTTCCAATTCCCATTTGCTCCAGAAAAATCCCATTACTGTTTTCTATAGTCCTTAATCAAGAAAAATATCTCAGGGTCAATAACTGAACAATTTCTGGGCAAAACTGGAGCTTGTGAATTAAAATCATACCTAATTACTGACTTCAGTTCTCTGCTTCGGTTCCCAGAGGCGACTTGGTCTGGGTCTGTGAAAGAAATCGAAAAAAGAAGGTGAAAAGGAGGGTATCGGCGTCAGAGAAACAATCTGAGTTTTGCAGAAGCAGGCAATGCAAGGAATGAGTAACGCTCTCAGCACCAAGGCTGAGATTTTCTCACCATTCACCACGCGTTGTTTGAGAGTTTGGAGGTTTTAATTTAATTTATTTTTATTTTTTTAAACCCGTGTGTCTGTTCTGGCTGCTGACGAAGATCAACTCCGAACGTAGTAGGATAAAATCCAAATGGTTTTTACATTTACTTTTTATCTAATAGTAACAAAAATATAAATTAACCCTAAATCAACTTACTATGTGATTCACCCCAAAAACAAAAAATAAAAAATAAAAATTATTATATTATAATTTTAGTTTTGGAAATAATGTACATAAACCTTTTAAAATTTCAATTCATACAATCTATTTCCATTAACCAAATTAAACACAGAGCTTTTCAAGTATCACATTGATGAAAAAAATGTGTATTAAGTTATTAGGTATTATCTAATGATGAGGAATATAAGTAATTTACAGGAAGTTATCGTGCTATTATAAAATATGCGTGTATTATCATATAACTAATAATATTTATTTATATTCTTTAGAGAAAATTATTCTCCAGTTTTAATATTTGAGACAAAATGTCAAGAGTTATAAATGCAAGTGCTTTTTAAGGAAATGCTCTAATGGGGCAAAATAACTCTCAGATTGTGTATGATTATTATGTTCATATATTGTTGTTATGTATAAAATATATGATCTTTTTATTTAGTATGTGGTTATTATGTTTAAATATAAACAAAATAACCACATATTTTAGTAATTTAATGCAGGTGCAAGCTTATAGAACCTTTTAATTTTTTATCTTAAGTATTCGAACTNTTAATGCAGGTGCAAGCTTATAGAACCTTTTAATTTTTTATCTTAAGTATTGGAACTTGAGAATAATTGTTTGTCTCTATTCTTTGTTTTAAAAATTCATGCATTTAATTTCAAAAATTGAAATCATATGTGATAAATATCAAATAAACAAAAATCAAGGAGTAATTTATATTTTTTCTAGGAATCTTTTAAAAACGTTGAGGTTCAGTTTTGAAATCTTTATTCATTCATATTTTTGACAAGAAAATTTAACTCCGTCTATCTGTAAAAAAACATTTTTTTTTTCTTATCTTATCATTAAAAAAAACTTTAGACATAAAAAAATAATAACAAAATGCTATCATCAAAATACAACTTGGAATGTTGCTAAATTAGCACCTTCGATTTTATTAGAGAATGTAATAAATTACTTGAATGAGAAGATATTTTTGTTACATGACTTTTTTTTTTTTTTGCTGCAAAAATATTTATTTATGAAACTACAAAACCTGCAAGATGCACAAAAGAGTGTGTCTACCAGAAAAGGAGAAACAACGGGGATAACCTCTTCCATACACTTTTCCATGGCTAGACAATTGCACTTTCTCCTAAGTCCTAACCCATCCCACTGAAGCCTTAAGTATGGGTTGCTAACATAGAGCTAATATCCAAAACCGAAGGGGAAATAGTCCACATAGAAAATGGGAATGGAACCTATTTGTGAAAAGTCAAAAAAAGAAATATGATATTTGATTAGATCTCACAATGGAAATCTCAACCAAAGGAAAACTATAGCAATGACCCTTTGAAGCAAATTTGTTTATAGATTAATTATCACAAGTTGGACAATATATTTCTATAGGAATTTTATGATATTACATGTGTATGTCATATTATATTGATGTGACAAATATACGTAATTTTTATATTTTATTTGATATAAAATTAATTTATCTTATTTTTCAAACAACTTAAAAATAATTAATTTGTACACATGTCATTCATACATTAACTATTTTTTTTGATCTGCACATTGACTATTCTTATGTAATATAACATACAACAAAATATCTAAAAAACCTCTTATATTCTAATAGTGAATAAATTGCACAAAATGCGGTTGATTGTTGAGGAACACAAATAAATTTTTCTATTTTTTTATCATTTATCTTTTTTTATATATATAATTTTAAAATTTTTAGTTTCTTTAATAAATAAATTTGAATCAAAAACAACTTTTTTTTTTTTTTTTTTTTTTTTTTTTTTTTCTAATGAATCACGGCTAGCTTGATTTTTTAAAGAAGGTTGTGCTAGGGCCTCTAGTCTTAGGCTCGTTTACAATTTGGGCATTTTTTTGGGGGTCCTTTCTTGGCCCAATAAGCTTTGTCTTTACAATGCTAATCTAATTGTCAAAGAACAGCGCTAGCAAAAAAAAAAAAAAAAAAAAAAGCTCGCCAAACAGACTAAATAATTGTCTTTACAAGGTGATAAAGGCAATATATATCACACACAAATTACAAATAATAAAAAAAAAAAAGTAGAAATAGTGAATTAAGCTAATTGTTTTCCACCTATTTTATACGTCATTACTTGATAAAAATCTAAAATAAATAAGAGATATGGATGTGAAAAATGAGTCAGGAACAAGTTGGATGACATGTTTTTCTTTCATTCTCAATAATGACAATAAACAACAAATTTGTAGGGAAAGTTTAAAATGAACACGAAATTTCTTCTGACTATTATAGCCTGATTTGTTTCCAGAAAAGAAAGGGAAATAAGATAAGTAGGACTTTTTGTTTTGATTGTGGATCCACGCAAACATTACGTGGATCAACAACAATGATATTTCCCTGCTCTTTCCATTATTAACCGCATCGCAGCATTGCCATTTTTTTCTTTCTTTATTTCTCCTTCTTCTTAATTAATTTTGATTGAATTTCCATTTATATGTTCTCTATATATATATACATTTAGTGGCCACGTCCCCTTCTGTCACCAGCTACTATTACTCTGTCACAATTGAACAAAAAAGGCGAAACAAGCAAATCGGAAAGAGCTCCTGCAATGGCATCTGGTAAAGTCGTCGGGTTCGTTGGCTTGGATGATATAAGCTTGGAGATGGCATCGTCGCTGGTTCGCCATGGATATAATGTTCAAGCTTTCGAGGTTTCTTTCTCTATCCTATTTGTCTTTGTTTTTACTGAATCAGATTAGATTTCCTCTTCATTTCTGAGAAATTAAAAGAAGGAATAGGGAATTCAGTTGAGGAATTTATGATTCAGCTAAGTTTTTCAAGGGATTTCGTGGGTTGACCAGAATGGAAGGGACCTCTCCTACTCCTAGTTGCTTTATTGCATTTGCATGAGGGTGATGCTACCCTGCTGCTACTCCACCCTACTTGGGTGAGTTCCCGCGGCAGTGATGTTGGCGTTTAATATGTANGTTTACAAAAATTTTAAAAAAGTTTAATATGTATGAAAATACATATATATATATATTTTTTATCAAATGTAAGAATAAACGAAGTAATTTTTTAAAGTTTTTATATTTTAGCACGTATTTTTATATTTTGCCATGTAACTTAATATTTTAAAATTTTTATAACAACATTAAAATTATTGTAAATCTTATTTGGTACCACCTAAAATTTCTCACAGAAAAAAAAATAGGATAGTACTATCTCTTCTAAGAGAGTTTATAGCATAATTCTCATTTTGTTTTTGGGGCAGAGTATCTTTCAGTACTTTTTTTTTCTTTTCAGAAAAAATTAGGCTACCCATATAAATAGAATGTCCCATGTTTGATTTATTGTCTCTGACACGTCGTCCAGTGAGTCCTACTAAATTAGGAAGGATCAATCTGCTAATGCCTAACTTATAAGAGAAAACGACTGTTAATTAATAAGTGGCGGGAGTGGGTTGTCTGTCTTTGCCGCTCTAGTCATTGTCAATGCAATTAATAAGACGTGGGAAACAAAAAAAATCAAATATCTCCATTATTATTATTATTATTATTTTTTTTTTATAATTTTCGGAAAACTTAAAAATTTTCAGATTTTAAAAAAATCTGAAAATAATTAGTTTAATATTATTTCAGAAGTTTTTTTAGGAAAAAATAATTTCTTTTTTTTAGAAAGTACTAATCTCAAACGTCCCAGAGGATGGTTATAATAAAAGTGCTTATTTTATTAGTAGTCCGCCCGAACGACACATTATAATCCTTGATTTGTTTACCAAAAAATTTGAGGAAATTTCCTAATATCCTTTAACAGAAAGAATAGGCTCTAATATTTTGATATAATTAATTTTAGCCCTTGATTAGAGGAAATGAAATATGACTGTTGAAGTAATCAGTTATGTTCAACTTATGCATGTATTAGTAAAAGAGAAATGGTGTGCTGCACACCTAGTGTAGAGGTATAAAAAAATTTTAACCGCAGAAAAAAGTTTAAGTTGGCAGTTATGCCATTGTACAGGTATGCAAATAACACTACTCTTAGTAAAATGGGCACACATGTATGTGCCGTGACCCCCTGTTGGTGTTAAGCTTCAAGGCCTTCGTGGCTTGTGGTAGAGGTACATCATGGCCTGGTCTAGAGCATGGAGCAACCTAAAAACATGGTATATTTAGTAGAGAGTACAGTCCGTCATTTTTGTACAAATCCCTTCTTTTCCATGCATTGTTTTACTAAACTCCGTGTGCCTTGTCCTAAAACAAAATTAAGTTGTCATTTGTCAATTACTGAAAATATGTTATGGAAAGTATCCACAGTAGACTTTCCAAATCTTTTTTTCTTACAAAGTATTCATAAAGTTGAAAGAAATTTCACTATGATAAAAGTCAAAGAAATGTAGAGTATATTTCTCTTTTATCTCATAGACATGCCCCAAAATGATAATTAGCTTTAATGATTTCAAGTCTTAAAAATCCATAAAATAAAAATTGAAGGAACTCTTTTGTTATATGTTTTGCTTCTTTTCATTTGAAGCAACTTAAACATTGTTTTGTAATTGCAGCTGTTGTTGCTTCTTGCCAATGCAAAAGTCACAACTGAAGTCCACATTTTATTATTGAAGAACATAATAGACTACAAGTAAACATGGGCACTCCATAATTGTAACAGAAAGATTAATTGTGAAGCACTGATAATGACATGTTAACGAAAATGTAATCATGCATCCCTTTTGATTATAGTCTCCTGTTTGTGTTAACTCTTTCTATTACTAGAGCTTTGTTTAATTGCAATATTGTGTTTGCTAACGTTCTGTTCAATTTTAATAATTTCTTATGTAGATAAGTGAGCCTATGATTAATGAAATTTTGAAACTTGGAGGAAGTAGATGTTCCAGTCCTACGGAAGCAGGGAGAGGTAAAATGATATTTCAACTCAATGGTTGACACTTTCATAAGCTGTAATTGTGCTTTACAGTTTACATGGTCTCATTGCCTTTGCTATGGTTGGTTGTGTAATCGATTTATATTTCATATATCTGTGTGTATAGAAAAGGGAATTTGATATCATGATTCTCTAATGCATATATTTCTCTTCCTCACTGGCAGATGTTGCAGCTTTAGTTATAGTAATATCTCATGTGGATCAAACTAGTGATCTGATTTTTGGGAATGAGGGTGCTTTGAAAGGTCTCTTTGGAGCTTCTTGACATTTTATCTTATATTTCTCAGTAACTTGTTTCATGTAAGAATCTTCATTTTTCTGGATATACAGGTTTAAACAAAGATACAGTGGTCATTCTCCATTCAACCATATTACCATCATTTATCCGTAACCTGGTCAACAGTCTGGCAGGTAACCGATATGTTTGATGTTTTTGGCTTTACAAGGTGTTTGTTTATCTGTACCCTGTACAAAGATATGCTTGTTGTTTGTCTTGCAGAAACTCATGGGATAGCTTATGTCGTTGATGCATATGTCTCTCGTGGGAGGTCTGAGGCTTTGAATGGGAAAGTTACTGTAGGTTCATGTCTTAATATTGTGTATTTGTACCTTCTTGCTTAGTCGTGGTACATAAAACTAATTTGCTTCCTCTGATAAGCTAAGTATACCTTACATTGACTGCTGATGCTTGAACTATTTAGATTACCTCATCAGGAAGGCCAGACGCCATTTCGAGAGCAGGTCCTATTCTTTCAGGTAAAACTTTCAGATCTATTTAGCTGTATCAGAAGTTGATTATTTTAGTTTGCAGTTTAGTTAATTGTTGCTTTCTGCTGACAGCAATGTGTGAAAAGCTTTTCACTTTTGAGGGTGAAGTTGGTGGCAGCAGGTTTACTTCCTTCTTGCTATATTATATTCTTTAAATACACAGGTCTTTTTGACCTTACATTGCAAGCTCTTTTCGATGAAGTGATAGACTACATGCTTGGTAATTTAGATAATAATGCAAAGTTCTTTAAATGGTCTTTCGGAACAAACAAGTACTGTTGCAGGCTCTACCATTGTGTTGGGTATTTTAACTTTCTTAAAATTTACCATCCTTTTCTATTGCAGTAAAGTTAAAATGGTCACCGAGATGCTTGAGGGCATTCATGTAATTGCTTCAGTGGAGGCTCTCTCTCTTGGTGCCAAAGCAGGAATTCATCCATGGATCATTTATGACATTATTTCCAATGCTGCTGGAAGTTCATGGTGCGTGTTTGTTTAATATGAATTAGCCAACTCTACAAACAAAATCCTTGCAGGTGCATACATCTTTTTCTGGACACTCTAGGATGCATACCTCTTTATTTTCTTGGAGATGTCATAGCCAGCCTCTTTTTTTACCATCCTTTAAGTGAAATTTCTTTTAGAAAGAAAGAACTATAACAGATCCTTCAATCAATGTCCTCCAGAAAATTTTAAATCTTCTAAGGTTGGAGTATGTATGACATGATGAATAGTGAAATTTTTGGTAAGTGCTGAATGCAGCGCTGATAGTTAAGTGGCTAAGTACTGCATATTCTCTGCATCCTGCTTCATTGTAGTTGAATAAGTTCATTAGGAACTTGAAAAATTAGATTGCTACGCAACATGTTAGAGATATAAAATAAATAATCATTCATGGGTCTTCTCCTAACAGCTTAAGTTTTAAGGCTGAATTGATTTTTGACATCTTATCAAAGCCTCTTTGATCAGTGGTCAAGAGTTTGATACTTGCCACCCCCATCCTCCTAATTTTCAGTGCAAAGGTGGTGTTGGGCCTGTGCTTTGTGTAGGATCAAGCCCAAAGGGCTTTTGCTCGAGGGAGTTGTTAGAGATATGAATCAGAAACCATTCCCCTAACAGATTAAGCTTTTAGGTTGAATTGGTTCTTGACACAAGTTGCATGTGAGTTATAATATTTTTTAGGTATAATAAGTCATACCTACTAATATTGAGGAGTCAATTTACTTGAAATTAAGGCTTGCTAACTTCTTTGTTGTCCATGAGCCCTAATATTCTTGCTTTTGCACTTTCTGTATGCTCTGATCAAAATTTGTTCTCTACAATCTATGTAGGTTTTTACTCTTCTAGTTAAGTTCTCTGTCCTTCTTTGGGAGCAAGGGGATGATTTCATTTATCTTGTAGGGTATTCAAGAGTCATATTCCCCAATTGTTAAAGGGAGAGGTGAAGCATCATATTCTGAACTCTCTTGCTAAGGAATTGGTAAGATCTGTAGAGATGACAATCAATTGAATATTCATGTATTTGCTCTGTCTCTTGCCATGATCTGATGGTGATATTCACATAGAAAACGTCTACCATTGTTAGCCATATCAGTTCTGATATAGCAACTTAAGTTATTGACTCCCGATTGTTTTTGATTGGCTCATAAGGAGGAAACCTTTTTAAGATGAAACTAGTTCTTGAAGTACTTTTTTTTTCTAATGAAAATTCAGCTGGTTCTAGTTTTTAGACATTCTCATAAAAATAGTCCATGTCTCCTACGAACTCAAATTTCTACTTTTTGAATAAAACTACATCTGAAATTTATGGATGATCATAAAATTTTAAACTGCGTAAAAACTACGTTTGAAATTTGCAGATAATCATAAGAACATACTTTTTAATTTTTTTTTTTCTTGGGTTTATACGTATAATTAGNATAAAATTTTAAACTGCGTAAAAACTACGTTTGAAATTTGCAGATAATCATAAGAACATACTTTATAATTTTTTTTTTCTTGGGTTTATATGTATAATTAGACTTGTAAAGCACACAGCAATTGAACACTTCGCAAAATTGCTTATATAATTAGAACATGTAATCTTAAGATAATGCAAAGAGATCTGCAGTTGAATAGTTGGTTACTTGTTTTTTTTCTATGAAATTGAATGACTTTTTTTTTTTTTTTTTTTTTTTNAAAAAAATAAAAAATTCAGTATGTCTTAGCAGTTTTATTTGATGTCTGTTAAGTTACTTCTCTCTCTCTCTCTGGTCGGAGAAGAATTTCAATATTGTATTAATGTGCCTCCAGATTTCAAAATTGACATTCTGTTTACTTTTATTATTATCTTTTTAACTCAAAACATTTCATGATTGGAATGGATTTTGCTGTATTCTAGGGAATTGTTTTGGATATGGCCAAGTCACTTACTTTTCCACTTCCACTTTTGGCTTCTACTCATCAACAACTCATTCTTGGTAAAACAAATCAGTAAACTATGCAATACTCATTCAATTCCGGACTCTGTAATTGTCTTGTATGTTAGCAAACCTGTTTGCTGCTCATAAACTTCTGCAAAATTCCTTTTTCAGGGGTTTCACATGTTGGTGGAGACAATGATGGTACAGCATTAATTAAGGTTAACTTCATGAAGATCTATCCGAGTGATTTGAAGAAAATAACTTGTTATTATTTGAATTTTATTTATTTATTTTTTAAATGAACACCGTATTGCTTCTTTCTTAGCATCATTTTTCCCCCTTGAATTTTGCCTTGATAGGTTTGGGAAAAAGCTTATGGGGTCAATATTACAGATTGTGCAAATACAGATGTATATAACCCTGAAGAACTGGCAACTCAATTTACTGCTAATTCTAATAGTGGTAGACGGGTTGGTTTTATTGGGCTTGGAGCAATGGGATTTGGCATGGCATCTCATTTATTGAGTTCAAACTTCTGCGTTCTTGGTTATGATGTAATTTCTTACTTTTTCATTAAACAACTGATGCCCTTGCTTCGAAATATTATGAAAGTTAAAATGGTGGCCATAGCTATTCTCTTTAATTCACTTTTTGTTTCCAGGTGTATAAACCAACTCTAACTCGATTTGAAAAAGCTGGTGGCTTGGTAGGAAACTCTCCAGCAGAAGTGAGTAAAGGTAAATGGAAGTGTATTAATGGACGTACAAATATAGAGCAAATGTTGCTAGTGGCCATTTCCCTTCCATATTGCACTCGCTTATTCCCATTAGTTTTATAACGTTATATTTTTGTTATATTAGTGAACTTAACTTGCTAGGTTCTTATGAATAAAAAATCTCAAGCACATATGAAGTCCAGTACATCCGGAAACTATTTAACCTATTATTGCTTCCAGACGTTGATATACTCATAATCATGGTTGCAAATGAAGCTCAAGCAGAGAATGCTTTATATGGAGAATATGGCGCAGTTTCAGGTGCACATAAGTATCTAAATTTCCCATATTTATCTTGGTAACGATATTGATCCTACTTTCTGCATTCTGTAGTCCTTCCATCAGGAGCATCTATTATTCTTTCTTCTACCGTTTCTCCTGGATATGTGAGCCAACTAGAGCACAGATTGCATAGTACGTTGCTCATCCTGTGTTATTATTATTCAGTCTTTTATACCTTTGGTTCATGATGTAATTGTTTTGACATAAAAATATCACAGATGAAGGTAAGAATTTGAAGCTGGTGGATGCCCCTGTTTCTGGTGGTGTTAAGAGGGCCTCAATGGGAACACTTACGGTGTGAAATACATACTTGGCTCTTGCAAAAATTGCTCCTTAGATTTTGTTGACTGAGTCCCTGAAGTCATGTATATTTCTCAGATAATGGCTTCCGGAACAGATGAAGCTCTTAAGAGTGCTGGTTTAGTCCTAGCAGGTAATAAGCACTGAGCATAAACATGAATATTGATAATTTCAATTCCTGGGCTGCAATGATTTCAGAAATAGCTTTATAGTCATTGCTCATGGATTTTTTGTTAACAGCACTGAGTGAGAAGCTATATGTTATCAAAGGAGGTTGTGGTTCTGGAAGGTACTTTAGAATTTTATCGGTCCAAATTTCCAGCTTCAGCCAAATTTTTTTTTTTGGTGATCAGGTGCCTTTGGCTAATACATATATGTATGGAACGGGTAATGCAACTTCAATTTCTGATTGGAAGGGCCAGTGGGTTGAATGTATATAAATAAAATTATTCTAAGTGAANGGGTTGAATGTATATCAATAAAATTATTCTAAGTGAATATATATAATACATTTAATATAGTCTATCTTGTTCTTTAGTGGCATAAAGATGGTCAACCAATTGCTTGCTGGAGTTCATATAGCTTCGGCTGCTGAGGCAATGGCATTTGGAGCTCGATTAGGTCTCAATACAAGATTGCTGTTTGAGTTTATTACAAATAGTGGGGGAACATCCTGGTATGTCTCTTCCTTGAAGCCATTTCTCTCTCCACTCTACCCTTCCCCCACCCAAAATTGGGGGGGGGGAGGGGACAAAAGGAAGGTGCTTGCAGTTCCTTTGATTACTTTCTGTATGAGCCTTTCCTTCCTTTCTAATAATTTCTTTTCTCTCTCTCTCTCTCTAAGAAAAAAGTAAATTTTTGTTCGAGTACGTCATTAGATTCTTAATAATCATGTTTTGTTCATAAGCCCTGAACAAGAAATTTTCATTTAAAATTTTAAAGTTTTTTCTATTTGATTATCCTTTTGCATTCATAAATTTTTACCAGATTTGGACTGTATCAATGATATGCTTCCTACTTTTGTAACGGATTTGAACTTAAGTTTCAATGTTGAACAGTAGCATTTATCCTTTTGTTCTACATGAGCTTGTATGTTCTTTTGAGACTAAATGCTACATTCGAGATTATGAGAACAGTACTGTTATTTGTCCCAAAAGATTTTAAGGAATTTTAATGACGAAATAGGTGGCATGTGAGGTATGTTGGTTGAAGCAGTGGTTTTTGAGTGAAATTTAAATTCTGCTTATTTGAATAAGGTGGTTTTGGAGTGAAATTTGAATCTGCTCATTTTGATGAGGTGCATATTGATTCCTTATCAAAATTTGTTAAAATCTGTTGGGACAAATAGCATCACTCTTATGAGAAATATGGTTGCATGTATCCTTACTTTGTTAAAATTCGTATTAGATTTGGATATAGAAGGTTATTGCTAAATTGAAAGATGTGTTATCTTGCAGGATGTTTGAAAATCGTGTCCCACACATGCTAGACAATGATTACACACCTTATTCTGCTCTTGATATCTTTGTGAAGGATCTGGTAAGAATGAATCCATGTTTTTTTTTTGGAGGGGTGGGGGATTCTTGACTTAATTCATCTTCGTAATATTATTGTAGTAATATCTATTTGTTATCTGTAGGGCATTGTTACTCGTGAATCATCTTCTCATAAAGTTCCACTTCACTTATCAACCATTGCTCACCAACTATATCTGTCAGGTGCTGTGTATTACTTTTAATCATTGTGATGTATATGCTTTTATGTTTCTGTTTACACTTGTAAAATTGGCATAATGTCAGAATTTCCAGCCAACTATAATGATATTATAGATGAATTTGGCACAAGGTCCATATTAAAATCAGCTTTAGGAATGTTGCAAAAGCTGTACAGACATTGATTTTGGGGGTTACCTTAGTATGCCAAAACATTCATCTATTTCTAATGTGAATCCACTGAATAATAACGTCAAACTAAATAATTTTCAGCACATGAGATGGCCACAAAGAAGGAAATGAAAAAGGGGAAAAGCCTTTCAAATAAAAATTATGATAAATGCTTGCTTAAACTTTTAATGTTGCTGTGCAGGTTCTGCTGCTGGTTGGGGTCGGCAAGATGATGCTGGTGTGGTTAAGGTATGAGCTTGTAATATCTATCTACAGGAACCTCTAGTGTTTGATTCTTAGGTGTTTTTGATCTCATGAAAGGCATTTCAGGATGCAATTAGCATGATAAATATAACAAGCTTTGAGGCTTTATTATATTAAATAGCTCTATAATGGTTTCTCATACTATGATTAAATAGTTCAATAGTGATTTTAAAACTAGCAACTGTCAGTTTGATATGTTCATTGTACAGTGAAACATTTTAGTTTTACATTGGAGGCAGAATATTATACTCAATTAACATATATGTCTTTTCCGAAATTTAGCTTGACTAGATCTGAATTAGGTATAATAAACAGTTGAGAAACAGTCCCTATTGTGTATATCATGCTCTAAAAGCTAAGAATTAGTAAATTGTATATATATTTCTGCTATAATGGTAATTGGGGCTTTGCCATGGTTTTGTACCTTCATGGATGTTTACATTGTACTTTTAGATCAGACTGGAGAGAAATGTCAAGTAGTTGTTGTCGTCACTTAAACCTTGTTAATTGTGGTCCTGACATTTATGTTGTTTAAAATTTGACAGTTCTTGAATCTTGAATTGTACTTGGAACTTCAAGCAATACAGATAGGATAACTGTTAGATATATAACATGGTATCAGAGCCTCTTTGACCAAGCAGTTAGGAGATCGAATCCTTTTGCCCCCACTTTCTCAATTAAATTGAAATTTCAGCACAAGGTATAACTGAGCCTGTTCTTTGTCCATGTTTCAAGCCCAAAGGGCTTTCTCGTGCAGGGTCGTGTTAGATATAAAACCATTCTTAGGCCTTCAGCTAAATGGGTTCTAATAATTTATGGATAAATATTAAACCATTCCTGTTCTTTATAATCTTAGAGCATGTTTCGTGGTTCATTTGGTAAGGAGAAATCGGCTTTTATATATTAAAACTGATCAAGGTCTGCATCAGCAGTAATGACAAGTTTATGCTAATTAATTATTTTTTTCTTTTCTGGCCATAAACGTTATAATTCTGAAATTCTAGTGATGACTTTGTCAAGAAAACAAGAACACTGAGATTCAGTCTTCTTTTTTCCTATAAACTCTGCAAATGATATTTATACAAGATCTAAATTTAGTAAATCTATAGTGAATTTGCTGTTGAATTCAGAAGGGTGGTCTGAATGTTCTCACAGGTATACGAGACATTAACGGGTGTTAAAGTTGAAGGAAAGCTTCCAGCTCTCAAGAAAGAAGTTGTGTTGCAATCTCTTCCTCCTGAGTGGCCACAAGATCCTCTTCTTGATATACAAGGGCTAAATGAAAGCAATTCAAAGATTTTGGTTGTTCTGGATGATGATCCAACAGGAACACAAACTGTTCATGATATTGAAGTATTGACAGAATGGTAAGTGTATTTCATTTTCTTATGTCAGTTGTAATTGCCATCTTGATCAATACTACCATTAATATTATTTCACAACAATACTATCTCAAAGCAAAACTGTGGTACTTAATTAATGCTCTTTTATAGTCATTATCTCATCTAGCATATTTTCATCATGTGATTAGAACTGAAAGAAGATCATCTACCTGAAGAAAGATCTCAAATTACCCAATTGGCTTGTTCCTTTACAGGAGTATTGAATCACTGATTGAGCAGTTTAGAAAAAGCCCAAAATGCTTTTTCATTTTGACAAACTCCAGGTCATTGAGTTCTGAAAAGGTAATGCTCTTTACCTGCACACTTTACCTGCACACACCAAGAAATCCATAAATCATTGTCCATTTAATTGAAGGAAGAATTCCTATTAAGGTCTATTTCTTTTGTAAGAAATCTTCCTATGGCCTGGAAGAAATATTAAGAATTCTATTGAAAGGTAAAATTAGACTAAGTCTATTGTTGACAGTGCAAAGTGATTTAACATAACATCAACATTTGGCCTTATTGCTGTCTGTATTTGCTAAGGCAATTGATGTGCGAAGAAATAATATCTTTGGCAATGACATCATCCCAATGGTCAATTAAAGGGGATAAAATTGACAACTTGAGTTGTTCTTGTGTTATATTCAAAAAAATTTACAACCTGAATAAGCCTGTTCTTGAAAATGTAACAGAACTTGTTGCAATTTTATATATTTTGGATATGAAAAAGTTTCATCACGCATTTGTGTTACCATTGATTACTCTTATCTGAGTTCAATTATTGGATATTTTAATGCTCATTAATGTCAGCTTCTATTAAGTTGTTAAGTGTACATTTGATCTTTGACAGGCCAGTGCATTGATAAAAGGTATTTGTAGAAATCTGGATAATGCTGCAAAATCAGTTGACAACATTGATTATACAGTAGTTTTGAGGGGAGATTCAACTTTGCGTGGTCATTTTCCAGAGGCAAGGATGATTTTTTTATTATCTGAAGAAGTGTATTATGATCAATGCTATTGAGACTTATGCTTCAATTTGCATAATGATATGAGACTGTCATATACAGGAAGCAGATGCTGTTGTTTCAGTATTGGGTGAAATGGATGGATGGATAATTTGTCCCTTTTTCCTTCAAGGAGGCCGTTACACTATTGAAGATATACATTATGTTGCAGATTCTGATATGTATGTCTTGCCATTTGTTATCATTTTTCTTGCCATAATGATACTAGTTATACCTCTGCTTGCTAACTTCAAGTCTACAGGCTTGTTCCTGCGGGGGACACAGAGTTTGCCAAAGATGCTGCTTTTGGCTACAAATCTTCAAACCTCCGAGAGGTTAGTTTTTGTGGCTATCTTTACTTGATTCATGGTGATTCACATTTACTTATTATTGGTAACGATATCAGTTCTTAGAAAGTTTGAAACTTTCTTCATCCAAATATAGTGGGTAGAGGAGAAAACGGTTGGGCGGGTACTGGCAAGTAGTGTTGTATCTATATCCATCCAGCTTTTGAGGAAAGGGGGACCAGATGCAGTTTATGAGCGTCTATGCAGTTTGCAGAAGGTAGGAAGTTTAAGAACAGAACTGGTTGCTTCATTTCCTCCAGGTAACTTGTAGCAAATTTTTAGGTGTTTACTCCACTCATCATAACTCCATCTATTATATGAAGCAGGGTTCAACATGTATAATTAATGCTGCTAGTGAAAGGGACATGGCTGTATTTGCACTTGGAATGATCAAGGCAATATTTCCTTCTCTATTATGCCTATTTGGTCCCTCCACATGTTCTCTTAGGGATACAATGTTCTTTTTGTAAGGTTTTCTCATTTACAGGCAGAATTGAAGGGAAAGCGTTTCTTATGCCGTACTGCTGCTAGTTTCGTTTCTGCCCACATTGGAATCATCCCTAAGCCTCCAATTTTGCCAAAGGATCTAGGGATAACCAGGGAAAGGAATGGCGGTTTGATAGTCGTGGGGTCATACGTTCCAAAAACAACAAAACAGGTCAAAGAAGCAAATTTAGCACAAATTATTGGAATTGAATCTGTCTAGCATGTTCACTTTCTCTCTCTGTTTGATGTTTAATTACAGGTTGAAGAGCTTAAATTACACTGTGGCCAAGTCTTAAGAAGCATTGAGGTGATCCAGATCACAAATTCCATGTGATTATAAATTGTTAATTGTGGATCTTCTTGTCAAGAAAATGAGAATGACAAAAAATTTAATTAAAAAAATGAGAATGACAAAATGTTTAGCGAACACACGACTGCCTAGTGCAAATAGTTTTTATTTTTTACTTTCTGTTGTAAATTGTAAGTACATGGGAATGTCTTCTTTGTGATAGGTATCAGTTGAAAAACTTGCCATGAGGCCTATTGAAGAGAGGGATGAGGAAATCAGTAGAACAGCTGAATTAGCAGATGTATATCTTAAAGCTCGTAAAGATACTCTTATTATGACCAGTCGGAATCTCATCACTGGGAAATGTTAGTTCTTCTCCATTTTGCTTGTTCCTTCTTATCTCCATCTATTGCTTAGCTAAAACAGAATAATCTTAACATTCAATATCATCCCAATTTTCTTCTTCTAAACATCAATTTACAGGATGTGAATTTTAGTAGGGGAAATTCAATTTTCTGTTTCTCTATCTAAACTTCCAAATTTATTTTCAACTGTGCAGCTGCCTCTGAGAGTTTGGAGATCAACTTTAAAGTGAGTTCTGCTTTGGTGGAAATAGTCAAACGGATAACTAGAAAACCTCGCTATATTCTTGCAAAGGTATTCCATGTTTAAATGACTTGGTGCACCTGCATCTCGAAATGGACAGTATGATATTTCCTTTGTGCTATTGTGCTTTTATCTTTTTGAAAAATTGCCACTACTGGGTGTTGGAAATATTATATCATTGAACAGCATATTCACACCCTTTTTCACTGATCATCTGGGCATTGCTGCTAGCAACAAGATCATGCTGTTAACTGTGCACCATCAGAAGGTTGCCTTGAGGAGTGCATTGTTGAAAAATAAGATTATTGAATAAATCTAGAGGGACTCGAGCACAAGTTGACATTAGGTGGCTTCAAAGGCCACAAGAATGCAAGAAATTTGTGCCTTAATAAGCATTGCTGCCTTCTTGTTTGTTTCTTAAGTTCAGAGCTAAAATTTTAGAACTTATTTTCTAATTATAGCCCACCTTCCCTTCTTCTCATTACAAGTTACAATATTACATTTGCATGCATGGTTCATCATTAAATCAGAAAATTTGTGGTCCAAAAACCTAGTACTGAATTTTCATTCAAACACTGACCCATAGTATTTTTTCTAGGGTGGAATCACGTCTTCAGACCTTGCTACAAAAGCCCTTGGTGCAAGATGTGCCAAGATAGTCGGACAAGCACTTGCTGGCATTCCCTTGTGGCAGCTAGGGCCTGAAAGTAGACATCCAGGAGTTCCATACATTGTTTTCCCAGGTAAAAATTATAGCAAGTACTAGCTTTGTTTTATTTTTTATTCATTATAGTTTCCTAACTAAACCTGAATATGTGATGGTGTAAAATCTTGTAATCTCCGTTCTTCTTTAATATAATTCTTCTTTAGTTGTCAAAGATAATCTGCCTTTTGCAGGTAATGTTGGTGACAGCAGAGCATTGGCAGAAGTTGTAAAGTCCTGGACCCGTCCAATCAGACTTTCATCAACAAAAGAGATTCTTAGTGTAAGGACCATCTTGTGCAAGGTTTTGCAACAAATTCTCCCCTTAATACTGATTCCTTGTTTTTTGGTACAAAGAATGCAGAAGAGGGTGGATATGCTGTTGGAGCATTTAACGTTTATAATTTGGAAGGAGTTGAGGCTGTTGTCTCTGCTGCAGAGGAAGAACAAAGTCCTGCCATATTACAGGTCAGAAGCAGTCAGTGTCACACACACACACACACACATATAACCTGATAGTACTATAGAGAGAAAAGAAAGTAGAAGGAAGTACCCACTGACATAGCTAGTTGATTCTAAAATCCTGGTCAAGGTGGCATGGTGTCCATAACTGAGATCCAAGTCAAGAGGGACAGCTTCTGTTGTATTTTCTTTACAATTGAATCTGCTGCTTGCTGAGCAGAAGTTACTATAAGACTCTTCAAACCACTGAGAAATATCTATTTTAAAGGCGACTGGGGAAATCACATGATTCTAGATGATGGAAACTTCACATGCTGGAAAAATCTTAATTTTTTCACCCTGCAAGTTAGCATAGGAACTCAGAATTTGAAAACCTCAGAAAACTTTCAAACATAGACATATTGTATGGAATTAAGTATTTCCTGTATTCAGTGTTAGAAAGTCTTTTTTATTTTCTTTTGGTTCTCTTGTTCTTATGTTGTTGTTGATGCCTTTTTTTTTTTTTTTTCTTTTTTATGAAAGGTTTGCACCCTTAGATCATGTCTGAAGGAGCTAAGCTTCATCCAATTCTCTAATGCTTGTTTCATGTTTACTTATCTTTGTTCTCTGTGTATGTGCATCATTTTAAGTATGTCTTTTCTTAAAATGATTTTTGAATTCTTTTGTTTCTTATTATGCATCTGAAAAACTTGGTTCCTTTTAACCTCAATTTGGATTTATCTATACATTTCTTAGATCCATCCTGGTGCCTTAAAGCAAGGAGGAATGCCCCTGGTAGCTTGTTGCATTTCAGCCGCTGAGCAAGCCAGTGTAAGTGGAATTGCATTATTGAAGTAAATGGAACTGTATAAATAAATAAGAAATGCAAAGTGATTTGTCATGCTGGGCTAGGTGTATGTTTGATAAAACTGAAAGACTTTGGCACTGAAGTTCAGAACTGAATTTTTGGTGTTGAAATTCTGAAGCATTGAATTTGTAGTGTTTTAGATATTGAATCCATTAGAGGAAGCTAGTACCATTTAATAAAACAAATGAACTGTACTTCATGACACGTCTAACATGATTTTCTACTTACTACTTAGGGTCTTTATGAAAAAGCCCAGTTCAAGGCTGAAAATGAAAAAATTTCAACATTCAACATTCAACATATTTTAGTGGCAATTCCAGATAAAAAAAATTTAAAATGAAAAAAATATTATATGAGAACGTTCAGTGAATAGCAGGTTCCTAAATGCTTTTTTCCATGACTCTTTCCTTTAATACACACATTATTAGAAATGTAGCTTTTAATCATTTAATCATTGTGCTGGAGCCACATAGTGGGAGGGGGGCCAATGCCTGACCGCCCTCCTCAACTTATCCTACTCTCTCCAAAGTCTAAATATTACTTTCCCTCTCTAACAAGTGACAACTCTTCCCCTTCAACTCATGCCCCAAGTCATGCTCTCTAGTAGATTTGTGAAGTATCTCATGGATACACATAAAATATATTGATGGAAACGTCAGAAAATTACAATTTTAAATTTTTTTCAAGGCTGTATTTTTATTAAAAATTACTTAAAGCCTCATAATATCTGCGCCATGGTTGTAGTACATTTATGATGCAGCTTGAGTATGAAAGATTTAAAAATCAGATATATAAATCGCGTGATTATTTTGTTTTCTTGGACAGCTTCTTGGTTAATTTATTAGTTTACTTTTTGTTATTGCAGTTTTTTTGGATAACTTAGAATTCCTTACCCAAAGCAAATAGATAAAAGTTGAGGAGCTGCAGCTGCACAATTATAAGCTTATGTTTGTTATATTGCACTTATTTCAATGTTTATAAGCTTATACAACATGTTTGATAATAAGTATCTGATAAACAATCAAACTTGAAAACAAGGGGGTGAGGAGAGGGGAGGATGCTATATTCGTGTTAACAAGCATAAGTTTGTGTAGCCTTGATATTCATTGCTTGTACATGTACTATGTCGCAGGTTCCCATTACTGTTCACTTTGATCATGGAACTTCAAAGTCAGATCTTGTGGAAGCTATTGAGCAGGTAATTAGCCTTTTACATCACAATCATACTTTTGGAACCACATTCAATTTCTGCAGATGGTTTAGCATGTATTGGTTGTCAGTTATTGCACTTCATTATCTTCAAACTGCACTCAAGCGAATTTGTGAATGCAACAATGCCAGGGATTTGATTCTGTAATGGTAGATGGTTCACATCTATCCTTCAATGAAAATGTCGCACACACAAAATTTATATCATTATTGGCTCACTCAAAAGATATGTTGGTGGAAGCTGAGCTAGGAAGATTGTCAGGGACAGAAGATGATTCAACTGTTGAAGAATATGAAGCTAAGCTAACAGATGTTAATAAGGTTGCTATCTCCTCTATGCTAAGAAATCTTATGCTTCTTCTGTGTTTCATATCCCAAATATATTACTGCTAGTCTTATAAATTTCAGGCACAAGAATTCATTGATGAAACTGGCATAGATGCTTTGGCAGTATGTATAGGAAATGTGCATGGAAAATACCCTGCAAGTGGTCCAAATCTCAAATTTGATTTACTTAAGGTGATAATAGTACTTTTCTGTATATGCTCTTCGTGCATGTAGTATTTATATTCGTCAGAACAATAAGAATAAAAATAGAAAAGGGTCAAGGCCAGAGCTGAACTTTCATGTTGATCAGGTTTGCCTTGTTTCCCATAGTTGGTATTTTGTGAAATAACGTCCTTGTTGGTTTGGTGATCCAAAATTGCCTTATCAATTTTGATGGTATTGCTTTTGGTTGAAACTGCTTTACTTTATATTTCATGTAAATTCTTTCTCTCTTTCTTCGTTTTTTTTTTTAGGGGGAAGGGGGGTTGGGGGCGGATTGTACCAGGTGTTGTCCTAGTGTATAGCTATATTACCCTTGCTTGAGGTTCTCTTTTTAATTGCGTAATACTGATATTCTACTATGTTAAGGAACTGCGTGCTTTGAGCTTGAAGGAAGGAGTTTTTCTAGTGCTTCATGGTGCTTCTGGCTTGTCCAAGGAACTTATCAAGGTACAGTTGCAACTTGCAATACATCATGGATTTTGGAAGTTATCCTTCATCTTGAAGTTCTATGTCCATCTAAAATAACATCTATTTGTGATATGCATTGAGCTCAAGTAAAATTTGCTGTTTATAATGCTAACCTCGTTAGAGCTTCTTGATTCCTGACAGGAATGCATAGAGCTTGGCGTGAGAAAGTTCAATGTGAACACTGAAGTAAGGAAGGCATACATGGACTCCCTCAGCACTCCCAAGAAAGATCTGGTTCATGTTATGGCATCTACCAAGGAAGCCATGAAAGCTGTGGTTGCAGAGAAGATGCATCTGTTTGGTTCAGCAGGAAGGGCATGACTTCTGTCTGTTACTTGGGGATTATCAGCGAATGTATTCAATGATGTATTAATATACTAATCTTTTAAGGCTTGTCAGGACTCAGGAGTTTCGGTGTAGATTAACTGAAATTGAATTCTTGAGTTCCTTGGAAGGTGGAAGCCAAAAGAACAGAAAGCATCTTTTGATGCCTGTTCTGTTATGTAAGTCCTGAGCATTCCGCTGGAGTTGGGGATTGTAGAAACTACTGAATTGGCGGTTAGGAATAATGCATTCTTAGTCTGCATATGAACTAATGCTTCTCCAAGGCCATTTTACCCTTACTAGCTACAGTAATCATCAAATGAAGAATAGGTGCCAGAGAGTGGCTTTAACAAATGGAATTAAGAAGATATATGTCTCCCTCTAATAAGCTTTAAACTACCATGAAATACATTTACATGTATTTACTTGCCATTGGAACTCCATTACTAAAATGGTTCTTCACACAATGGCATCATGTCATCAACTTATTTTAATCTATTAGAGCACTTAAATATGATAAATTACATATCCTTCCCCAAGTATAGGAAATTCATATTTGTCTTAAAACATTTCCCATCCATGAAATCTATGTCCGTTCTTTTAGACTTATTCTTCTTCTCTTGGCTTTCGTTTGATCTTGAAGCTCTTTGTCTCTCAATCTTTCAGCCTTAATCTTGTGAATGATTTCCACACACATGCGTTTATTCTTGAAATCATTTCCTTTCACTCTCATATACATTTCATGGTAAAGGTGCTTATCAATTTTTCCAACCTCTCGATACCTATGCAGTAGACGTCTCAATACTCTGATCCTTCTCATCCATAACACCTTTGATGGCATCCTTGCCTCTCTTGTTCCCTTTCGCTTTCCATGGCCTGAATTCCTACCTTTAACCTTTGCTTCACGATCATGTCGAAGGTGCCATTTTGAGTGGATTTTCAATGGTTTCTTTATTATATGCCCATCTCTTACAAGAGTTCGTATGTTCATCCCTGCAATCCAGTGTCTTCATTAGACAGCATGAGTAAGCCAACCACATGGACTAGCCCCAAAAGAATAGGAAGACCAGAACATACAAAATTTGAAGAAATAGCTGCAAAGTTCAGGTTAGGAACATCAAATTATCCAAATATATAGGAAAATGACATACAAGTCTCCAAGAAGGTTAATTGTGACTTAATAGGTTGATCATAACTATATATTATATGAGAGTAAACATGTCTCCTAGTGAGCTTAACATTGTGCAAATTATAATTTTCATAGGCCTATATATATATATATATAAACTTACTAGAATTGGCTACAGAGATTTCATTGATCCCAGTAGGGTCAAGCCACACTCTTCTCTGGCCACATTTGAGTATGCTCGCAGCAAGCCTTTTTTGCAGTTTTAGTGACACCATTGTTATGCCTATGATTGGTTTCATATTTTCCTCCCTCTCCAAATGACACTTCTATAGATTGTGTGTATGAACTTTGACGAGTTGTATGTAATTAATATAATGCAGATGGAAGTAACCAAAGCACACCCTGCAATGAAAAACCAAAAGTAAAAAAAAAAAATCTTAGTCAATAATAAGAGAAACCGGGAGAGGGGGAACAAGCAAAGTTGTTATTGAGTCTCCTTTCAGCACTTGTACAACATATATATAGAGGGCAGAGAAATGTTTAGCTAATAGTTATGGAATAAAGAAAGTAAGAGAGACAATTCAAGCAACCAATATAAAAAATTTTAAACAAATTGAAAAATTCATTACCATTTTCATACTTTAATCATGACTTGGGCTCCAAGAAAAGTAATTGAGAAGTTTTGAACTTTTCAACAATTTGTGAGTCGGACCAACATCAGCTATTTCATACAAATATTATTAAATTATCCCACGTTTTCTTTGGAGCCAAGCAAAAAAATTACAAACATTTTGAGCTAATGGTTGTCATTCAAAAAACTACACGATCTAACAACACTTGTTTTCATGCTGAACATTGGGCATCAACAAAATATTAAACAAAAACGAAATCTATAGTTGTTTTCTCCCTCAAAATTTTATCATTTCACTGTTCAATTTTTTTCCCTCTTTTTCCTAATTTTTTTTTTGTCTTTTTACTTTTTTTTTTTAAAAAAAAAATCTAAATACTAAGTGTGATGATATTTATTTTCTTAGGTCAAAGACACGTATTCTATTAATACTTATCACTTGAGCAACATTGTAAGGATTTAAAAGCTTGCCAATCTACACAAATGACTTCATCCAATATCGAACTCTAATTAACATATGTTTTAGAAAATCTACTCAAATTTAAATTGTCACTCAAGATAATTTTTTATTTATTTATTATCATTTTCTTAAAATTTATCTCCTTTCTTTTTAGTGGTCCAAAAATTGAAGAGTTTTTATTATGGGCCAACTACTAATGAAGGCCCTTTTTTAATTAAGCCCAATTAAATTAATTTTTCTACCTTAATAATTCAGCTTTTAATAGCTAATCCAAATACAATCTTAGAAATTGAAAGTCATTCATGACATCCAGGCGTAAAGGTGGGTTTCCCATGATTTTGTTTTTCCATTGACGCCTGGTATTTGTAGTCGAAGGTTGCATTGGGACCATTTATTTCGCTGAGGCGGTGGAGACTGCCTGTAATATAAAGGAAGCCCAAGGAATTGCGAAAGGGAGAGGGTGGGACGCTGGGTTAGTATTCACAATGTCTTTCTTCTAATCTTTTGCTGTGGAAAATTTAGAGTGTATTTGAATTAGCCGTGAAAAAAATTTGATTTTGAATAGAAAAGAATTTAAAAGAATTGAATACAGAGGAATCAATTTTGTTTAGATAGTGCCAGAAAAAATCACTCTTGAGTGTCAAATTACAAAAAAATGTATGAAAACAATGAGAGTGCAAGACAGGTAAAAAAAGTAAACAGTAAATTAAAGGATAATTTTATAAAATTATATTTCATACATGCCATTATTTATTTGCCATAGCAAAAGCTTTGCTTTCTTGGTTCTAATTCTTAAGCTCAAAATAGATATGAGATGTGTCAATCTACTTTCTTAAGTAGCAAAACAGGACAACATCTGCAATAGAATTGATTCTGGCCCTCTACAATCGGTTTTGGCCTCTCATACAGCTTATCCTAACATGCTCTTAGTGTTATTATCTATGAAGTTGTAGTTTCTAGGGCATTTTTGGATGACCAGCAGTAAAAGTATTCAATTTCCAGTGGGTTCTTCATGAATTGTGTTTTCGTTGAGAGTGAGCATTTACAAAAGTCTTTCTTTGGTTGTCACTTTAAGACTTCCAGGTAGAATCATGTTCTGGTCCACAAGAAGTCCACTGGTTGGAAATGAGAATGGAAATTTGGAAAAGAAAGTGACCAGTGTTTGCCGTGGATTTGGTGTTGATTAATTTAAGATTGACCATGTTTTGATTTTTATCCAATTTTTTATGGCATTATGTTATTTGTCGTTCTTATATGCGCATGTGTTCTGAATCTTAAACAAGTGACACCATGGAGTAAGTGGTGACATTTTTGGTCACAGGGCTCGATGCATAATGGATCAGAACTTAGAAGACAAATATGTGGCATATATCAATGAGAGGTTATTGCACAAAATTATGAAGTGGTTGTAGGATTGATAAATGAGTTCAGTTGAAATAGGTACTTGTGGGTTGTAGCGGTGCACCAGTTAATTCCAGGAAATTATGTTGGCACAAGCGAGGGTGGGTTTTGTGAAGAGCGTGTGTATATTTGTACAAACATCCATTTATTTGTTTTATTTTTGGTTTGTCTATAATTTGAGATATATGTATTCAGTTGGAAAATTCGTGTTATTAAAATGTTTGATTTTCAGAAAGAAGCAGCGTATAGGAAACAACTCTACTGATTAGGGAAGCTTTCATGGCAAGAGTTCAACCGGGCAAGCGTCAGCAGTCAAACAAACACTCTACTGATCTTATTTTAAGGGAAGCTTCTATAGCAAGAGTTCGTCGGTGTATGGGTCAACAATTAACAAGGAGTGGTCAGCTTAGGGTGAGAAATTTTGGTTTCAAAGAGCCTAAGGTAAATGATCAATTATATTAACTATAAGAAAATTGGAGCCATGTCTCTTCCTACACATGTTTTATGGGATAGACTTGTGTTATTTGCTTCACTATCATGGCAACTAATTTTTTTACGGGGTTTCTCTCATGGATTTGTAGAGGGATTGGAGAGCTCTCCTGAGCCAATGTTTCTTTTTGGTTCTGTTAATTGTTTTTGTCGCCTTAGGAGGATTTCTTATCCTCCTTCTTGACACTTCTCTTCTTCTCTATAATAAGTTCTTTTTTGTGGAAATTTGTTATATGCATATGTTACATCAAATTATTTTGAAAATTTTGCTATGCATGATGGTGGAAAGTGACTGAAATGATTTAATGCCACTCAAAATTTAAGCATTGGAGGAAGAATTTTGTTGCAGATGTAATGAACTGGGAACTTTCCATATATGTTTAAACAACAGTACACCTGTGGTGTTTCTTTTCTTATCCTACATTATATGTTCGTTAAATGTAAAATGGGTGTGATTTGTTTTCAGGTGAGATTGAGGCATAGATGCAATCCTGAGATCATGCATAAAGTGAATTCCACTCTATCAAAATTTCAAATGGATATGATTGAAGCTTCACCTTTCAAATATCTATTGAAAATGCAAACATTTGGAGTAAATGGTCCATTGTTGAGGGAATTAGTTGGACGTTGGGTGGAGGATGCTCAAGGGTTCTGTATAGGAGGTAGGATTGTAAAATTCAGTCCATATGAGGTGGCATTGTTCCTTGGCCTTCGTATAAAGGGAGAACAAATAGATGTACAAAGAGAGTATGGTACATCAAAAACCCATGAGATTCTCCATTCACAATTTGGAAAATACGATGTTACTTGTGCTCAAATTGTAGAAGCCCTTACAAAGTTTCAGAATGAAGATTCAAAAGAGGATTTTTTCTGCCTTTATATTACGCTGTCATTTGGAAGCTTTTTCTTCCCTCTCTCTAATGGTTATTTGCTCTCCAATTTCCTCCAACTACTTGATAATCCGAGTAAACGAGGAGATTATGCATGGGGTAAGGCAGTATATGATTTGCTAATTGATGGAATCAATCGTGCGAGCAAATGCCTTATTGAGAAAAGGAATGTAATGCAACTGCACTTAACAGGATGCGCTGTAGTCTTGCAGGTATTCATTCCTACATGAATATATTTTTACACCTTAGGAGGGGATTTGATGCACTTACAGTTTTATTGTTTGTGTTATGTAATTTGATCCATTATATTTCTTTTTTGATCAATTTAGATTTGGGCATTGGAGCACTTGAGGTTGTATGAAAGACCAACAGCTACGGAGTTATCATTTCCAAGATTTTTTGCTTGGGAAGGTCAGAGAATGCTTTTAAGGAAATTACATGCACAATTTGAGAGTGAAGAGGTAAAGCCTATTGGCTGGTTTGTTGTTTACTTCTATTATTTCACATTATCATCTTAAGGATAATGCAAATGTTGCAGTTGGTCAAATTAATCATGCCAACAGATGAGGAGTTGCAACATGATGTGCTTATGGAGGCTAGGGATGTATTGGAGGAGTTGAGAGGTGGTTTATACGGTGAACTTCAGAATAGAATGGCTAACAAAGGTGAAAAAAATGCAGACAATCAGGGGAGTGGATACTGGCAGAGGAAGTATGAGGAGCAATGTGAGATGGTTGGACGATTAGAAGATGACAATAAGGCACTGAAGCAACAAAATGCTCAGTTGACAGAATTAGTGCAATCATATGCAGACAAGTATGGAAAGGATGATATGGCCCAAAATTCCTCCAAAATGAATGATGAAATCCTAGCAGGAAGTGCAGTTATGGTAAAGGACATTCAAGGTGAATGCCCTATTCAAAAAGTCCTTGCACAAAGCCTACAGAATGTTGGGGGTGATGATGTTGTGATTCTTTCTGATAACCACCAGAAATTGTCATCTAGAGCTAATGGTACTCAACCATTTCCATTTGGTTGTGCTACTGACCCTTCTGTCACCAAGGATGATGTTTCAGGCAGTGATGATCCGATGGATATAACTGGTACAAGGTCATGACTGACAGCAGTAAATTTTAGGGTTGTAGCAATTTTCATTCAGCAGGTATTAAGGAGAGTAGGTAGAACATTAACATTGTCCTTGGTGTTTCTGATATTGACATGAAGGATGCAGGGGATGTAAATACCATATCATTTGTATGCAGAATAATAAGTTTTGATCCATATGAATAGGATAACGAATTGTTTACATCAAATAATTTGATTTGATATACTTTCAAGTAATTTGTGATATTTATTTCTTTTTTCTTTTGCCATAATAATTTGTGATAATTATTCAACCAGCGGTTTATCTATCAATGTTTTATGTGCTTTTTCATGCTAAAACATTGGTAAAGTAAAGATGGGAAAGAAAAAGGGAAAAAAAAAAACCATCAACTCAATGTTTCTTGCTATACTCTACACAAACAAGTGATTACCTTGCCATGTGATATTCAACTTCTTAATCAATAAATCATTAAAGAAATACAGTTGTTTACCAAAATGAGTGAAATTTTGGAAAATGCTACTCTTTTGCACCAAGAAAACCTTATAGAACTCTTTTAATGAGGCACATGAAATTAATCCCCGCTTTTCCCCGAGCTTAAGAGGATATTTGGATTTAATGCCAAAAATAAATAAAATCAATTTTGTTTAACAATTAGGAAAAATTACTTTTGAGTGTCAAATTATGAAAGGGTATGAAAACCCAGTGTACAAGGTAGAGAAAATGTGGTTATACATTAAATTAAATTAAGTTTGAATAGATTGACCAAAAAGAGACTAAAAACATTAAATTANGATTGACCAAAAAGAGATTAAAAACATTAAATTAAAGAATAATTTAGTAAAAAAAATGTATTTCATACACAAAATGATCAAATTGGTTCAAATTTATCTTTTCTTATTTTGAATTCAGAAACTCAAATCAAATTTTAAGAGAATTATGCTTAGTTTATCATGTGTTGCAAAAAAGATCCATAAGTTTTTTTTTATATATATTAATTTTAGTTTGGTTTCTCTCCAAGCACTATTTAAACTACTTATTTTTTCCTTGGGTAATTGAGGATTGTAAGTAGGTAACCTTTTTGGTGGACACTATCCTACCTCACCCATATGGGTGGGGTAAAAATAGGAAAAAAGTTTTACTAGAAGTTTGAAGTAAAACTAACTTTTGATTTTGGTATCAATACAAAGATCTCAAAAAAACTGAGTCATCCAATATGAGACATATTTTCAAATTGTTAACTGAATTTGAATTTAACATGATCAAAACAAAACATTATTTATTTTTTGGTATGTTTCTTATATTGTCCTGTTTATGCATTTTATAATGAACTAATTGTTCTGGTACATATTAGGTGATTCGGTTTTTCAAAATATTTATGTTGATACTAAAATCAAAAGTTTATTCTACTCCAAACTCCCAATAAAATATTTNGTTTTTTTTTATATATATTAATTTTAGTTTGGTTTCTCTCCAAGCACTATTTAAACTACTTATTTTTTCCTTGGGTAATTGAGGATTGTAAGTAGGTAACCTTTTTGGTGGACACTATCCTACCTCACCCATATGGGTGGGGTAAAAACGGGAAAAAAGTTTTACTAGAAGTTTGAAGTAAAACTAACTTTTGATTTTGGTACCAATACAAAGATCTCGAAAAAACTAAGTCACCCAATATGAGGCATATTTTCAAATTGTTAACTATATTTGAATTTAACATGATCAAAACAAAACATTATTTATTTTTTGGTATGTTTCTTATATTGTCCCGTTTATGCATTTTATAATGAACTAATTGTTCTGGTAGATATTGAGTGATTCAGTTTTTCAAAATATTTGCGTTGATACTAAAATCAAAAGTTTATTCTGCTCCAAACTCCCAATAAAATATTTATTTATTTTTACCCCACCCAATTGGGTGAGATGGGATAGCAACAAGCATCCTACCTATATGATTATCCTTAGTTTCTTCTCCCCTCAAAGCTATGTGGTTATCCTTCACCCAATATGTGGTTAATGATATGTAACTATAGCCCATACTCCGTCACGATTTATTTTTTAACATTGGAGAACAATTTACTCACAAACAATAATCATCACAAATAAGATAATGGCCTCCAATAAATAAGATTTGTTCCAAATGAATATGAATTTATCCTAGCATGAGTGGGTATCCTTTTAACCTATGTAGTTATTCTTTAGTATTCACTATTTCTCTCCCTAAAGTTATTTGGGTATTTTTTAATTTTACGTGATTATCATTCGCGAAGTATGTGATTAATAGTCACAGTATATGAGTATCCTATAAAAAATAGTCGCTGAGACAAAACACGTAGTCTAATAAATATGGAAGAACTAAATTAAAATTAATATATATAAAAAAACTTATATATTTTTTTNTTATATCTTTTTTTACTAATAACCAAAACAATAATTCTCTCCCATTTATTTATCAAGGAGCTAAGCAAAAACAACATTTGCAATATAATTGATTTTAGGCCTTTGGGATGAATTTTTGTATCTTCCTTAAGTAGTGTTTGATACTAGGTATGTTTTAAGAATCTTGGGAAAGTGAGGTGAAAATAAAAGTTTTTCATATTTGGTATAAGAGATAAAAAAAAAATCATTCTTGGTAATGAAAATTTGTAAATGAAACTTGAAAATTTCATTTCCACCTATGAGGGTGGGAAAGTAAGATTTCGGTGGGAATGAGAAAGTTTTGGCTTGTAAACTTACTCAATTACCCCCAATTTTAGCTTGTAAAACACGGTTGTTCAAGAAGCGTTCATCATCCACGCTTGAAACCCTTTCATTGTGTGCTCCCTTTGTCGCTGCATCTTCTCCCTCTGGCGCATTGCCAATATGGGTGTTTAACAATGGTAAATGCGTTTTCTGTTGAAAAAGGTCAAATTTTTTTTGGTTAGGAATAAGATTCCCAAGAATGTAATCTAGTTAGGAATAAAACATTTCCTACACCAAACACCACCTTAATATGAAAAATTATTATACCACAAAACCAAAATTTGTTTGGAGAAATTTTTAGGGCAAATTTACCAAAATAATTCCATTTAATAAAATATTTACGGAGTTAAGTTAGTTTTAAAACTATTTATCAAAATGTGTCACTTTTTTTGCCCAAAACATACTAATGCATTTTTATTAGAAAATGCTAAAATATTACAGTGCTTTAAATAACAAACACTAAAATATAAAATACGTTTTCTGTTGAAAAAGGTCAAAAAAAAATTTGTAAAAAACGCTGAAATGTGAAAGGCTCTCACAGAATTCTTCCCATAAAACGCCAAAACAGGAAAACCCCAAAACGTTTGGGCATTTTCAACACAAGAGGAAGATGCGAGCAAGAGGAGCTTTTTACAGTGGCCAAAACCCAAATGTATGGCTATTCCCGCAAGGCCCAGCCCCTGCATTTGTACTGGTTTCCTTTTCTTTTTCAGTTTTTTTTTTTTGGCTACTGACTTGAATTTCTCTACTATTTGAAAATTTGTAAACTTATTTGGGAGAATTCATAAAATACGTTTTGGTGATGTGTTAGAATACGAATATACTTACAATTGAACACTCTTAATTTGTCCCCTCCTTTGATCGTTTCTTGTCTCTAAACAAACATATTGAATAAGAAATTTACGAATAAATTACTTAAACTTTTGGGTTATGCGTAGCTTCTCCAGTACTTTCTTTTTTCTTTTTAGCTAAGGCTTAACTTCTGTACTAATGCACATTTGCATCCTACGAGGCAGTCTCACTGGAATGGATGCTGAATGAGCTTCTTGGAAGTTAAAATTGAATCCTAATAAAAAGCGAAGTTAAAAAAGCGTATAGAACATCACTGAAGTAAAAGAGATTCTGTCAAGATAACTAGGAGAGAAATAACGAGAACAAAACCACTATATCGTTGCTTATCTAAATAACTTCTGTATTCACTATATTTGGATATTTATATAGACAACGAAGGCTTGGAGGAGATAGCCCTCGAAATTTTTGACAATCAACCAAACTATATATACTGGTACTGGAGTCTCCCAGAAAAGAAGGGAAAAAAAANAAAAAAAAAAAAAAAAAAAACCTCACCCTCTCAAGACAAAGGGAGAACCCTCCCTCGTCAGCATATAGAACAGAATCATCAAATAAAAGGCATGCACCACTTTCCCATCGCACTCAATTCCAAACCTATTTTATAAAATTCTAATAGAGCAACAACGAAAGTGAAAAAAACGAAACTATTCCAGCATCTCATCTGGAATAGTTCAGACACTCTCTCCATATGAGCTCCTTTATATCTTCTTCGTTCAGAGTCGTTTGTTCGAAGTCAAAGATGAAAGGAGTATGACAAGTCGGCTCCTCGTTGATGTCGTGAAGACTCAACATATATGGGTGATTCAGTGCTCCCTCAACTATGGAAGCATGGAATAAAAGTTAATCTTCTTACAAGGAAATGAATGAAAAAGATAAAAGGATTATTAAAAATAAAGAGGCCTACCAGTTATGCGTTTGCATGGATCAAAAACCAACATTTTCTCCGCAAGATCAATAGCCAAGGGCGACACATCAGGAAACCTCTGAGCAAAAGGTTTCTTTTCGACATGTGGGAGCTGCTTAACATATTTCTTTGCATTTTCACTCCTTAGGAATCCAAGATCCGAATCATTTGGTGAACCTAGTAACTGTTTTGGGAGATAATAACTCTATATATCAAGATTTTATCATCACTTACACTTAATATCTAATTAAAAGAATTTTCAGAATATCACAAACAGAATATACTATTTTTTTCGGCCAAATTGACAAGCCGCCAGCATTGAAGAGAGAGGACAAGTACCTCAGTTATAAGCGCCAACTGCTGAACATAATCTCTACCAGGAAATAAAGGCTCCCTTCCAATTATCTCCATCAAAATGCAACCAACTGACCAAATATCAATAGCTGCGGTATTCTGAACAATTCAGTAGCAATTCAGGGGCCCTGTACCAACGAGTAACAACAAATTCCGTCATAAAATCTGTCTCTGAGGTTGTTCTCGCAAGCCCAAAGTCACAGATTTTAAGGTCACAGTTTGCATTGAGAAGTAGGTTGCTTGGTTTTAGATCTCGGTGCAAAACATTCGCAGAGTGAATGTACTTCAATCCTCTCAAGAACTGATATAGAAAATACTGCAATGATATTTAAAATGCCGCTTAAACTTCGGTCCAAGATCATTGTCTTAATAAAAATAGAAAACTCTATGTTGAAACTATAATGAAAGAGGTAAAATTTTAAGCAGATAACTTCACAGTCATAAAACTATTTTTAAAAAAACATGCACAAGATGAATTAAGTCAGTTCATATTACATGGTAACATGACCATTTTTTAACTGTTTATGGCAGCTGCATCTTCAATAAATTATCCAGGTTAACTAGGTTGCAAAACAAGATGAATTTATACTAGGTTTCTAGGTCACTACTCACAAAGGTTACATACAGTTACATACAAGAAATTTTTTGTAATATTGTGTTCTTTCCTAACATCTTCAGGCAATGTTAAACTAACATACACATTAGAAAACTGACAAAAGGTCCAAACCCAATTCAACAAAAGAGGGAAATGAGTCATATTTAATTTACAATCTTTGGCAAGTTTATCATTCTAAAGGATGTATCTTTGTTTACAGGATAAGAACTAGTTAGCAAGAAGCAAAGCATTAAGCTTACCTGACAGTGCTCATCTGTCAGAGCCTGGTTAAAACGTATAATCTGATTTAGGTCAGTATCCATCAGTTCATATACAATATACACATCATTAAAATTTTCCCTCTCTGGTGGCCGTATTATGTCCTTAATTTTGACTACCTGCACAATACCATTACAGAGAATCATGTATAACACATAGCATATATATATATATATATAAAACCAGTGTCAATACCCTCAACACTTCTTCCTTTAACAGATCTTGCAACCAACCATCACAAAATTTTTGCAAAGGATTTGAACTATGACATCAGAGAAACCAGCCATGCAATAGTTGTATGTTGCAAAATGAAAAAAGGGAAGTATAGGCAGAGAACATGAGGTGGAAAGCAACAAGTAAACTATAAATTGAATGCATGCATTCTCATGATCCATATGACAAAGAAGTTTGATTTCTCGAAGTGTCCTCTTGGCATCAATCCTGTTGTCAAATGCATTCCCAATCTTCTTAATTGCAACCTCTTCTTTTGTCTCAGAGTCTGTTGCACAGCTGTACCAACAAATAATAAACCCCAACCTCTACTCAATGAGAAAATTCTAACACGTGGACAAAATATAAGCAGAACAATTTGAGTCTATATGTACACAAAGGCGGTGAAAGCGCTTCAATTTCTAAACATAAACTGAAGAATTTATTATAGCAAGTTGACAGAAATCACATGCTGCAACTCAGGGCTTCCAATTTCAGTTGGATATATTGATTAATTGTCTGGTGTGGTGTATTATGCAGGTGCCATGCTTGATGTATGTGAAAGATTAGTGTACAAAATCCTAGTCTCTGGGCTTTGGTGCTCCTTTAAATAGAAGCATATGCTGAAATAGTATTAAATTAAACCTGAGATTGTGAAGAATTAAGGAGATACCAACCAGACGATGCCGTATGCACCGCGTCCGATGGGCTGTAGAGGGGGCACATACTTAGCGTAGACCTCGAAAAAGTTCCCCAAAACGCTGTATCTAACGTACTTGCCTCCGTGAATTGGAATCCCTTTCCCTTTGACCTCCACAGATTCAGCATTTTCCATCTCTTTCTGTTTGAGAGGAAGAAAAAGCAGTAAGAGCTTTCTCCCAGAGAAAGTTAGAGAAAGAGAATGAGTCTTAAAGAAAACGCAGAAATGAATCTGCGTTTTCATCATTTTCAAGGTCAGTCAACTCGTAATTCAATTCGAGTTTTTCTATACGCAGACTCAAATTTATGTTTTATTGCCTTTCCATAAAAAAAATTTGTCAAAGCCTTTCACATTTCAGCATTTTTTATCAAAAAATTAACTTTTTTTTTACAGAAAATATATTTTATATTTTGATATTTATTGTTTAAAATGTTATAATATTTTAGCATTTTCTAAAAATGTATTAACGTGTATANGTATTAACGTGTATAAAAAAAAAAACCTATTTTAATAAATAAATTTAAAATTAACCTAATTCCATAAATATTTTATTAAATGGGATTATTTTGATAAATTTATCAATTTTTAGTCTCTTTTACCCTCTTTTTTTGAGAAAAAAAGAAAAAGTCCAAGGTGATGGAAAACTGTAGATACGTAGGACAAGTACCGGAGAAGATAAAGACGAATAAGCAACGGTCATTAGAGTTTAGATAAAACCGGCGATTAAATTAGTAATTACGTACGTCACGCAGCGCCCGTTTAGAGAATCTCACTGTTCACAAAACAATTCAATCTCTGTCCCTCTCCCGCATTACTCTCCATCACCATCACCAACAATGGCAGATCAGACCCCCAAACCAGAGCTCTTCGAGCTCAACAATGGAACCATGCATGTCGTCATCACCAATTTAGGCTGCACAATCACTTCATTGTCCGTACCCGGCAAAGATGGTGATCAAATTGTCTTTACGATGAAAAATGTGGTTTTTATTTCCCCTATTTGATTGCGAAAATTTTACTGATTTGTGTGCTTGCTTCGATTTTGAAGGAAAGTTGGCTGATGTTGTTCTTGGGTTCGACTCTGTTGAACCATATCAGGTAAAATTGCGTAAATCCTTCTGGTTTCGATTCAGTGATTGTGGGATCAGAGCTTTACTCATTATGGGTAAATTAATTTTGGCATTTGCTTATCTGATGAGCATTGAGAATTATCTAATTATTTTATCTGGAAATTTTTAGTTAGCAAACTCTGTGAACTTAACACGATTTCTACAGTCATTAGTTGTTTATTCACTATAAAAATTTGATATTGGTATTGTCTTCGGGAGCAAAACCAAGTTATCGGTTTGCATGTCTCTCTTCTAGATTCTACCTTTTAATGTTTTCTTTTTTCTTTTTTTCTTTTCTTTTCTTCTGATCATTTTCTGCTAAATTTTATTGTTGCGATCAGAAAGGTCTTGCTCCTTACTTTGGCTGCATTGTGGGTCGGGTTGCAAACAGAATTAAAGATGGGAAATTTACACTGGACGAGGTTCAATACTCTTTGCCTGTCAACAGGCCCCCAAACAGTCTCCATGGTATGAAAGTCTATATCTGTTTAGCCCTGTGCCATACTTTATCAAAATTTCCAGGTAGTTGAAATTAGAAATTGTGAACTTCAATTCCCATAATTTTAATTTACTTCTGAAGGCACAGTGCTGCAAGAAAGGTGATACTTACATGATAAATTATTTTCCTAATAAACAAATCTTTTTGGTTCTTCTAGTCCTTGATTCACACTGCCTGACATGCATGGTATATACAGCTCCTCTCGGATGTAAATATGCCTTTCATTGCCAGAATCTCCATAGTCTATGAACTCAAATGGATTTATAAATTTAAATAGTTGAAGTACTGGTATCTTTAATGTTTGTTCTACTTCTCATGGTAACCATAAGGCACATCTTTCAATGGAATTGGAATGTGAGCAATGTCCATAATATAGATAAAATATGATCCTGAAAGAGGAGTTTCTAAAATTACTAGCCTCAAATCTTAACTGTCTTCTCTAACCAACCAACGCCACCCTCCCCGGGAAATAAAAAAGAAAAAAANGGAAATAAAAAAAAAAAAAAAAAAAAAAAAGCAAAAGGGAAAAGAAAAACTTTTGTTTTCTGAAGGAAGTTGCTCATTGATGATATATACTTGTCCTTTGCTGTTTTTATCAGTGATTTTGCACATTTGCTGATCCCTGACCCTCTTCCCAATTTAAGGTGGTCACATTGGGTTTGACAAGAAGGTGTGGCAGGTAGTTGAATATAAGAAAGGCGAAACCCCATCAATCACTTTTAAGTATCACAGTCCTGACGGGGAGGAAGGTATTGTTTGTACCTCTTTCTCTTGCTCTCCTCCTTTCCTTGTACTCTTCTTTTCTCTCATTAAAGAGTTTTGTTTTCTATTGTACAAGGTTATCCTGGGGATATCACTGTTACTGCAACTTACACTCTCACCTCAAGCACCACTTTGAGGCTTGACATGGAGGGAGTGCCAGGGAACAGGCCCACAATAATTAACTTGGCTCAGCATACCTACTGGAACTTAGCTGGCCACAACTCGGGGAATATACATGACCATTCAATTCAGATATGGGCTAATCATGTGACACCTGTGGATCAGAATACTGTACCAACCGGTGAAATCGCGCCTGTTAAAGGCACACCCTTTGATTTTACATCTGAGAAGAGGATAGGTAACACCATTAATGAGGTCGGGATAGGGTATGACCACAATTATGTGCTTGATTGTGGAGAAGAGAAAGCTGGTTTGAAACGTGCTGCGAAGGTGAGGGATCCATCAAGTTCAAGGGTACTAAACTTGTGGACAAATGCCCCGGGTATGCAATTTTACACTGGGAACTATGTTGATGGTATTACTGGAAAAGGAGGCGCTGTATATGGAAAGCAAGCAGGGTTGTGTCTGGAGACTCAGGGATTCCCTAATGCCGTAAACCAGCCAAATTTCCCATCCATTGTTGTCCGACCTGGTGAGAAGTACCAACATTCCATGTTGTTTGAGTTTTCAGTCGAGTGAAGCAATACATTAGGAGTGGCATTGGAATTAGCCTGGGATTTTGGTGTCTCCTAAAATAATAACTGGATGCTTTATGTTTAAATAATTGTCTCAAGTGCTGTCTTAAAGTTCCAAGAGACCATTACTGGGCTGTTTTTACACTCCTAAATGTAGAGACTATATTGCAAAATGAAGTCCGTTGTTTGAGATTCTTATTAATTCTTAGAAGTCTCCTATGGTTGAATTCATCTATTTGGACCTTAATGGTTTATATAACTTACCCCTTGACTAATAGTTGGTGTGGCTAGACTCTTTATTGAGTTTTTTCTAATGGAGATTTGAACTTCAGACCTCAGATCCTGGTGAATTCCCTGAATTACGAGAGAGAGAGGGGGGGGGGGGTGAATTTATTGAATTAGAATAAAGGTTTTTAATCAGTACTCAAATATCTTGGTGATAAGGACATAAAAATGCAATTTATCAGTTGGAGATGTTGTGATCATAGTAACAATCAGCCACCTTTATAATTGGACAATTGGTCCTTTGAAATTAAAAAAAAATCAACAAAATATGTTAACACATACGAATTACAACAGCGACAGTTACACAACATGCACAATCACAATCATGCTTGTCAGTTTGACAAGAAAATGTTTAATGAAGTGACCTCAATTCAAATATATATTTGCACATGTATACGCCATTGTGATTGAGCTAGTGGGTAGTAGTGCTTTCTGCAATAGCAGTGCATTACTGCATTTCACTTCCACACTCACCGTTTCCTTTCTCTTTTTTCATCTTATTTCCCTATAGGCCCGTTGATTCGACATTACTCCTCTAGTGCCACATTACAACATAAGGCCGATTATTCCAATTGGTGTTGAAAAGAGAATAGTTCAAACGAATTCCATTGAGCAGGCCATTGAAGTGCTTGTAGAATGAATATCCTTTCAACAAGTGTATACACAAATTTGAGATTCATTCACTGTCTCTTATAAGTGCGTATAATGCTAAATAAGTGCACTAAAGAAAAATGAAAATCTATCATGGAGTGCATATCACAAAAAAAAAGAAAGAAAACACATGATATTTGAAAAATATTGCATTATGAAGCGAATAAGGAATGGATTCACATATTCAACATCATAAATCAACTTCCTGCTCTATTTATTTGGTGCCTTTCCGACAGATCATCTTACTTCGTCCGAACTAACTCAAGTGGTAATGTTTCCATTGCCAGCTGAAAGTTCAAAATAAACATTGTTAGGCAAAAACATGTTGCTGCCTACTAAAACAAAATAAAATTCTTGGAAAAGAAGACAAAAGAAATATGAACCATTGGGAGGAAATGGAATTGCACTTACCCACAATCTAGGAGTTCTGGGATCAGACTTCGTTTGTAATTTAGATAGCTCTGACTGAAAGCTTATAACGATGGCAACTTTGAACTCTATTGAGAATGGACTGCTTGAAAGGGAAAAAATAAATAAATAAAAATAATAACAAAAACAAAGTTACAGGCCTAACAAAACTTAAAGTTGGTGCACATCAAGAACTAAAATTCAACATATTTTTTTTTAGAAGGTATTTATGAAATATAACACAGGATATTTGTCATCAAGAGGACACTCACCCAGCTAAGATTGTCGGACATGTCACAAGACGGGGAAGTATTACATATATAGGCAGGGTCAAATTACGGCATACATCTCCATCTGCTATCTGGTCAATAAATAAGAAAAAGAGAATTAAAATCTTGCTCTTGTTTGAAATGCTCTAAGAGATATCCAGTGTTTGCTTGCCTGAGTTGTTTGAATCAGAGAAGTTTCAGTCACAATTTTCTCCCCCAAGAGAATAGACTCAACACGAAGCAAGTGAATGTCAATGGAGTGAATTGGAATTGCAGATGCTTCTACTGTTAGCTCACCATTAATGGGATCAGACAACGAACGCTGCGTGGACACTTTTCCCGTCACCCGAAATCCACCTATTCAAAATACAAAAAAAAACCTTGCATGAACCATGGGACTAACTGCAACAATCTAAAGGCCAGTAGATATAACATAATTACTATTTGAGACTCAATTTTGGCCCCGGGATATAGATATTTCAGGTGATGGAAAGCATGAAACAAATGCACAAATTTCTTTTTCTTGGGTTTGTGAACATGTGTGCACCCAGCTGGTGAATCCACACACCTGATTTTAATTCAGGGAGAAGTGGATGTCTTTGAGTGTCCTGGGTAATGTAAAAGATAACCATCTCAGGAGAAATTGGTCTTTGTGGAAGATCAGCTGAAAAATTATCCCAAACAAAAGAAACGCAATTAGTTTGATTATTCATTCATAAATATATTTAAAAGTAAGAAGTAGACAGGACCAAGTTATACCTCTGTCAGTTTCAACAATGAACTCCATTGTCGTTGATAATGATTTATGCAAGTACCCACGAACTATGTCTACAGTCACCAAATACTATTTAAAGGTTTACCAATTATTTTTTGTCCAATTATGTCAAAATTCTGTTTGCAGCACGTCAAAAAGAGAGAGGGGGAGGAGTGGACAATAATAATCCCATTACAAAATTGAATTGGTCATTAAAGCACCTTCTGAAAAAATAAAAAAATAAATAAATAATACCTGGATACTAATATTTGCTCCATGGAAAGTCTCATAAAATCTTTCTAAATTCTCATCCGGCTTTCTCAGAATCAACGAAAAAGGCATCTGCCATATGAAAGATTGAAAAACTTACAATGAATATGGATACAAGTAGAAAAAATTGTCAAACATCACATTCATATCTACCCACAGTTAACCCACAAGAAAGCAACTCAAATACTTCCGTAAACACAAACTGGATCAATTGCTATTTCAAACACTTAGGTCCTAGTAAGTTTACTGGCATGGTATCATATATTTAGCAAACTATGAAAGCATGTCCAGGCCACTTAATAGTACCTGCAGACCTGACATATAAACAGTACACATGAAGAATGAACCAGCAAGTATGTAAATGAAAGGAATAATTCCAGAGGTACAGCTCAATATTTTATCCAGTATTTGATCCTTCAAGACAGAAGATATTAAACTTGTTGCTTTAATAAACCTAAAGGCGTGAATAAAAAGATTTAATCTCAAAATACACCAAGAAAGAATTCTAATTAAGTAGCTGGACCACATAAAATTGCTTTAGATTGATACCATTTCATTTATGACTACAATATACTACCTCTGTTGTACCCGAACCAATCTTTCCAGAAGGTTTAATCTCAACGGTCCTCTTCCTGTTTACAAGCCAGAAATAATATTATGTGAACTTATCCTAATATGAGCCAAAGAATTTGCATAAACATCATGGACGAACAAGTTTCAGGTTGTATCAGAGTTTGAATCCTCTAATAATTACCACTTTCATGGTTTCACCATGGAAAATATTTTAAAGCTGTACAATCATGAAAATTTTCCTGCTGCAAAGCGATGTAAGTAAATGGGCAGAGAGACACCAGATCAAATCCCATTAAAATTGAGATTGATCGACCAAAAGCAAATGGGTCTTGTATTATTAAGTATAGGGCCAACCCATGGGTTCTCCAGAAATGCAGACTCCTCTACAAATAACACTCATAATTATATTGGTATTATCATGGTTGACCAATTTCAATTACAAAGAAACATGATATTCATAACGAGACAATAAATAGGTGATATGGATGAAGTAAAGAATATTTTTAATTGTTTAGATACACAGTTAAGATACGAATAGTACAATTTGCCACTAAAAAGGTAAGATCTTTAATGACACCAGTGATTCAGTGAACCATGAAGCAGAAGCAATATGATTTCCAACATTACATGATCTCTAACTGACCAGGGAAGCTGTATAAATGTAAATCCTTTTACTAATTCTTGATTCATCTTAGATTTCTTTCTAAATTTTGTTAAAGGATTAATGCTGCCAATAATTCAAAGTTGGGCCCAACGGTGAATAGCGGTCTGGTGACTAAAATCTAATAAAATTTGTCATATTCAAGCAGGTAATTACTTTATTTAAAGCTCAAGGATAAAAGTTACAGTACAGTCACTGTACAATAATACTAGAACCAAAGTAGACAACAGATAAACTTACACAATGTGGATAGGCTTCATAACGCCATAAAGAGACTCGATAACCCCTGCTGATCCTCCACGAACCTTCAAAAACAGTAAGGCCGCAAAAACACCAGAAGCATTTTTAAAATTCCCCAACTCACGATGAAGACTATATCAATAATTTTTCAAGATCCTCTTAGGCTAAATCAACAAGAAAAAAATTGTGCAAAATGAATAAAGAAGCCTTGTACCAGAATTATTTAAAATGAGGAGTACTTTTTTTTAAACAAAAAAAATATTTTCTCAGCAACCAAACAAGGGGTCGATTCAAACCTGCAAGTTGACAGATCCTTTAACGGTACCACGAATTCCATAGTGAAAAATTGAAGACGAAGTCTTTATGATGATTTTGCCATCCAAAGGTTCCTGAAATTCCAATATAAGAACGTTTCCGGTTCTGCTTGCAGAGAGAGAAGAGAGAGAGCTCAATTACCGAAGGTCGATAGATACGATTGGAGCGGGAGAGTTTGAGCTCAACTGACATAGCAATAGGCAAAGAGCTTAACCACAGTGATCACCGATCAAATGGCAGGGCTTTTGTCATCGAGTTCTTCACTTGAAAACCAAAATAGAAAGGAAACGAAAAGTTAAAATAATTAAAATAAAATAAAAATATTGCTTGGTTATAAAAGTTTGAGAAAAATATTATTCAGTTATTTTTTATTTTATTTTTGGCTGTGGATTCAAACACAAGTAAGACAAGTGGACAACCCAATCACGTTTAGCTATAAGCTATTTATTTGATTATATTATTCGGTTATAGAAATTAAGGATTTTTAATTTGGTTATTTTTATATATAGTAAAATATCTAAAATATTTTTTAGTATTATTGTAATTATTTCATTAATATTTATGATTATTTTTTAGTATTATGTGATTACTTTTTTTTTTATATATATAATTATCTCTTGATATCATGTGATTATTTTATAGTGAGAGTCAAGCTATTACCTCCTTATAATATTCTCTTATGCTACACCCTTTAGTTAAGTGAGATTTACAGTGTGATTTTAGTGCTATTGTAAACATCTTGAAAAATTGAATAACTCAGTATATGCTAGAACACATAGTTCCTTATAAAATATAAAAATGACATGATATAATAAAATATGTCAAAAAGTAAACTTAAAAACATTATTTTATGGCACGTTTTCTTATATTGTATCATTCTTGTATTTTATAAGAAACTTTGTCCAGACACATATTGGATGACTCAATATTTCTAAATTTTTACAATAACACCAAAATTACACTATAATTCTCGTTAGGTCTTATGTGTGGGTAAAAGTGTAGCATAAATGAGTGATATCATAATACTCACCTTATTTTATTTACATATATAATTATTATATAATACTAAGAAATATTTAAATATTTCTAGAAGAAATCAAATTAAACAAATTTCATATTTAAAAACTCAATAATATTTTCCTCAAATTTTTAGAGCCAATCAATAATTTTCTCTTAAAACTATCCATAATTTAAGAAAGAAAGAAAATTATTTGCGACCTTTTAAAATTTTTCTTCAAGTATTTAATTAATATAAGTTTTGATGTGTAATTATTTTAAATATTTAAGAGAAAATTAGTCGCGAGTTTTAAGAAATTCTCATAGAAATTGCCAAAATTCACACAAAAAATTATCATAGAATTTACCCAAATAATTTGAACTTGATTGGATTAGCACTTCTTAAACTTAAGCTGTTAAATCTAAAAAGGGTTATATGTCATTTTTAGTTAGTTTAAATGAATACAAATTATTTTCAGTGGGTCATGTACGATCATGTAAAAAATATTTGACCCTATTTCATATTATTTTTAATAATTTCACATCTAAAACAGATTTTTTGATGCAATTTAACAAAAATATGTACGAGGATTCTATAATACTACGTAAGTATGTCATACTACACTGACGTGACAAACATACATAATTTTCATATTTTATTATATATAAAATATAATTTATTTAATTTTTTAAACAAATTTAAAAATAGTTAATTTATATACATGTCATTCATTTATTAGTTATTTCTATGTAATATGACATACTACATAAATACTAAAAATATCTAAGAAATCTCCAAATAAGTATCATAACATATAAAAAAACTGATAATTAAAATATATACATATAAAAAAAAGTGATAGTGTTAATTAGCATATAAAAAATTATATTGAAAAATTGGGAATAAATACATCTGAAATTCATTAGTGAGAAAAAAAAAAGACAACCGTCTTTATACCATAATGTTGAAGTGATGGCATGGCGAATTCTGATTGGTCCAATTGACCGCACAAGACGTGGCAAAGCGAACATATATTTAATATTCCAATATTACCCCTCCCAACGTTCACCTTTGCCGGATTTTCCATAACGAAATCGCCGATCCTCCAAAATCTCTGTTCCTCGTTCTTCTTCTAACAATGCGTCGACGACCATCTCCAACCTGCAAATTCGTTCTCTTTCTCCTAATTTTCTCTCTCTACCCTCTTTCTCTCACTGCGCGCCCCTTTGTCCTCGTCCTCTCTCAGGACGACCTCAAGGAGGGCACCGCATCCGCCGACGATCCCTCCGCCGATCCAACTCACTCTGACTCGGCCGCTGAGTGGGACGAGTTTGGTGACTCGGATTCCCACAAGTCCGAAGAGGAGCTCGACCCGGGATCATGGCGCCCGATCTTCGAGTCCGACTCAGCTACCCCTACCGCCGAATTGAGAACGGAGTCCGAGGAGCTTTACTACTCCGGCGTCGGAAAGATGATGTTGGCGGTTAGCTCAGGTGATGTGAGTTTAATGGAGGAGGCGACAGGGGAGATCGAGACGGCAGCTGAATCGGGGTACCCGGCAGCGCAGTCAGTGCTAGGGTTTCTGTATGGGATGGGCCATGTGAAAGAGAAGAACAAAGCAAAGGCATTTTTGTATCATCACTTTGCTGCTGAGGGCGGTAATATGCAGTCCAACATGGCTTTGGCTTATAAATACTTACGCCAAGATGTGAGCACTTACCAACTCTTGCATTCTTTTTTTCACTTGTGAATGTTGTAGTTATGCAAACTTCTAAATTTTATCACTGGAAATTTTATATCTTCAGTGGCTCAGGGAGAGAGGAAAAAAAAAAACTTGGGGTCGACAGTAAACTGGGTCTTCTTTTCTAGTGAACATCTCTACGTTAAGTTTAACTAATCCAAAACTGCGCGCATAGTTTTGTTTTCTGACACAATTCTGGCTTTTTGTTGCTACTGAGAGTAAGGAAAAAGGAAAAAAGGATGGTTCTGATGTGTTGGTTTTGTTTAGACAGGAGTTCTCGTTTGGCCGTGGTCTCAGTGTAGCCAAAAGATATTTGAACTTACGTTTCTATCTTGGGGAACTGTGTAATGAACTAATGAGCTTGTGTAATCATTAATACTAGGAATGGCTGTAGAAAATTTTAGTTAAGGAAGATTGTTACTGATGTATTACGGTTTTGGATTTAGAGTTTTACTAGAAGCGCTTATGCATGTCTTATATGTCATTTTCACTTTGTTTGATGAGTTAATGTATTGTTTGGTCGCAGATGGATGAAAAAGCAGTTAAGCTTTATGCTAAATTAGCGGAAGTAGCTGTAAACAGTTTTTTAATTTCAAAAGATTCCCCTGTTATTGAACCAGTTAGACTCCACAATGGAGCTGAGGAGAATAAAGAGGCTCTGAGAAAATCTAGGGGGGAGGAGGATGAGGACTTTCAGATATTGGAATATCAAGCACAGAAAGGTAATGCTGGAGCCATGTACAAAATTGGGCTGTTTTACTACTTTGGGCTGCGGGGATTAAGGCGTGATCATGCCAAGGCATTGTCCTGGTTCTTGAAGGCAGTGGAAAAGGGGGAGCCAAGGTCAATGGAACTTCTTGGAGAGATATATGCTAGGGGAGCAGGTGTTGAAAGAAACTATACTAAAGCTCTGGAATGGCTTACACTTGCATCAAAACAGCAACTATATTCTGCTTATAATGGGATGGGGTATTTGTATGTAAAAGGCTATGGAGTAGAGAAGAAGAATTACACAAAAGTAAGATCATATTTACTCTCTGTATACTTTAACTGTAGATTATATGTTTGTATGTCGTGGTCTGCTTAACCTGCTTAATTTATACTCATTGTTTTAAGCTATCATAGCCATTTATGCAATATAATTTTTCCTTTAATGTGTCTTTTTAGTTGCAAGCCATAAAAAAGTTCCCTTTATTTCAGTGAGTTGGTTTGGTGTTTGTTCGAATTAGAGAAACCCATGAAATTCAAGTTGTGCACTTAATATAATTTTTTTTGAACTAGTAATGGAAATTAAGGTTGAATAAGGCATGCCTTCAAATAGTGTTTGAAGCTCGAACTGCTTGGGAGAAGGGGAGAAGAAGAGGGATTGCACCTCCTATACCACATGTTCTTGTACCCACTTTTAGCTTGGAGTAGTGACATTAACATTAGGTTCACCTGTATGAACTATTTATCATTTATGGTTTAACTTAGCAATATCTTTTGCAAATCACAGGCAAAAGAATATTTTGAAAAGGCTGCTCATAATGATGAGGTTGGTGGGCACTATAACCTGGGTGTCATGTATCTCAAAGGGATTGGGGTAAAAAGAGATGTGAAGTTGGCATGTAAGTACTTCATAATTGCTGCTAATAATGGTCAACCAAAGGCATTCTACCAGCTTGCAAAGATGTTCCATACTGGTGTTGGGCTCAAGAAGAATATTCCAATGGTAACTTCTTAATTTATCTTCTTATAATCTATGCAAGTGGTGCTTAGTTTTCCTGACTGAGCCTGACACTTTCATTATTTCTCATTATTTACTGTTTCTTCATTGGTTCAATAGTAACCCTTACAGCTTGGCTTTAAATTTGCTCTTCACTGCAAGCATACAAATTTTCATTTGCTTCCTAGAAATCAAGACTGTTAATCAATGTAAATAAGTGAATTATGTAATAAGCCACTTAAAGGGGCTGTGGTTAGATAAGGCCAGCAAATCAAAGTTCCCTGTAAGTTATTAGTTGTGTCATAACTTTATACACAATTTGACACTCAACTTGCAAGAAATATGAGGTTTGTGAATATGGGCCTAGAATTAAACTTGTAACTTGTTTTCATTCCTTAATGGCTATCACAAGTGGCTAAAGCCAATTAATATACCTGCTAATAGTTTGAAGTTCTTCTTTATCTTAGGCTACTGCATTATACAAACTTGTTGCAGAGCGGGGTCCTTGGAGTTCCTTGTCTAGATGGGCACTAGAATCATACTTAAAAGGTGATGTTGGTAAGGCATTTATGCTGTATTCAAGAATGGCAGAGATGGGCTATGAGGTGGCACAAAGTAATGCTGCATGGATTCTTGACAAATATGGAGAACGTAGCATGTGCATGGGGGAATCTGGATTTTGCACAGATGCAGAAATGCATCAGCGTGCACATTCTCTGTGGTGGCAAGCTTCTGAGCAGGGTAATGAACATGCTGCTTTACTGATTGGAGACGCTTATTACTATGGCCGGGTATGTATTTTTGGGATGAATTACACATCTGATACTATGAACAATAAATTTAAACCATGGTGCTTGTTCTCCCTCTGGCTCCTCCTCACTCTTTCTGTTGCTCCTGTTTTTCCTTCTCTCAGGGCACTGCCAGGGATTATGAACGAGCTGCTGAGGCTTACATGCATGCTAAATCTCAATCTAATGCACAAGCCATGTTCAATCTTGGATACATGCATGAACATGGCCAAGGACTTCCGTTTGACCTTCATCTGGCCAAGCGTTACTATGATGAAGCTCTAGAGCATGATCCTGCCGCAAAGTTACCTGTCACCCTGGCGCTTACAAGTTTGTGGATACGTAAGAACTATGCTGATGGCTTCATGGTCAGTTTCTTTTTGTCACTTGATGCAATACTGGATTCCTACAAGTATTAAGTGGATTGGCCATGTGTTTAGATATAGGAATTCTATTTTATTCTAGTGGAGTAATCATGGATGGTTTTCTTTTCCTGCTACCTCATTTACATGTTTGCTGCAAGTGTTAAATTTCTTCTTACTTAATTACCAAAAAAAAAAAAAAAATTCTTCTTAGTTCAAAACCTTGTTTTTCTTTGAGGCCAAAAGACAGTACTCACTAGCTTAGGTAGAGCCACTTGACATAGATTAGGAATAATTATGATATTCTATTGTTTCTTGATTGCTCTAGGATCTTAACAAATGGCTAGTTAAGATGCATGTTTTCTTTAAATGATGATGACAAATTGTAGACTAATTCCTGAATGCGTATGACACTACATTTTCCCCATGACTATATCATGCTTTTTGGGGCAAGAATTATTTGTTTCACTTTTCTTGAATTTGATTGGATATATACCATTGCATTAGTTTAGCAAAGTTCAACAAAACAATCATGATACCAACAACACTATTGAGCTGTGTCGAGAGTTTGATTCTTGCTGGTGATCCCTTGTTGCTAGGCATCCACCAATTGCGATGCACCGTGCCTTGTACTTGGAGCAACCTATTTGCCTCCTAAAGTTTTTGCTTACCATTAAAAAGGGGGGAAAACACACACACACACACACACAATCATGATGTTTGGGGTATGAGTGCTTGATTTATTGGAAATTTTTATAGGGCTGAAAAAGACTGAAACATGAGTTTGCTTCTTAGTAGTTTTTTCCGTTACATATTGTATTTCTGTCATCCATCATCCTCTAGACCCTTACTTCAGTGGCATATTGTTTATATCAGGTCAATATGATTGATTCGTTGCCTGAAGTCTATCCCAAAGTAGAAGCATGGGTGGAGAATGTGCTTTTGGAGGAGGGGAATGCAACAATTCTCACTCTGTTTGCATGTCTTCTAACTGTGCTATATCTTCGTGAGAGGCAACGTAGGCATGCTGCTGTTGTAGCTGGAGAGGTGGCTGAGCCACATCACCCTAATGAGCGTTGATGAGTGGCATGATTAGCCTTCAGAAGTTACAAGGCTATTTTTGCTGGTGCCATTCAGAAAAACAAAGATTTGAGGCGCAATATAATTAATGTACAGGTTGCAAGTTTTCCTTCCTTTTAGTTGGAAACAGTTCATTGGTTTAGGGCAAATTGTACCATATGGTGACTTATAGTGAAAAATAAGAAATGTACTTATAGATACTATATTACAAGTTGTGCAAGGTAGAAACACACTTTTACAATTTTTTTCCAAAGAGTTGAGAGCCAAAGTTAGATGCATTCTCTGACAGAACCTAGGGAATTGGTGTATAGGTCAAATAATCGTATACATTTTCAAGATAATTTCACACTCAATCCAAGTCACAGAAGGAGTCGTGTACCTTCTATACACATTCAATTGTATCAGTATTCACTGCATTTATAAGAAGAGGAGGGAGTCCAGAAAAAACCGTAACATCTTAAAGAGACATCGCACAGCAGCAGCACTAGGTGTATTCTCTTAAAGGAGGAAGAACGACAAGCCCTTCTAACATGTCATACTCCTTCCGCCATTTTGGTGTCAAATATTCGATAAAACAGTAAACAATGTTACGGGAATGTGTTGCCCAGAATTATTAGCCAAGATCAGGTGTTTTCAAACGTGAAAGTCCTTGCCTGGTGTGTACTCAAGCTTTGTAAAAGGGGTCAACACACCACGCCAAAGTCCAGCATGCGCTTCAATCCGCATATTGACAAACTTGACCCATTTACTCATGTTTAGAATAGAAGGTGGGAGTGATTCTTTTCAATGCCTTGACCAAAAGTTATCCTCAAGATGGATCCAACAACTCCCTTGGCAAAGCCGCAGAGGCAAGTTTTTCCACTTGTAAAGTAAAGGAAGTGGATGGTCTATTTCATCTTCCACCCTGCGCTTTATAAGCACAATTACCAAATTCTTTTAAGATGATATCAGTTACTAATATATTATGCAAAAACTAGTATATAACATAATTTTACAATGACATCTAGCTAATGGCAATATGAAAAAATAATAGAGTTCAGTGTCATAAATACAGAGGATAAGACATCATTCTCGACAACTAAAAACAGAACAAATCAAAGAGAGATAGAGACATGAAAGCAACAAAACCTTCAAATTCCTCTACATATCCACAAAGACATCCCTTGAAAAAATCCATGAGCTGAGCTGAGCACCCCATCTAATAAAACTTTTTTCTATTTTGAGTAAAGAAAAAGAAAGAGACCAAAAATTAGAAAGCAAAGAATGAGAAAAACATACAAAGCATGAAATGGCACAATCAACGTGCCTCTCAGCAGAAACAAAGCTGAACTTTTTCCTTATTCACCCACACAATTTGCATGCAATAAAAAAAAGATTCAAACTTTAACTCAAAATATATTACAGTTCAACTAATAAATTGAAACAGAGTTTGTTTGAGTTCTTGAATAGAGTTCAGTAAAGGAGAAAGAAGAGGGAGAACAGAGCCCACACGAACTCCAGCTCCAAGCGGCAGAGACACACTACTCCGGTATGTCCCTCCACCTATTAACACCAGCCACACTGACACACACTTGACACCAAACACCATAGACTCATAGTGCACAACCATTTTTCATCTTTCCTATTTCTTAGTTACCACATATATTTATGGCTTCATTGAAACAATGGCTTGAGGTGGAAAGGAATAGTGACAACATAGGAAGAACTGGGCATTAGTTTTAGAGAGAGAGAGAGAGAGGTAGAGGGAGAAACGAACAGAAGTTCTCTTTTCAACTAAATTACTAAAATAGCAATTATGTTAAAGGTCATTTAAAGGAAGAAGATTGGGTTTTTTGTCAATTTAAGAAAAAGGAAAATGTTATTCTATTCATTTTAATATGGCTTTTAAAGTATTATTTCTAATTAAAAATTAAATTTTTATTGTTCTTCTTTTTGGTCATATGATCTATTAACAATTGACACAAAAATACACGGGCCCAATTCAGGCCCAAACTTAATTGTGCTCTTTTGTTCTATCTCAATGTCTATCCAATGTTTGGTTGCCATTCCAACATATTTGGTGGTGTCGATTTTGTGATATGCACTTCCTTATGCTATCCTCTTACTTTATCTGGGTGCCTCTATTTTTTTATTTTTTTTCTGGAACTTTATCTGGGCACATGGTTAATGATCACCAAGAATAGTTCTTATGGGTCCTATGTCTGTAGCAATTCGGCATATGTACACATGACATTTATATTTATGTATTAACCATAGGCTTATGTTTGGACAAGCCCATTACATTTTTGCTGGTAAGGTCACATTGATTTGATTACTGCTTTATTTAGAAAGCTCTTAGGGGGATTATAGGTAGAATTGATAAAATTATGAGATTATGTAAAGTTCATGTGCTCTTTTATGCCTAGAATCGTATTCTTTATGTATGAAAGTACGAGATACTCAACTTATCATTTAGAAAGCCAGAAAAAATTACCATTTCTAGAACGGGTTTTAGTCTTCACAAAGGGAAAAGTTTCTATTTCTTTTGGTAGTCATAGAATGGTCTTCTTCCTCCCTAACTCATCCACTGTTCACCAAAATAAAAGGAAAACAGGCCAAGAAGAAAAAGGACTAACAGTCTCTTTGGTTTCTTTTCTTTTATTATTATATTTTTTATATTTTTGCTCAGCCTTTTTTTAATGAAAAGCAATTTAACTTGCTGAATACTGCAGTGAAGATGAAGCGACGGAAAAAGAGAGAGAGAGAGAATACTGAAGATTAAGAGATGATTCTTCATGGTTATGTGGGAGCTTCCAATAAGTCCAAAACCCCAAACCTTCTCTAGCTAACAGATGTTACTGGTGTATGTCTCCATAAGGGACATAATATATTCATATAAAGATTTAATTTGTCATTGATTCATTTACACGGACAACCTATAAATTACAGCAATCAACTACGTATTATTTATATTTAGACTCACTAAATGTACTACATGTTTCCCCTTTGTTTTTTTTGTTTGTATCTTAACAATGTTTAGTGAGATGCATCATCGAGCTTTGCATTGGATTTTTCGCCCAACACTTAATAGTGTAGAAAGTAGTATGCTATGTTTTTTTTCTTTTCGGCCATAAGTAGTATACCAACTAATTTGTGCAATCCATTTACATGGGTACATTTTACAGGCAAAAAGGAGTCTTGTACCCTCTATACACATCCTACTGTACCAATATTCATTGCATTCAAAAGAAGACATCCCAAAAAAAGGCATAATATCTTAAGAGACATTCCACTCCCAGAGTAGCAGCACTAGTTCATTGTCGTAAAGGAGGAAGAACGACAAGCCTTTGTAGCAAACATATCATACTCCGGCTATTTTGGTGTCAAATATTCGATAATGTCTGGTGCCCCAGGTATCACTTTTAGAGAGATAGTAAGACTTAATGCAAAATTGCACCCATGGTGGATTTCTTGGAGCATCCTTTGCCACTTGGCCATCATTACATGTTGTTACTCCAACTCCAAGTAATCTGTTCATCTTCCTTGTCAAACTGTCAATGCCCGGATAACCATGAAAAAGGGTCTCCTGTTGCATATCATGACAAGAATAAGAAAAGATTCAGCCACACACAACATGGATGACAATGTAACACAAAAACAGTTAACAGTTATATGTAGTATTGATTCAAAGCCTGGAAGATGATTGCTAACAATCAATACATGTTGGAAATGATAATCACTTCCCAAGAGAGAAAAGTAAATTATTTTAATGAAAGTCAAATATAAATATATATTAATAATAATTAAGGATATAATGGACTAGCCAGGAATTTTAACTTAATTAAGGAAGGTTAAAATTTGTTCGTACCCCATCCTCAGCATACACAAAAGCATGGATTCGGGCTGTAGGATCCTCTAGGGTCAGCCGCATCCTATATACCCCAGTAGGTGAGCAAAACCTTTCTGCTTGTGATGGCAATGTTGCTACCACTCGAACCACACACTTGAATTTAGCTGTTACCTAAATTAAATCATACAACATAAAGCAATACATTAAAACATGTCCAAGATGATTTTTTTTTTCTACATTTTTTAAGGCGGCTAAGACAAAGAGGAACTATTTTTTTTGTTGTTGAAAAAAAGAAGAAAAAGGAGAACGATTGTGAAAGATGTGCAAAAGTTGATGAATCTTGACGATCACAAAAAGAATATTTAACTTTTTTCACCGGAATGATAACGTTTTTAGGAATGGAATAAATTACAAGAGCATGGGTCTTAGTAGGAGTTAAGAAAATGCAAGATGGTACCTCTGAATGGGTGAGGACATCCATTAAAGTAACAAATCGCACGTAATCATAGCCAACCTCTGTAAGGGGAAAAGGACAGTTATTATCTCATAAGGAAAGTTTGAATATATGAAAATCATAACTTATCAGAAAAATCAGAAACATCACAACATTGAAACACAAATGTGAAACCTGTAATACATGAAGGCCAAGGAAAGCTCCAAAAAGGCATTCTTCCCCAGTTCAAGGATATCCGCTCATCATACAATCTGACATAAGATATACAGAAGGGGTATACATGAGCTTCAGTTAACTGATCTAATATATTCAACCATCTATTATGAGTCGGTAGATTTAAAAGCAACCTTCGGCGCTCTAGTACAAGACAGTCCTTGTCTGGTGTATACTGAAGCTTTGTAAAAGGGGTCAACACACCACGCCAAATTCCTGCATGCACTTCAACACGCATATTGACAAACTTGACCCATTTACCATTGTTTAGAAGGTGGAGGTGATTCTTCTGAATGCCTTGATCAAAAGTTATCCTCACGATGGATCCAACAGTATGCAAAGTACACAACAACTCCCTTGGCAAAGGCAAGTTTTCCAGTTGTAAAGGAAGCGGATGGTTAAGTTCATCTTCTAGCCTGCACTTCGTTAGCGTAATGATCAAATTTCTTTTAAGATGATAGCAGTAACTAATATGTTATGCACAAACTAGTATATAACATAGTTTTACTATGGCATCTAGCTAATGGCTATATGAATAAACAGAAGTCTTTATAAGCATAGGATCAATTTCAAGGTCCCCCATGCCTGAGTTAAAGCCCCAGTGTGTACATACACGTTTTTGTTGAAAGGCACTCAATTGTGTAAAGTCATATGCTACTTAGAGAAATAAATTGAAAAAAATACTAAACAATATTTAGTTGCAAATTACTAAATTTGCAAGCACACCTGTAAATTCCGAATAATGTAAAATTATGTCTACTTGAAACAAATTTGTGGGAACAAAGTTTTGCTTAATCCAAAAGAAAGTTCTGATGCCAAAAATTTTGAAATCTAAGAACATTTAACAATTTGATTTCTCCCATCCCCATTCCCCAATAAACTATACACTGAAAAAAAATATAGAGTTCAATGTTATAAATACAGAGGATAAGACATCATTCTCAACAAGTAAAAACAGAACAAATCAAAGAGAGATAGAGACATGAGAACAACAAAGCCTTCCAATCCCTCTACATATTCCAAAGTCACCCCTTGAAAAAATTCATGAGCTGAACACCAAAGAAAAGCAATAAACTAACCTATCCCAATGCAAAAGTAAGGATAGAGACTTGTTCTTCAAAATACAAGCATAATACTCCAATCAAGTGCATCAAACAGTCACATAGAGAGCACATCACAAGACCTTTCCCTCTTTACTTTTACCAAACACTCTGAAACTAGTGATCAAAAACTGTTCCAAACTTTGAGGGAAAATCCACGATTCTCTATAAAACTCCACAAAGCNAGTCACTTACTTAATCAATCACTTACCCACTCCTGTTCTCAACATGTCCATGCCTTTTACTCATTTATTTAACCAAAACCTTAATTATTCAACCTTAAAAGTATTTGGGTGCTTGTGTTATTCTTGGTTGCGCCCTTACTCCTCAAACAAACTAGAACCACACTCCATTTAATGTCTTTTCCTTCGTTATTCCACTAATAATAATGCTTTTATTTGTTATGATTTTATTCATAATAAAATATACTTATCTAAGCATGTGAAGTTTGTGGGAACTACCTATCCCTACTCGGCCAAACACTCCCTTTCCCTCTCTCTCTCTCCAAATATGGACATTATCCCCATCACCTATGTTCCCCAACCACTATCAAACTCTATCTCCAACAACTCCCTCTCTCTAACTTCCTCACCATCCTCTTCCCTCTCTCCCTCAACCTCTTTTTTATCTTCACATTTAAATACTTCCCAACCTATGTCAAACTCTATCTCCAACAACTTCTTATCTCCTTCAACTTCCTTGTAGTCCCCTTTCCTCTCTCCTTCAACCTCTTCTTTATCTTCCTACTTCAATACTCTCAATCTCACTTATCCTGTACTTCCCATCTTATTCCACCTCCTTTTTATCTTCAAGTTTAAATAATTACAAACCTCTCTTATCCCCTACCATCCAACTCCATCCCAACTCTTCTTCCAACAATTCTTTATCTTCTTCAAACTCCTCTCTCTAACCGAATATCAACTCCTATTCCCAACCTATCATTTCTTCCCCACCCTTACCCTCCCAACCAAACCCTCATCTTTCCTCAGATAATACTTTATCCTCTACCCTACCTTAACAACCTTCAAATAATCACAATCCCTAGTACCCCATAACTCTCCTCCTTCCCCTAACCCTAATTCCTCCCACTTAACCCATACGCCCCATTCTCTCTCTCTTCAGTTGTCCACCCTTTTCCTCCCTCCTAAAGAATTGTCACATGTTCCCAAAATAATATTGATGTGGTTTTTGCTACCGGCAAGTATACCAGGCCACACAAGTAGTATAAAAGTGAGTTGAGTATCGTCCTCAGGGATTTAACGCTAGCAATTACCAATTTCACTAACAATGATTCTGTTTGGAATGATAAATGTTTTGATTTGGAGAAAGATATGTCTAAATGATTATGAACAATCAATTAACTAAAGCTAGATAATAATTCTCAACACTTGACAGAAATTATGGTTGAAGAGATTAACAAAGAAATAAGGAAAGTTAGGGGTTAATTTCACTTGGTTTGGACTTCGGTTATTTCATAGAGAAAATAACCTTTGAATTACTGAAGAATACATTATCCTAGCTACAAATCCTTTGTTGTTGGCCAATTTCCCTAATTTGATTGAACCCAATCATTTGGAGAAACAATCCTTCCTATTCCAACTAATTGCCCAATTATTTGGTACAATTAACTTGTCTAGGTGATTAAGCTCTAGAAAATTAATTCAAGATCACATAAACTAAGTTATCTATTCCTAGATTAACTTGATTTATGGCAGAAATTACAAGAGCATACTCATATCTTACTATCCCTAGCATCAACATGAGTCAATAAACCATTCAAATGGTAGCTAAGCATTTAAAGGCATTAAGAGCGGTAAAATCTACTCCAACAAAGAGACTTGCATCAAAATAACTTCATTCAACAATAAAACTTCATCCAAAACCTAGCTACATCAATCCCCTAACTAAGGGGGTTTAACTATTCATAGTTAAAACAGAGGAATACAGATAAACAGAGTTCATTGAGAGAGAAGAGAAGAAAAACTAGGTAAAATCCAAGTTGAATCCTTTGAAAATGCTACAGCTTCTTTCTCTTCTTTGTTCTTGACAGCTCTCCTCCGGATCCCCCTTTTCTTTCCTCCTTCTTTTCCTTTTATAGCTAGGTTAGCTCCAGACATAAAACAAAAGACACCTCAACAATGAAGCCAGCGTTGGGCGCTGCGATACCAACGCTGGGCGCTGGCCAATGAAGACACGGAAGGTTCTGATTTGCTGAAGGGCTGGCGCTGGATCACTGGGAAGCTTTGTGAATCTCTGCCCTGCTGGCGTTGGGCACTGGATGGCCAGAGAGCTTTTCAACCAGTTGATTTGTCCCGTTTAGTTCCTTCTTCAACCTCCTAATGCTCTAACCTTCAAGAGCAATCAAAAAGGACTATAAATGAGCTAAAAACATGCTAGGAAATTAAATAAAACTATAACTTTGACACTAACTAAGATTAATAAATAACTAGAGAATATGACATACAATCATGCAAAAAAACTTAAGAACTAGCCAGATAAAGCATAATTGGAGCTATAATAATTCTATTTTATGGAATTATCACAATATCTTCAAACCTAAAAAACTCTTCACCTTTCAAGCCACAAAATATCCTATCCCTCCTTCCCTAGAACCCACCTACCTTACCCAAGCCCTAAAATCCTTTGACTGGGGCCTTGCTATGTCCTATGAGTTTAATGCATTGCTAAAAAATGTACTTGGTCTCTTGGTTCTCCACCCTCCAACGCCAACATCATTGGTTGTAAATGATTTTACTAAGTCAAAAGGAAACCCGATGGCTCCATTGATAGATACAAGGCTCGCCTAGTTGCCAAGGGCTATTCTCAATGTCTTAGCATTGACTACAAAGAAAGTTTTAATCCAGTTGCCAAACCACAGACCATCAACAACCTAACTTTATGCTAGTCGACAGGATGGACTTCATAACTTAAGCAAAATTATTATTGCACCCAAAAAAGTGTTTAAAAATTAAAGTTAATCGTTTACACCTTTACTCGTTTTCACATTTTTATTTTTTTTATTTTTCCTTGACATTAACCAAAATTTGAAAAGCACTAACCCTAGATTTAATCTGAATTTAAACATCAGAATGCATACTCATTTCTTCTCAACCCCTCCCCCTAATGTTATTGGCAACAAGCTAGTGGCACTATTGTCATGGATCCTGATGCTACCTTAGGATTACGCAAAAGGTGTATTGATGCAACTAATGATAGCTTTAAGGTAGTTTGGTTCAAGGTGAGTTGTTCTCTTTTTGTCTTTTCCATTTTGTCAACATTTTGTCAGTAGGACAAATAGAGAGACACTAATGGGGAAAGATCAAATTATTATCTTCCAATGGAATTTTACTTACAGTAAACACATTTAGCATGCTATTCTTATACATTAGTTTTTCCATAAAAGCTATCTAAGGAAGCACATAAGTTTTGTCTAGATGCATTTTTTTCCTACTTTTCTGGTTACAGCATTTTGGTAATTAATTATAATATATTAACCCTAAATCCTTCACCCTAAATCTTAAACTCACTTAACCATAATTCCTAAACCTTAAATCCTAAAGCTTTAATCTTAAACCCCAAACCATAAACCCTAGAAACACTTAACTCTAATTCATAAATCATAAACCTTAAATCTTATACTTAACCTCAACCCTAAGTGCTTAACCCTAATCCTTAAATCCAAGAGCCTTAACAATAAACTCTAAACCATAAACCCTAAAACCTAGTCCTAAGTCCTAAACCTAAGAGTCTTAACCCTAAACCCCTAACCCTAGAAACTAAACCCTAAACCTTAAGCTCCTAATCTTTAACCCTAAACCATAAAGACTTGAACCTTAATCGTAAACACTATAAACTAAACCATAAACGCTAAAACCCTAGACCTTTAACCTAAATCCTAGATGCATAAACCTAACCCATAAACCTTAGAGTCCTAATCCTAAAGTCTAAACCCTAAACCTATACCTCAAACCCCAAACCCTTCACCCTAAATCCTAAATCATAGACTTTTAACCTCAACCCTAGACACTAAACTCACCTTAGAACCCTAATCCCTAAAGCTTAGCCTTAACCTTTAACAATAAAATGTAAACCCTAGACACTAAACCCTAAAGCCTTAATGCTAGATCCTAATCTCTAAATCCTAGATCCTAAACTCACCATTTACCCTAAAATCCTATGCCCTATACCTTAAACTCATAATTATTAACCCTAAATACTAAACACTAGACCCTATAGGTTTAATAATAAACTATAAATCCAAGATCTTAAACCCTAAAAAATTAATACTAAACCCAAAACCTTAAATTCTAAGCCCTTAACCTTAGGCCCAAAATCTAAACCCTATACACTAATCGTTAAACCTTACGGCCTAACCTTGTCCTTAAGCCCTAAACCCTAGAGCCTTAACGCTAAATGCTAAACCCTAACCTTGTACCTTAAACTCATGTTAATGATACGATGGGATAAGTTTTAATTTTTTCATTTTTTCATCAATGTTGGCCCAGTCAAGGCTCATCCATGCCCAATCAATCCCAATGTACAAACCTTTGATTTGCCCCCAACTTTATAATCCACCTACCCTTGTCAGTCCCAAAAAGCCCTCTTATGATGGGCCTAGCCTTCTTTCTAAACTCAAGTCTTAGGTTCAGTGGCTTTCATTGTTGTCGAACACTTGCTCTAAGAAGACAAAGAACTAGGGAGTCTACCTTTTCATAATGAAAAGCTTTCAGCCCTTGAATGAATCAATAACAACGAATTAGTGTAATGAAGGATCAAGAAATAGATAAGGAGGGGAATGGCTTATCAATTATTGGTGGACCTTCCCTTGAATTGAATCGGTCACGAGTTGTTTAGGTTATAATTCCATCTCTAGTTGGGAGTTTAGGTTTGAAGGTTATAAAATGTGGTGTAGGTTCATCTTTTTTGGCCAATTCAAAGAAAGGGTGATCGGGGGGACCCAGACTTTAGATCTCTTCTATATGGTGTGAGGTTTATTTCAAATCAAGAGTGTGTTGGGGAGGCTAGGGAAAGACGGATTGGATCGAGAGGCGATGCCTATGCCTCATCTTTACCGATAGGATTCCCATCATTTGTAGTCTTCAGCGAAGGAGAGAAGACAAGGGCAAGGCATCGAACATGTTCTATCCTTAACCTTAATCTGTCATTAGTAATATCAATCCGCTTTTCCTATTTACTAGTACACTGCATGCCACAATTAGTAGGTTTTGGCTTTCCCTTTTTTCATTATTAGTAGGATAGGTTTGGAACCTTCTTCAAGGTGTTGCTTGTTGCTCACCCTATCTCGAAAGGGGCTTATGCACTCCACACACTGCCTACTCTACTCCTTACCACTAAACAACTAAGCCAAGAATGGAATGAGGGACTTGAACCCTCAACCTCAGCCTTGGCAAGGCTATGCTCTACCATTAAGTTATTTCTACCATTATTGAGCAATTCACATTTCACTTGATATGGGCGACTTTTGTTTCTCCCCCAAACCACTCTTAACCTTCGATCGAGCTACGAGCACGAGTAGGTAGGCGGCTAGGGGGACGGTTGGGACTGCCTTCTTAATCAATCTCTGGCTGCTCAATGCTGCTATTGGTGTGAGTTCTTGGTCTTGAGTCGAGCTGAGGTGTCATTTCATTCTCGTAACGGGAGTGAGTGCACCGCAAAACCAAGCAAGTTACTCCTTTGCTTCGCAACGGTGGCATCTATCAAACAAGTTAAGTCATTTCCTAAGACGGCTCCTCTTATTCTATGATAATCCAAGCAGCAGCTCCACGAGTTGGCTCGTCACCAATTGATTCTTGAGCAATTCGTTCTCCCTTCTCAGTTGGCATTTACTAGCCACTAATGCAAGGAAGAAAATGTACATTGAATGAACCTAAAAGATCTGCATGAGCAAATTTCTTTCCTTGCTTATGATCATTCCTTCTAATTGAAGATACCTATAATTTGTTCATGCTAAGATCGAGTAGGACGCATCTAACAACTACTCACGAGATGGCAAAGCAAACGTAATCATGGCAACTAGCCTACTTGAGACATTGAATAGTGTTAATTTATGTTATTAGCTCCTTCTCAAGTAGCAAGAGGGCATTATAACAAATCAAAGATAATGCTGCATTTGAGAATATCTATACTGGGATATCTAAACTATTGGATTAACCACATACAAAGGAAAAGAGCAGTTCTTTATCTTGCATTTGAACCCTCAGACCCAAATAAGCAACTAATAGGGGATTCTAGCACATTTTATCTGATAAGGCAACATTTGAATCACTATTGATTAACCCTTGTTTGCTTTCTTAGCACTAGGGCGATTGCCTGTTGACATAAATGCTTAAAACAAAAGATGTGGAACGTGTATAAATTATACAAATTGAATAAATGAAAAAGGATTTTTTATTAATGCATAATATAGTAGGTGTCTATTACTTTAAAAAAAAAAAAAGTATATCAAATCCTATGCAATCCTAAACTCCTAACATGCCTTTTGAACACATCTGTAGAAATGAGTTTAGTCAAAGGGTTAGCAACCATTTCATGGGTGGAGATATACTTCATAACCAATTGAAGTGAAGTCAAGTGTAAATGTGTTCTTTTTTCTAACATGGAACTTATGGATAAGATTTCCTTCTTTCTTACTACACCACGTAATGGCTATTCCGCCAAGTATGAAGGTGTAGCCAGAAGTGGCTTTTTGTTCATTCCTATCAACAGACTCATATGAATCACAATATCCAGTCAACTGAGATTTCCACCTTGGTAGCACGAAGCTAGTTTTTTAGTTCCATTTGATATTGAAATTATTGTAGCTTGCTATACAACAGACCCATAAGACTAGACAACTGACTGTGCTTGCTATACCTCTTGCATATTTTCCCATTTATGTACAATTCATTCTACCTTTGGTACGTCCCCAGGAATCCCTAAACTAAGGGGGTATGAGTTAATCTTTTACTAGATGGAAAGCTAGGGAAAAGCAGAGAATGCAGACTCAGCTATCAGCGTCACTCTCGTTAGGTAATTACCGAGGCAAAAGCAGCTCTCTTGGAAGTAAGTTTCCTCGCCATCTTAGTGGGACTAGTTTAATAAACTTCCATTTCAACTTCCATATAGCATAAGCACTAAGTGAGCTTCGCCTCATCTCCCTTACTCTAAGAGGTAAGCAAGTAAACTGCCAAGACTCATATTTGTTTTTGTTGTGGTAACGCCTTTTTAGAATTACATTTAACGTCTCTTTATGACTTTCCCGATCAGCACCTCAGGTTAATAGTCGAGCTCCGCGACAGTACTACCACAACTATCATCGTCCCGAGCCCAAAAAATGAAAAGAACTGACTAAAGCGAAGTTTGATGTAATTGAACTCGATTGTCTGAAGGTGAGAAAAAATGCCATAAATAGTGAAGAGGGATAGGGGATAGGGATCAACCTCTTTCATGACCCATGGCCGTAATGTGTCACTTGGTTAGAATTTCTAAAACAAATTAAGTAGGGTAGGGTTGGTTTTTCAATAGGGAAATAAAGGAGTTGGCTGTAGTTGAGACATGTTTTTCGAATGGACGATATGGATTTTTTAAAGGAAGGTCATTTAGTAGAACCAATGGAAGTTATCCACGCCAATCACTTCGAAGTGCCATTCACTTCGATTCTTGAGCAAGTTGGAGAATATTGTGAGTTGGAAATGGCGGCTCTCCATTCACTTTCTGAAAATGGAAGAAATCTATTCTAGTGTTGCACATTATGTCTCGAATCTAGAAATATATGCAAAGATGAATATTGAAACCCTCCGCAGATGGGTGGAAGAGATAAAGGAGAACCCTAAAACACTTGTACAATGAGTTTGCCGATTTCTTTCATAACAGAGCCGGGAATTATAACAGCTAGCATAGAAGTCTCTCGCACACAAGGAGATGCTACTGTTGGATGTTACAGTTCTGGGATCCCATAATCCTTCTCTCCAGAACAATCAAAGGGCATTGTCTTCCTTTAGCTTTCAGAGGTAGGGGTTACATCAATCACTGCTTAGTGAGCTATTTATTGCTACCAATAGCATTTCGCTTGCATGCAAGGCGGCACGCCAGGTAGAGCTACCGCATGCGGGTGAAGGAGATGCATTGCTAGTATTGGTAGTACTAGACAAGCTTTCAGGGAATAATCTCTTTCTTATTTCTTACTTTTTTTGCATAACTATGAATGGGCAAATAAAAATTTCACTTCAAATTCTAGTCCTTAACATCCTGCTGCTCATGGTGTTTCACAAACAATATTGGAAATGAACGGAGAAGTGGTGGAAGATGTAGAACCACATATTAGATCACTCTAGTGCGACACAAAGCCATTGACGCTGAGTTGGCTCGTATGTCGCTAGCTATGCCTTGCTTGCTCCCCTAACACAGTGGAGGTTCCATAGCGCATCATGAGCACCGAGCTAAGGGGTAGTTGAGTAACTCAAGCGAACTACCCTACCTTACTACAACATAAGGACATACGAGATGAGGTTGTGAAGGTGGCCTCGTTATCCACACCTCCAGTCAGAGAACAATGGAGGACCGACTAACTTGGGTCTTAAAGTGCCTGTCAAAGGCGATAATGCATACCCTGGTAGAACGTGTAACCCACCTACTATCTCATTCAACTACATTTGTTCTTGTAATTCATAGCTTAACAGAACGCAACAACAAGGGATAACCCACTCATGCAACTAGTGTTTTAAAAATCAGACCGAATCAGGTAGTCCGACCAGTGCCCGATTAGGATACCGATTCAGTTAGAGGGTAAACCATTTAGGCGGTTAAACTGGTAAAAACCGGTACTGGTTTGCAATAACCAAACGGTTCAAAGATTTTATTTTTGAAAAAAATTTGCCAAAATGGCATCATTTTGGCTAAAGGATTTTCATTCCTAATTTCAGCTCACGCACAACAATCCCTTCTTCATTCTTTTCTTCTCTTTTCCCCCATTCCTTCTCCACTCTTGGCCCTAATCTCTATTCAACCATAAGTCTTTGTGAATTAGTTTAAGTAAATTTTAAATATTTTTCTTTGTTTTGTAGTCATTTTTGGTTATTTTATAAGCAATATGCTATATTGTACTTATATTATAAATTTTTAAAAACATTTTTTTAGTGTGATAGTCGGACCGGTCATATTTTGTCCCACCGATTCACTCACCATCTCGATTTTTAAAACATTGGCGAAAATGGAACCCGGACTGTGGAAAAGCCAGGGGAGGCTGGGTCATTTGATAGAAATGGTAGGTTTTTCCCCAATTAGAGAAGGCCCTAAGAAGTAAAGGGGAAGTGCATTAATTCTTGGGAAAAAAGGGCGTGAATCCTCTCTCTATGGTCGAGCTGCTACGCTCCTATATAAAAAATGAAAAGAAGTTAATTCAATGAATAGATAGAGTCAATGGTACCTTAGACATCGCTGCCTATTAGCTTCTAAGGTCAAGCAATCTCAATTTACAAATGAATGCTAGGATGGGCGACCTTGAATTGTGGTGCATGGGAAGAGACCCACACATACAATTTTTTTAGGGGATATGGTCGAAAGACAGGCCGAAGCCCACCAATCTAGAAGGAATGGAAAATTAATGGAGTACAAAACTTATATTCAAGTTTTAGCTTATTATGATCATTCAAAGGGCAATCACGAAGTCACTGAATGAATTCCTTCATTTTTCTTGGACGTGACAACATCATGTCATAGAAGGAGACAATAGGTGGAGTCAATGATCCGTTAAGACTAACCTATATACAACTACATACCCGAGTGGCAATCAAACGAAGGCGTGAATGCAAGATGCCAACGGAATGATCAGCCAGACAGAGGCTAGAGCTGCTTCCTTCCCATTGCAAATTAGGTCGATCCATTCTTTGTAAAGCATAATTGCACACTAAAAATGATCTTTGCCAAGAGATAGGAGCACTCAATGAACCGGTGAATTACATTTTCTTTTGGATAGTTGTGTAGGACAAAGGGCTTATGGGTTGTGAAAGACTGGGGAATGGGTTGAGTAAACTCCAATGAGGCCAAAAAAAATAAGACAAAGCTTTACTTAGTTAAGGCTTTGATTTTATTGGTATTGATTTTTTCTTAGTGAGTGTAAAAGAGTAAGCTTGGGTATGTTACAAAAAAGGGAAGGCAAAGGTAGTACTTTGAATGGTGAAGGGAGGCGGCTGAGTGAATCTAGATTTCCAACACCTCGAGAAATTGATCGAGATAGATGACAACAACTTTTTTCCTCTCTTCCTTACCAGAGGGCAATCTTCACTTAAGGCCTTAATCTCCCACTTAGTCCTGAAATAGAACCTAGCCCCTTACTTTAATAAGTAAGTAAACTACCTTCTGATTCATTCATTTCTGTAAGCAAGGGGGACCCACAACTAAGCCCCATCTTCTATTGCGTAACCTAAAAAAGCTATAAACAAAGTACCAATTGTGTGTTCCACCCAGTTACTAGGAAATAGATTAGTTTGTGCTTTTTTTGAAGTGACGAGGTCACCAAGTAGGAAGTAAGGCTCCTATTGAAAAACTTTCACTACACCAACTTTCAATACTAGTTGTTACATTATGTTACCATTTTTCCAATATCATTGAATAACAAGGCCTAGGGCGAAGGTAACTCAAGTAGGAGAGTCGTGTTATGGGTGACCTTATTGGGCAGTTCAAAGAGCACTTCTGTGTGTGATGCAAGTGAATGTCTACGAAAAAGCTGTATCTAGGATGAGTTCTTCGTTCTGTTGTTGACCGTATCTATGTTTCTACGATGGTCCAAGAACACGCTCATTCTTTAATCGTAGAAAGACTTTTGAATTGTGAGGTACCATTACAAGCTCAATATATACAAGTGTTATTCAATGAAATAACTCGAATTTCAAACAATTCACTTGCTTTAACCATTCATGCTATGGATGTGGGAACATCAATTTCATCCACATGGGCTTCTGAGGAGCGGGAGAAATTATTAAAATTCTATGAAAGAGTCTCGAGAGCCAGGATGCTCCTAGTTTCATAAGACCAATTAGAGTGGCACAATATCTACCTTTGAGATATTGTTTCCTTCACACAACAATTTGCTGCTCGTATCGACAAATTAGAAGAGATGTCAACTGGCAACTATATTTGGAAACAACAATTAGTGGATATTAGTGTTGTCACTGCACAGTTCTGTGACATGAAGACATTGATAGCAATATGGGGGGAGTTCCCATCAGGCAACAACATTTTTGCCTGACCTTACTTAAGCATTCATATTATGTCAATGAAGACTTGATGAAGCCTTACTCTAACAAGTAAGCAAGTAAACTACCTTGGACCTTACGTTAGAAGAGCAAAAGGTCTGGACTAGGGTGAGTTGAGGGAAGACAACATAAGTGAGCAAATGTGTGTAAGCCAATCAAACATGATTGTTCTAGGCGGGGTGAGCCACCCACCTTCGAATGGTGTTGGTCCTATGGACCATGAACGGATTCGCCTCTAGCCTTTAGGCGTGTCAAAACTGCATGAGTGCATGTGCATGAATCAACCCAATAAATAAGGAAAAGATGCCTCTTGAGATTATTAGAGTCGTATAAAGGGAAACTTTCAGGTGCACCTTATGATGTTTATGACCAATTGGAACTTGATGTACCAGTAGGTACCAGAGAAGATGACTATGATCATTACTGTCTACGTATTGAAGGTATAAGACAAAGAATTAGGATTATTGTACAATGTCCCTAATGGCATTATCAAAGCCGATGATCGTAAGTTATATTCTCCATCACAATGTCGAATAAAACTATCCAGGGAATCGTGTGCCGTGTGAAACGAATCATCGTCGTTCTTAATCGAGACTCAGGTTAAGCTTCATCTCGGAACCTTGTGGGGTTAGGAGTAAAGCATCCCAAAGTTGGTGCATCTCATTAGGGGTGGAGAAGCATTGGGAACTCCAATTTATTTCTTTGGAGTTGTCCCCGACATAGCATTTCGCTTCTGGTTCTTCGAAAGAATCAACTGACTTCTCTTTTCTTCATTGATTTGGGGGAAAAGGAATTGTCTACCAATTGGGAAGCTAAACATGAAGTAAGTGGCTTGATGAGGATAACTAACCTGACATGCCAAAGTTGGCTACTGGCACAATAAGGTGGTGCCTTACTACGCTTTAGGCGAACGCGCGATAGCATTCGGGGTGGTGTTTCAGGATTCCAATGTACTGCATCATGGTGGACCACTACCGTCCCATTCTTGATTGAGTTGGAGTGTAACCATCCTATCCACTAAACTAGCTAAAAGCTCTTGCTTCAAGTCGAAGCACTAAAATAAAAAGACAAAGAAGCTCATCAACATAGGAACCACTAAACCTCTTACTAGTAAAGGAAAAATAGAAGCGCACTCCCGCGCACCATCTGAAAAGTCCTTTTCCAAGTAAACTCCCTTAGCTCAAGCACTAAGTAATCCCTTAAAGAAAGACATTTTCATAATAATAAGGCAAGCTTCGCGTAAACAAGGCATTTTTTTTCCTCTTTTTTAAGATTGGGTTGGTGGATTCAAGAGCCTCGTAGTAGGCTCAACCAACCTCCAGCGGGGAGAAGGCTGCCTTTAGAAGCAAAAGGTTGGGAAACCAAGAGAAAGCTTCACATTTTCTTATTGGGTAGAAGTAGCACAAAAAGAGGGATTAGCATTATTGACCCAATGATAAACCATTAACACCTTCCTTGTTGGAGCTCCGCACACTAGGAAAATGCTCTAGTGACGGGAAACCGACCATTAGTTACAAAGCTCCAATAAGGTATCGATTAGAGTCTATGGTTAAGGCACTAGGTTTTATGATCTAGTTTTAGAATCTAGCATTTAGGGTTTATTGTCTAGGGTTCACATTGTATGCTTTAAGGCTTTAGGGTTTACATTGAGGTTAATGATATATGGTTTAGAGTTTAGGCTCTAGGTTTAAGCTAAAGGTAAAAGGTATGTGATTTATGGTTTAGGGTTTAGAGTTAGAGCTTAAGGTTTAAACCTAAAGAGGGTTTATGGTTTACAATTTAAGATTTAGGATTTAATGTCTAGAGTTTAGAATTTACAATTTAGGATTAAGGGTTTAATGTCTAGAGTTTAATGTTTAAGATTTAAACTCTAGGATTTAGAATTTAGTGTCTAGGGTTAGGTTCTAGAGTTTAGGGTTCAAGGTCTAGGGTCTAGGGATGGCAATTTTCCCCAGACCCGATGGGCCCCAGTTTTTTTTACTCGTTAGAGTATAGGTATGGGGCAGAAAAATGGGTATGGGGATGGGGATGGATAATTTTATGGGTAATTTGATAGGGACGGATCTGAGGATGGGGAAGCCCTGCTCTGCCCCGCCCCACCCCGCATTGTATATATATATATATATATAATATAATATAATATAATACATTACATAAATTTTTTTAAAAAAATTTCTTCACAAAGGTTTTCCCACACTAAATCACCAACACATTGACCTGACCCTTCCTCCCTCAGTCCCTCGACCTTGAGTTCCATTTTCCCCAAACCTAAATTTTTTTTTTTTTTTTTTTTGTTGGTTTTGTAGAATATGGAGAGTGGTTCAACTTCAATCAACATTAGAACTTCATAAATTGTACTTATTATGATTTCTTATTGACTTTTATAATTGTTTAAGAACAATTTTTATAATTTTGTTTGAATATTATTTATGTTATTGTTGTTGCTTGAGGATATCTTGAATTCTTGATGATGTTATTTGAGTATTATTTATATTATCTTGTTCGATTAAACTTGAATTTCAATTAGAAATTGTGATTGATAGATTAAACTTGTAAATTGTGTATATTTTTAAAAAAATATGGTTGTATGGGTAAATGGGACGGGGATAAGGGTGCTGAAAAATCCCCGCCGGGGATGGGAATAGGGACGGGGACTGCCTGCCCCGCCGCATCCCCACCTCATTGCCATCCCTACTAGGGTCGAAGGTTTATAATTTATGATTTATGATTTAGGGTCAATGTTTAGGGTTAAAGCTATAGGCTTTAGGGTTTACCAAACTAAAACTGACGCACAGGACAGATGCAATTAAATTATGCATATAACTCCCAAGAGCATACAATGGATTGAGTAGAACACAGTAAAGTAATAATATAAGAAACATGTTACATAGTAACAATTCAAGGAAAATTCATACCAAAAAAATGGAAGAAAGCAATCAGTCAAGTTTTCTCTTGGTCATAGGCATGCAATCATAGGAAGAATTACTAGAAAATCTATCCACAGATGAATATAAATCATCAGTTTCGCTAGAATTGAAGGTTAGCTAAGGGTTGACTGTCCCATAGACAGATAATCATTAAAAAAAACTTGTATGCATATGATATAACCCTTACCTTAGGTTCTACCAAATCTTTCCTTTTCCTCTACTCTCTGATATGCACTTCATGCTCTTTTAGNAATTCACTCAAGTGCCGAATATACAACCTAAGAAAATAGAAAAAAATAATAATAACGTAAGTGCTATCTAGAAAGCAATAAAAATTAGGCTTAATTGCAATTTTGGTCCCCATATTTTAACCACTTGAACGTTTTGGTCATTATTCTTTAAAAATGAACTATTGAGTCCCTCTATATTCATAAAATTTACAAGTTTAGTNTTTTGGTCATTATTCTTTAAAAATGAACTATTGAGTCCCTCTATATTTATAAAATATACAAGTTTAGTCCATTTTTCTTTAAGTCAAAATTCTTAGGTTTATTTTAAAGTGTGAAGTTCTCTGATTCATAACCCCACCGTTCAGATTGAAGAGCTACGTCTTGTGAATCTTTCCATTAAATTTCAGCTTGATCTAATGATGAATAAGTCTAAATTTTTGGTTAGATGAAAACTTATGATTTTGGTATTTTGGGCTGAGTTTCACTATTAGATCGAGCTCAAATTTAGTGAGAAGGTTCACAAGATGTAGCCCTTCAATCTGAACAGTGAGATTATGAATCAGAGAACTTTACACCTTGAAATAAACCTAAGAATTTTGACTTAAAGATAAATAGACTAAACTTGTACATTTTATGAATATAGAAGGACTCAATAGTTCATTTTTAAATAAAGGGGACCAAAACGTTCAAGTGGTTAAAATAGGGGAACCAAAATTACAATTAAGCCTTTAGAATAATATCTACTTACAAATTCATGTTTACTTAGGGTAATAACACTCTAGACGTCTTGTCAAATCTAACGATGTGAAAAATTGTTTGATTAAGTATATTTAATGGGAAATTTAAAATGAACAAAAAGTTATAGAAATCCTTACAGCTCTAGGACGCCGCAGAAAAGCTGACTTCAAAAACAACCCTATGTGCCATATCAACTTTATCTACATCATCCGCTCCAACTTTCATAAAATAGGGTCGAGCACCTACAAATAAGTTATGACAATACTTAAATATCTGATATATTATCAACCATTTGAAATTGAAAGTGAATTGACATGTGGGAAGCAATATATTCATTGGTCAATGACCTTAAAAATATACAAAAAGAAAAGCCAGTAAGACAATATTTTATCAATAAGCACTCAAAATTGTGCACATATGTAGGCTTTGGAAAATGCTACAGGAAATACATGCTAGATAGTATGTTGCATACTAATAATGATTTAGAGACTAATGAGCTAAAAATTATAAAGGAACAAGAGAAGCATTCAACATTAGCAAGTTAGTTTTACTGTTTCTTTATACAAATTCTATTCAAAGTAAAAAATAAACTAATTGTCGTTAAAGAGTTGTCTAAACATATGAGATAAGAAATTCCAGCTTCGATGGAATACAAAAGTTGAAGTTCATCCAACTGAAGGTTTATTCCATAGTTCTATATAAACTTTAAAAGAAAATATAATATTTTAACATGATATGTATCTCTTCTTCTCGTCATGTGTTGGGACCTTTCCCTTATGAAAGGAACGATGTACCAATAACACTAGAATAGAAGAATAACAATTTGAGTACAATATAATTTAGGTAATGCAAATGAAAAATATGAAGAACTTCTAATACTATCACCAACTTACCAGTTGAATAGCATAAAAAATAGGCAAGGAGACATTAGTGCCATAATTACTCATTTTGTTTTGAAGTATAGAGATTAATCTTTCGAGGCCTATGCCTGTATCAACATGCTTTGAAGGCAGAGGTTTGAGAGATCCATCAGCCTTCCTATTGTACTATTAAAAGACAACAAAATATAAGACAACAATAAGTGAAGAAAATTTCCAACAAGCTATCCACCCAAAAGTAATTAGCGACAGGTTTCCATGTAACATAAAAAAATGTTGGCATCTTCGGGTGAATTTGCGTGAATGCAAGATGCCAGCGGAATGATCAGCTAGACAGAGGCTAGAGTTGTTTCCTTCCCATTGCAAATTAGGTCGATCCATTCTTTGCAAAGCATAATTGCACACTCAAACGATCTTTGCCAAGAGATAGGGGCACTCAATGAATCGGTGAAATACATTTTCTTTTGGATAGTTGTGTAGGACAAAGGGCTTATGGGTTGTGAAAGACTGGGGAATGGGTTAAGTAAACTCCAATGGGGCCAAAAAAAATAAGACAAAGCTTTACTTAGTTAAGGCTTTGATTTTATTGGTATTGATTTTTTCTTAGTGAGTGGAAAAGAGCAAGCCTTGGTATGTTACAAAAAAGGGAAGGCAGAGGTAGTACTTTGAATGGTGAAGGGAGGCGGCTGAGCTGATCTAGATTTCCAACACCTCGAGAAATTGATCGAGATAGATGACAACAACTTTTTTCCTCTCTTCCTTACCAAAGGGCAATCTTCACTTAAGGCCTTCACCTCCCACTTAGTCTTGAAATAGAACCTAGCCCCTTACTTTAATAAGTAAGTAAACTTCCTTCTGATTCATTCATTTCTGTAAGCAAGGGGGGCCCACAGCTAAGCCCCATCTTCTATTGCGTAACCTAAAAAAGCTATAAGCAAAGTACCAATTGTGTGTTCCACCCGGTTACTAGGAAATAAATTAGTTTGTGCTTTTTTTGAAGTGACGAGGTCACCAAGTAGGAAGTAGGGCTCCTATTGAAAAACTTTCACTACACCAACTTTCAATACTAGTTGTTACATTATGTTACCATTTTTCCAATATCATTGAATAACAAGGCCTAGGGCTAAGGTAACTCAAGTAGGAAAATCGTGTTATGGGTGACCTTATTGGACAGTTCAAAGAGCACTTCTGTGTGTGATGCAAGTGAATGTCTACGAAAAAGCTGTATCTAGGATAAGTTCTTCATTCTATTGTCGACCGTATCTATGTTTCTATAATGGCCCAAGAACACACTCATTCTTTAATCGTAGAAAGACTTTTGAATTGCGAGGTACCATTACAAGCTCAATATATACAAGTGTTATTCCATGAAATAACTCGAATTTCAAACAATTCACTTGCTTTAACCATTCATGCTATAGATGTGGGAACATCAATTTCGTCCACGTGGGCTTCTGAGGAGCGGGAGAAATTGTTAAAATTCTATGAAAGAGTCTCGAGAGCCAGGATGCTCCTAGTTTTATAAGACCAATTGGAGTGGCACAATATTTACCTTTGAGATATTGTTTCCTTCACAACAATTTGCTGCTCGTATCGACAAATTAGAAGAGATGTCAACTGGTAACCATATTTGGAACGATTAGTGGATATTAGTGTTGTCACTGCACAGTTCTGTGACATGAAGACATTGATAGCAATATGGGGGGAGTTCCCATCAGGCAACAACATTTTTTCCTGACCTTACTTAAGCATGCATATTATGTCAATGAAGACTTGATGAAGCCTTACTCTAACAAGTAAGCAAGGAAACTACCTTGGACCTTACGTTAGAAGAGCAAAAGGCCTGGACTAGGGTGAGTTGAGGGAAGACAACATAAGTGAGCAAATGTGTGTAAGCCAATCAAACATGATTGTTCTAGGCGGGGCGAGCCACCCACCTTCGAATGGTGTTGGTCCTATGGACCATGAACGGATTCGCCTCTAGTCTCTAGGCACGTCAAAACTGCATGAGTGCATGTGCATGAATCAACCCAATAAATAAGGAAAAGATGCCTCTCGAGATGATTAGAGTCGTATAAAAGGAAACTTTCAGGTGCACCTTATGATGTTTATGACCAATTAGAACCTGATGTACCAGTAGGTACCAAAGGAGATGACTATGATTGTTACTGTCTCCGTATTGAAGGTATGAGACAAAGAATTAGGATCATTGTACAATATCCCTAATGGAATTATCCAAGCCGATGATCGTAAGTTATATTCTCCATCACAATGTCGAATGAAACTATCCAAGGAATCGTGTGCCGTGTGAAACGAATCATCGTCGTTCTTAATCGAGACTCAGGTTAAGCTTCATCTCGGAACCTTGTGGGGTTAGGAGTAAAGCATCCCAAAGTTGGTGCATTTCATTAGGGGTGGAGAAGCATTGGGAACTCCAATTTATTTCTTTGGAGTCGTCCCCGACATAGCATTTCGCTTCTGGTTCTTCGAAAGAATCAACTGACTTCTCTTTTCTTCATTGATTTGGGGGAAAAGGAATTGTCTACCAATTAGGAAGCTAAACATGAAGTAAGTGGCTTGATGAGGATAACTAAGCTGACACGCCAAAGTTGGCTACTGGCACAATAAGGTGGTGCCTTACTGCGCTAAAGGCGAACACGCGATAGCATTCGTGGTGGTGTTTCAGGATTCCAATGTACTGCATCATGGCGGACCACTACCGTCCCATTCTTGATTGAGTTGGAGTGCAACTATCTTATCCACTAAACTAGCTAAAAGCTCTTGCTTCAAGTCGAAGCACTAAAATAAAAAGACAAAGAAGTGCAGCAACATAGGAACCACTAAACCTTTTACTAGTAAAGGAAAAATAGAAGCGCACTCCCGCGCACCATCTGAAAAGTCATTTTCCAAGTAAACTCCCTTAGCTCAAGCACTAAGTAATCCCTTAAAGAAATGCATTTTCGTAATAATAAGGTAAGCTTCGCATAAACAAGGCATTTTTTTCCTTTTTTTAAGATTGGGTTGGTAGATTCAAGAGCCTTGTAGTAGGCTCAACCAACCTCCAGCGGGGAAAAGGCTGCCTTTAGAAGTAAAAGGTTGGGAAACCAAGAGAAAGCTTCGCGTTTTCTTATTGGGTAGAAGTAGCACAAAAAGAGGGATTAGCATTATTGACCCAATGATAAACCACTAACACCTTCCTTGTTAGAGCTCCACGCATTAGGAAAATGCTCTAGTGATAGGAAACCGACCATTAGTTACAAAGCTCCAATAAGGTATCGATTAGAGTCTATGGTTAAGGCACTAGGTTTTATGATCTAGTTTTAGAATCTAGCATTTAGGGTTTAGTGTCTAGGGTTCACATTGTACGATTTAAGGCTTTAGGGTTTACATTGAGGTTAATGATATATGGTTTAAAGTTTAGGCTCTAGGTTTAAGCTAAAGGTAAAAGGTATGTGATTTATGGTTTAGGGTTTAAAGTTAGACTTAAGGCTTAAACCTAAAGAGGGTTTATGGTTTACAATTTAAGATTTAGGATTTAATGTCTAGAGTTTAGAATTTACAATTTAGGATTAAGGGTTTAATGTCTAGAGTTTAATGTTTAAGATTTAAACTCTAGGATTTAGAATTTAGTGTCTAGGGTTAGGTTCTAGAGTTTAAGGTTCAAGGTCTAGGGATGGCAATTTTCCCCAGACCCGATGGGCCCCAGTTTTTTTTACCCGTTAGAGTATGGGTATGGGGCAGAAAAATGGGTATGGGGATGAGGATGGATAATTTTATGGGTAATTTGATAGGGACGGATCTGAGGATGGGGAAGCCCTGCTCCGCCCCGCCCCACCCCGCATTGTATATATATATACATTACATAAATTTTTTTAAAAAAATTTCTTCACAAAGGTTTTCCCACACTAAATCACCAACACATTGACCTGACCCTTCCTCCCTCAGTCCCTCGACCTTGAGTTCCATTTTCCCCAAACCTAAATTTTTTTTTTGTTTTTGGTTGGTTTTGTAGAATATGGAGAATGGTTTAACTTCAACCAACATTAGAACTTCATAAATTGTACTTATTATGATTTCTTATTGACTTTTATAAATGTTTAAGAACAATTTTTATAATTTTGTTTGAATATTATTTATGTTATTGATGTTGCTTGAAGATATCTTGAATTCTTGATGATGTTATTTGAGTATTATTTATATTATCTTGTTTGATTAAACTTGAATTTTAATTAGAAATTGTGATCGATAGATTAAACTTGTAAATTGTGTATATTTAAAAAAAGTATGGTTGTATGGGTAAATGGGGCGGGGCATCGGGCAGATGGAGATTTAGTGGGGCGGGGATGGGGATGCTGAAAAATCCCTGCCGGGGATGGGGATAGGGAAGGGGACTGCCTGCCCCGCCCCATCCCCGCCCCATTGCCATCCCTACTAGGATCTAAGGTTTATAATTTATGATTTATGATTTAGGGTTAAAGCTATAGGCTTTAGGGTTTACCAAACTAAAACTGACGCACAGGACAGATGCAATTAAATTATGCATATAACTCCCAAGAGCATACAATGGATTGAGTAGAACAAAGTAAAGTAATAATAGAAGAAACATGTTACATAGTAACAATTCAAGGAAAATTCATACAAAAAAATGGAAGAAAGCCATAAGTCAAGTTTTCTCTTGGTCATAGGCATGCAATCACAGGAAGAATTACTAGAAAATCTATCCACAGATCAATATAAATCGTCAGTTTCGCTAGAATTGAAGGTTAGTCGAGGGTTGACTGTCCCATAGACAGATAATCCTTAAAAAAATCTTGTATGCAGATGATATAACCCTTACCTTAGGTTCTACCAAATCTTTCCTCTTCCTCTACCCTCTGATATGCACTTCATGCTCTTTTAGCTTAAGGAAAACATCAACCATCACTTTTATCACAACATTTACAAGCATGGATACATTGGGAATAAAAAAGCCTATTTAGAATAATATCTACTTACAAATTCATGTTTACTTAGGGTAATAACACTCTAGACGTCTTGTCAAATCTAACGATGTGAAAAATTGTTTGATTAAGTATAGGCTTAATTGCAATTTTGGTCCCCCTATTTTAACCACTTGAACGTTTTGGTCCCCCTTCTTTAAAAATGAATTATTGAGTCCCTCTATATTCATAAAATGTATAATTTTAGTCCATTTATCTTTAAGTCGAAATTCCTAGGTTTATTTCAAGGTGTAAAATTCTTTGATTCATAATCCCACCGTTCAGATTGAAGGGCTACATCTTATGAACCTCCTCACTAAATTTTAGCTCAATCTAACGGTGGGACTCAGCCCAAAATACCCAAATCATAATTTTTCATCTAACCGCAAAATTTAGACGTTTTCACCGTTAGATCGAGCTGAAATTTAATTGGTAGATTCACAAGACGTAGCTCTTCAATCTGAACGGTGGGATTATAAATTAGAGAACTTTACACCTTGAAATAAACCTAAGAATTTTGACTTAAAGATAAATGGACTAAACTTGTACATTTTATGAATATAGAGGGACTCAATAGTTCATTTTTAAAAAAAGGGGACCAAAATGTTCAAGTGATTAAAATAGGGGGACCAAAATTACAATTAAGCCAAAAACATATTAGAATGTGGTATAACTCCAGGGTGTGTGTCATACACACAAAACACAAAACAACTCTTCGTATGCCGCATGGGTACTTTTGTTAGTTTTTCAACAGTCCATTTAAAATTGGACAAAATTAAAAAAAAAAAGCTAAGTTCGAAAACTTAGAAAATAATACATTTTGTATTTCGCTCTCTCTACTTTTCTGAAGCCTTGGGACCTAAAAGCAAGCTGCACTCATGTGAAGACCACCGGTTACTGCCTATGCCAAGGACAGCTGTCACACCAAGCAACAAGCAAAATCCACTCACTTACTTCTTTGTCGTTTAGTGACAAATATCTTCTTACTTTTCTCCTTAAAAAATGGATCTAGGAATGGCACCCTTAAGAGGAAGTTTCCTTCTCTTATTGAGGTAATTTCTTGATGTGACTTGAAGGATCTCGAATCTTCCAGGGTCTTCAAAATATTGTCCACTTCTACAATCTTGGAAATTCAATTTCTGGAAGAACAAGTTCTCCATTGCCAGAACTAGTTCATTGTTGAATAAAGAACTAGTTTCCAAGACTTCTTACTAATTTATTCTAAATAGGAGTGTGACACATCTGGGAAGGGAATTGGAGTAATTCTTATGCAACAAAGGCGCCCTCTAGCTTATTTCAGCAAGGCTTTGTTAGAAAACACCTTGTCTAAGTCTGCTTATGACAAGGAAATTATGACCCTTGCTCTTGTTGTCCAACATTGGAGACCTTATCTTTTGGGACAACATTTCCTAGTCTATACAGATCAAAAGAGTATCAAACACCTTATTCACCAACGCATAACAACTACTGATCAACAAAACTGGATAGTCAAGTTGTTAGGGTACTCTTTTGATATAATCTATAATCCTGGGCTAGAAAGCAAGGCGGCTGATGCCTTATCCAGAATTCTTGAAGAATGTGAGTTAAATGGGCTTGTTTCTTTCCCTGTGTGGCTGGAAAGACAAGAATTAATTTATGGAGTAAAGGAAGACACACATCTGCAAGGCATTATTTCTGCCCTATAACAAAATCCTAGCTCTCAACCTAGATTTCTTTTCTTCAAAGAGTTCTTTTCTATAAGGACAAACTGGTAATTTAAGCTAACTCTCCTAAGATTCCTCAACTCTTAGCAGAATTTCAATCTACTGCTCAAGGTGGCCATTCTGGTCTCCTACGTACTTATAGAAGGTTGGCAGAGAATTTGTATTGGGTAGACATGAAGAAGTATGTTCAAGACTTAGTTAAGTCTTGTGACATTTGTCAATGACAAAAGTATATAGCTCTCTCTCCGGGAGTCTTTTGCAGCCATTAGACATACCTGATCTTATTTGGAAAGACCTTTCCATGGACTTCATTACGGGTCTTCCCAAGTCTAGAGGGTTCGAAACTATTCTTGTTGTGGTGAATAGGCTATCGAAGTATGCTCATTTTATCTTATTGAAGCATCCTTATACAACCAAGGGAGTTGTAGAAATTTTCGCAAAGGAAATTGTCTGGCTGCATGGTATTCCTAATTCCATTGTTAGTAACTGAGACCCTCTCTTTATCAGCCACTTTTGGCATGAATTATTCAAACTACAAGAGACAGTGCTCAGGATAAGCTCCCCATACCATCTTGAAACGGATGGTCAAACCAAAGTCATTAATCATTGCCTAAAAACTTACTTAAGGTGTTTCACTTCTGAACAACCTAGGCACTGGTCGCATTGGTTATCTTAGGCTGAGTTGTGGTACAATACCACTTTCCATGTCTCTACAAATTCCACTCCTTTTGAAGTAGTATACGGCAGAAAGCCTTCGTTATCTTCAAGGAGAGACAAGGGTTGAGGCTGTGGCGAGAGAATTGATTGATAGAGATGAGGTGCTAAACAAATGAAATTTCACCTGATACACACACAACAATAGATGAAAAAGTATGCATACCAGAAAAGAAGGACTTTGTCTTTTGAGGTGGGTGAATGGGTCTTCCTGAAACTGAGACCCTATGGCCAACAATCTGTGGCTAGGAGAATAAATCAGAAACTTGCAGCAAGGTTTTATGGCCCTTTCTAGGTTCTAAATCGTTGTGGACCAATTGCTTATAAGCTGAAATTGCCACCTTCTTCCCAGATACATTATGTTTTTCATGTCTCTCAGTTACAGAAGGTCATAGGCAATTATTTCGTGGAACCAATGTTGCCAGTAGACCTAGAAATGGAGCTCTCTAATTCTGCAAAACCAGAGGACATCCTAGCCTCTCAGGAAATCACCAAGCATGGTGAGACCAGTAAGCAACTGCTTATTAAGTGGAAGACTAAGTCTATGGATGAAGCAATTTGGGAGGATGAATTCATTATCTGTAGCCAATTTCCCTCTTTCAGCCTTAAGGACAAGGCTGCACTTATAAGGAATGGCAATGATAAAGCCCAACTTGTGGATCAAAATAGTGGGCCAAAAGAGTGGAAAGTCTACACTAGGAGAAATAAGAAAATATAGAAGTAGGGTAGCACATGATTGTCTATTATTTCCTTTTACATGTATTTCCTAAAAGAGTGGGAGTTAGTTATAAGGTAATGCATGAGGGTCGGTATAGGGGAGTGGAGAATGGTAGAGTGGTTATCTTTGGATTTGCACTTCTTTCTTCGGCTTAGGCTTGGACAGAGTGGGTATACTCTGTGGAGCTCATGCTCTAAGGAGGGAGATTACTAGTTTTCTTAATTCTATACTACGTACTATCATTCACACTTCGATTCTTGAGCAAGTTTGAGAATATTGTGAGTTGGAAATGGCGGCTCTCCATTCACTTTCTGAAAATGGAATAAATCTATTCTAGTGTCGCACATTATGTCTCACAATCTAGAAATATATGCAAAGATGGATATTGAAACCCTCCGCAGATGGGTGGAAGTGATAAAGGAGAACCCTAAAACACTTGTACAATGAGTTTGCCGATTTCTTTCATAACAGAGCTAGGAATTATAACAGCTGGCATAGAAGTCTCTCACACACAAGGAGATGCTACTGTTGGATGTCACAGTTCTGGGGTGTCATAATCCTTCTCTCCAGAACAATCAAAGGGCATTGTCTTCCTTTAGCTTTCAGAGGTAGGGGCTACATCAATCACTGCTTAGTGAGCTATTTATTGCTACCAATAGCATTTCGCTTGCATGCAAGGCGGCACGCCAGGTAGAGCTACCGCGCGCGGGTGAAGGAGATGCATTGCTAGTATTGGTAGTACTAGACAAGCTCTCAGGGAATAATCTCTTTCTTATTTCTTACTTTTTTCGCATAACTATGAATGGGCAAATAAAAATTTCACTTCAAATTCTAGTCCTTAACATCCTACTACTCATGGTGTTTCACAAACAATATTGGAAATGAACGGAGAAGTGGTGGAAGATGTAGAACCACATATTAGATCACTCTAGTGCGACACAAAGCCACTGACGCTGAGTTGGCTCGTATGTCGCTAGCTATGCCTTGCTTGCTCCCCTAACACAGTGGAGGTTCCGTAGCGCGTCATGAGCACCGAGCTAAGGGGTAGTTGAGCAACTCAAGCGAACTACCCTACCTTACTACAACATAAGGACATACGAGATGAGGTTGTGAAGGTGGCCTCGTTATCCACACCTCCAGTCAGAGAACAATGGAGGACCGACTAACTCGGGTCTTAAAGTGCCTGTCAAGGGCGATAATGCATGCCCTGGTAGAACGTGTAACCCACCTACTATCTCATTCAACTACATTTGTTCTTGTAATTCATAGCTTAACAGAACGCAACAGCGAGGGATAACCTACCCATGCAACTAGTGTTTTAAAAATCGGACCGAATCAGGTAGTCCGACCAGTGCCTGATTAGGATACCGATTCAGTTAAAAGGTAAACCATTTAGGCAGTTAAACTAGTAAAAACCGGTACTAGTTTGCAATCACCAAACGGTTCAAAGATTTTATTTTTGAAAAAAAATTGCCAAAATGACATCATTTTGGCTAAGGGATTTTCATTCCTAATTTCAGCTCATGCACAACAATCCCTTCTCCATTCTCTTCTTCTCTTTTCCCCCATTCCTTCTCCACTCTTGGCCCTAATCTCTATTCAACCATAAGTCTTTGTGAATTAGTTTGAGTAAGTTTTAAATATTTTTCTTTGTTTTGTAGTCATTTTTGGTTATTTTATAAGCAATATGCTATATTGTACTTATATTATAAATTTTTAAAAACATTTTTTTAGTGTGATAGTCGAACCGGTCTAACCGGTCATATTTTGTCCCACCGATTCACTCACCATCCCGATTTTTAAAACATTGGCGAAAATGGAGCCCAGACTGTGGAAGAGCCAGGGGAGGCTGGGTCATTTGATAGAAATGGTAGTAGGTTTTTCCCCAATTAGAGAAGGCCCTAAGAAGTAAAGGGGAAATGCATTAATTCTTGGGAAAAAAGGGCGTGAATCCTCTCTATATGATCGAGCTGCTACGCTCCTATATAAAAAATGAAAACAAGTTAATTCAATGAATAGATAGAGTCAATGGTACCTTAGACATCGCTGCCTATTAACTTCCAAGGTCAAGCAATCTCAATTTACAAATGAATGCTAGAATGGGCGACCTTGAATTGTGGTGCATGGGAAGAGACCCACACATACAATTTTTTAGGGGATATGGTCAAAAGACTGGCCGAAGCCCACCAATCTAGAAGGAATGGAAAATTAATGGAGTACAAAACTTATATTCAAGTTTTAGCTTATTATGATCATTCAAAGGGCAATCACGGAGTCACTGAATGAATTCCTTCATTTTTCTTAGACGTGACAACATCATGTCATAGAAGGAGACAATAGGTGGAATCAATGATCCGTTAAGACTAACCTATATACAACTACATGCCCGAGTGGCAGTCAAACGAAGGCGTGAATGCAAGATGCCAACGGAATGATCAGCCAGACAGAGGCTAGAGCTGCTTCCTTCCCATTGCAAATTAGGTCGATCCATTCTTTGTAAAGCATAATTGCACACTAAAAATGATCTTTGCCAAGAGATAAGAGCACTCAATGAACCGGTGAATTACATTTTCTTTTGGATAGTTGTGTAGGACAAAGGGCTTATGGATTGTGAAAGACTGGGGAATAGGTTGAGTAAACTCCAATGGGGCCAAAAAAAATAAGACAAAGCTTTACTTAGTTAAGGCTTTGATTTTATTGGTATTGATTTTTTCTTAGTGAGTGTAAAAGAGTAAGCCTGGGTATGTTACAAAAAAAGGAAGGCAAAGGTAGTACTTTGAATGGTGAAGGGAGGCGGCTGAGCAGATCTAGATTTCCAACACCTCGAGAAATTGATCGAGATAGATGACAACAACTTTTTTCCTCTCTTCCTTACCAGAAGGCAATCTTCACTTAAGGCCTTCACCTCTCACTTAGTCTTGAAATAGAACCTAGCCCCTTACTTTAATAAGTAAGTAAACTTCCTTCTGATTCATTCATTTCTGTAAGCAAGGGGGACCCACAGCTAAGCCCCATCTTCTNAGCCCCATCTTCTATTGTGTAACCTAAAAAAGCTATAAGCAAAGTACCAATTGTGTGTTCCACCCGGTCACTAGGAAATAAATTAGTTTGTGCTTTTTTTGAAGTGACGAGGTCACCAAGTAGGAAGTAGGGCTCTTATTGAAAAACTTTCACTACACCAAGTTTCAATACTAGTTGTTACATTATGTTACCATTTTTCCAATATCATTGAATAACAAGGCCTGGCTAAGGTAACTCAAGTAGGAAAGTCGTGTTATGGGTGACCTTATTAGACAGTTCAAAGAGCACTTTTGTGTGTGATGCAAGTGAATGTCTACGAAAAAGCTGTATCTAGGATGAGTTCTTCGTTCTATTGTCCACCGTATCTATGTTTCTATGATGGCCCAAGAACACACTCATTCTTTAATCGTAGAAAGACTTTTGAATTGTGAGGTACCATTACAAGCTCAATATATACAAGTGTTATTCCATGAAATAACTCGAATTTCAAACAATTCACTTGCTTTAACCATTCATGCTATGGATGTGGGAACATCAATTTCGTCCACGTGGGCTTCTGAGGAGCGAGAGAAATTGTTAAAATTCTATGAAAGAGTCTCGAGAGCCAGGATGCTCCTAGTTTCATAAGACCAATTGGAGTGGCACAATATTTACCTTTGAGATATTGTTTCCTTCACACAACAATTTGCTGCTTGTATCGACAAATTAGAAGAGATGTCAACTGGTAACCATATATGGAAACAACGATTAGTGGATATTAGTGTTGTCACTGCACAGTTGTGACATGAAGACATTGATAGCAATATGGGGGGAGTTCCCATCAGGCAACAACATTTTTGCCTGACCTTACTTAAGCATGCATATTATGTCAATGAAGACTCGATGAAGCCTTACTCTAACAAGTAAGCAAGGAAACTACCTTGGACCTTACGTTAGAAGAGCAAAAGGCCTGGACTAGGTTGAGTTGAGGGAAGACAACATAAGTGAGCAAATGTGTGTAAGCCAATCAAACATGATTGTTCTAGGCGGGGCGAGCCACCCACCTTCGAATGGTGTTGGTCCTATAGACCATGAACGGATTCGCCTCTAGTCTCTAGGCACGTCAAAACTGCATGAGTGCATGTGCATGAATCAACCCAATAAATAAGGAAAAGATGCCTCTCGAGATGATTAGAGTCGTACAAAAGGAAACTTTCAGGTGCACCTTATGATGTTTATGACCAATTGGAACCTGATGTACCAGTAGGTACCAGAGGAGATGACTATGATTGTTACTGTCTCCGTATTGAAGGTATGAGACAAAGAATTAGGATCATTGTACAATATCCCTAATGGAATTATCCAAGCCGATGATCGTAAGTTATATTCTCCATCACAATGTCGAATGAAACTATCCAAGGAATCGTGTGCCGTGTGAAACGAATCATCGTCGTTCTTAATCGAGACTCAGGTTAAGCTTCATCTCGGAACCTTGTGGGGTTAGGACTAAAGCATCCCAAAGTTGGTGCATTTCATTAGGGGTGGAGAAGCATTGGGAACTCCAATTTATTTCTTTGGAGTCGTCCCCGACATAGCATTTCGCTTTTGGTTCTTCGAAAGAATCAACTGACTTCTCTTTTCTTCATTGATTTGGGGGAAAAGGAATTGTCTACCAATTAGGAAGCTAAACATGAAGTAAGTGGCTTGATGAGGATAACTAAGCTAGCACGCCAAAGTTGGCTACTGGCACAATAAGGTGGTGCCTTACTGCGCTAAAAGGAGAACACGCGATAGCATTCGTGGTGGTGTTTCAGGATTCCAATGTACTGCATCATGGCGGACCACTACCGTCCTATTCTTGATTGAGTTGGAGTGCAACCATCTTATCCACTAAACTAGCAAGTTGGCTACTGGCACAATAAGGTGGTGCCTTACTGCGCTAAAGGCAAACACGCGATAGCATTCGTGGTGGTGTTTCAGGATTCAAATGTACTACATCATGGCAGACCACTACCGTCCCATTCTTGATTGAGTTGGAGTGCAACCATCTTATCCACTAAACTAGCTAAAAGCTCTTGCTTCAAGTCGAAGCACTAAAATAAAAAGACAAAGAAGTGCAGCAACATAGGAACCACTAAACCTCTTACTAGTAAAGGAAAAATAGAAGCGCACTCCCGCGCACCATCTGAAAAGTCCTTTTCCAAGTAAACTCCCTTAGCTCAAGCACTAAGTAATCCCTTAAAGAAATGCATTTTCATAATAATAAGATAAGCTTCGCGTAAACAAGGCATTTTTTTTCCTTTTTTTAAGATTGGGTTGGTGGATTCAAGAGCCTTGTAGTAGGCTCAACCAACCTCCAGCGGGGAAAAGGCTGCCTTTAGAAGTAAAAGGTTGGGAAACCAAGAGAAAGCTTCGCGTTTTCTTATTGGGTAGAAGTAGCACAAAAAGAGGGATTAGCATTATTGACCCAATGATAAACCACTAACACCTTCCTTGTTAGAGCTCCACGCATTAGGAAAATGCTTTAGTGATAGGAAACCGACCATTAGTTACAAAGCTCCAATAAGGTATCGATTAGAGTCTATGGTTAAGGCACTAGGTTTTATGATCTAGTTTTAGAATCTAGCATTTAGGGTTTAGTGTCTAGGGTTCACATTGTACGATTTAAGGCTTTAGGGTTTACATTGAGGTTAATGATATATGGTTTAAAGTTTAGGCTCTAGGTTTAAGCTAAAGGTAAAAGGTATGTGATTTATGGTTTAGGGTTTAAAGTTAGACTTAAGGCTTAAACCTAAAGAGGGTTTATGGTTTACAATTTAAGATTTAGGATTTAATGTCTAGAGTTTAGAATTTACAATTTAGGATTAAGGGTTTAATGTCTAGAGTTTAATGTTTAAGATTTAAACTCTAGGATTTAGAATTTAGTGTCTAGGGTTAGGTTCTAAAGTTTAAGGTTCAAGGTCTAGGGATGGCAATTTTCCCCAGACCCGATGGGCCCCAGTTTTTTTTACCCGTTAGAGTATGGGTATGGGGCAGAAAAATGGGTATGGGGATGAGGATGGATAATTTTATGGGTAATTTGATAGGGACGGATCTGAGGATGGGGAAGCCCTGCTCCGCCCCGCCCCACCCCGCATTGTATATATATATACATTACATAAATTTTTTTAAAAAAATTTCTTCACAAAGGTTTTCCCACACTAAATCACTAACACATTGACCTGACCCTTCCTCCCTCAGTCCCTCGACCTTGAGTTCCATTTTCCCCAAACCTAAATTTTTTTTTTGTTTTTGGTTGGTTTTGTAGAATATGGAGAATGGTTTAACTTCAACCAACATTAGAACTTCATAAATTGTACTTATTATGATTTCTTATTGACTTTTATAAATGTTTAAGAACAATTTTTATAATTTTGTTTGAATATTATTTATGTTATTGATGTTGCTTGAAGATATCTTGAATTCTTGATGATGTTATTTGAGTATTATTTATATTATCTTGTTTGATTAAACTTGAATTTTAATTAGAAATTGTGATCGATAGATTAAACTTGTAAATTGTGTATATTTAAAAAAAGTATGGTTGTATGGGTAAATGGGGCGGGGCATCGGGCAGATGGAGATTTAGTGGGGCGGGGATGGGGATGCTGAAAAATCCCTGCCGGGGATGGGGATAGGGAAGGGGACTGCCTGCCCCGCCCCATCCCCGCCCCATTGCCATCCCTACTAGGATCTAAGGTTTATAATTTATGATTTATGATTTAGGGTCAATGTTTAGGGTTAAAGCTATAGGCTTTAGGGTTTACCAAACTAAAACTGACGCACAGGACAGATGCAATTAAATTATGCATATAACTCCCAAGAGCATACAATGGATTGAGTAGAACAAAGTAAAGTAATAATATAAGAAACATGTTACATAGTAACAATTCAAGGAAAATTCATACAAAAAAAATGGAAGAAAGCAATAAGTCAAGTTTTCTCTTGGTCATAGGCATGCAATCACAGGAAGAATTACTAGAAAATCTATCCACAGATCAATATAAATCGTCAGTTTCACTAGAATTGAAGGTTAGCTGAGAGTTGACTGTCCCATAGACAGATAATCCTTAAAAATATCTTGTATGCAGATGATATAACCCTTACCTTAGGTTCTACCAAATCTTTCCTCTTCCTCTACTCTCTGATATGCACTTCATGCTCTTTTAGCTTAGGGAAAACATCAACCATCACTTTTATCACAACATTTACAAGCATGGATACATTGGGAATAAAAAAGCCTATTTAGAATAATATCTACTTACAAATTCATGTTTACTTAGGGTAATAACACTCTAGACGTCTTGTCAAATCTAACGATGTGAAAAATTGTTTGATTAAGTATATTTAATGGGAAATTTAAAATGAACAAAAAGTTATAGAAATCCTTACAGCTCTAGGACGCCACAGAAAAGCTGACTTCAAAAACAACCCTGTATGCCATATCAACTTTATCTACATCATCCGCTCCAACTTTCACAAAATAGGGTCGAACACCTACAAATAAGTTATGACAATACTTAAATATCTGATATATTATCAACCATTTGAAATTGAAAGTCAATTGACATGTGAGAAGCAATATATTCATTGGTCAATGACCTTAAAAATATTCAAAAAGACCTTAAAAATATACAAAAAGAAAAGCCAGTAAGACAATATTTTATCGATAAGCACTCAAAATTGTGCACATATGTAGGCTTTGGAAAATGCTACAGGAAATACATGCTAGACAGTATGTTGCATACTAATAATGATTTAGAGACTAATGAGCTAAAAATTATAAAGGAACAAGAGAAGCATTCAACATTAGCAAGTTAGTTTTATTGTTTCTTTATACAGATTCTATTCAAAGTAAAAAATAAACTAATTGTCGTTAAAGAGTTGTCTAAACATATGAGATAAGAAATTTCAGCTTTGATGGAATACAAAAGTTGAAATTCATCCAACTGAAGGTTTATTCCATAGTTCTATATAAACTTTAAAAGAAAATATAATATTTTAACATTATATGTATCTCTTCTTCTCATCATGTGTTGGGACCTTCCCATTATGAAAGGAACGATGTACCAATAACACTAGATTAGAAGAATAAGAATTTGAGTACAATATAATTTAGGTAATGCAAATGAAAAATATGAAGAACTTCTAATACTATCACCAACTTACCAGTTGAATANCCAACTTCCCAATTGAATAGCATAAAAAATAGGCAATGAAACATTAGTGTCATAATTACTCATTTTGTTTTGAAGTATGGAGGTCAATCTTTTGAGGCTTATGCCTATATCAACATGCTTTGAACGCAGAGGTTTGAGAGATCCATCAGCCTACCTATTGAACTATTAAAAGACAAAAAAATATAAGACAACAATAAGTCAAGAAAAATTTCTAGCAAGCTATCCACCCAAAAGTAATTAGCAACAAGTTTCCATGTGACATAAAAAAATGTTGGCATCTTCAGGTGAATTTTGTGCCCACTATAATAAACCATACCCCTAGGGAGATTGCAAACAAATACAAAAAATCATTCATATGTTTACACCTATGTTGCACAGGTACGGGTACGGGTTTCATACCTAGTACGGGCACGAAACACCAGTATGACAATTTTCAAAAAATAGGGGTACGAGTACGCCGTTGATACGTCACATTATATATATATA
>QAOA01001920.1:0-28570 GCA_003255065.1 Cercis canadensis | reverse complement strand
TTTTGAACACATCTGTAGAAATGAATTTAGTCAAAGGGTTAGCAACCATTTCATGGGTGGAGATATACTTCATAACCAATTGAAGTGAAGCTAAGTGTAAATGTGTTCTTTTTTCTACCACGGAACTTATGGATAAGATTTCCTTCTTTCTTACTATACCACGTAATGGCTATTCCGCCAAGTATGAAGGTGTAGCCAGAAGTGGCTTTTTGTTCATTCCTATCAACAGACTCATATGAATCACAATATCCAGTCAACTGAGATTTCCACCTTGGTAGCACAAAGCTAGTTTTTTAGTTCCATTTGATATTGAAATTATTGTAGCTTGCTATACAACAGACCCATCAGACCAGACAACTGACTGTGCTTGCTATACCTCTTGCATATTTTCCCATTTATGTACAATTCATTCTACCTTTGGTACGTCCCTAGGAATCCCTAAACTAAGGGGGTATGAGTTAATCTTTTACTAGATGGAAAGCTGGGGAAAAGCAGAGAATGTGGACTCAGCTATCAGCGTCACTCTTGTTAGGTAATTACCAAGGCAAAAGCAGCTCTCTTGGAAGTAAGTTTCCTCGCCATCTTAGTGGGACTAGTTTAATAAACTTCCATTTCAACTTCCATAGCATAAGCACTAAGTGAGCTTCGCCTCATCTCCCTTACTCTAAGAGGTAAGCAAGTAAACTGCCAAGACTCATATTTGTTTTTGTTGTGGTAACGCCTTTTTAGAATTACATTTAACGTCTCTTTATGACTTTCCCCGATCAGCACCTCAGGTTAATAGTCGAGCTCCGCGACAGTACTACCACAACTATCATCGTCCCGAGCCCAAAAAATGAAAAGAACTAACTAAAGCGAAGTTTGATGTAATTGAACTCGATTGTCTGAAGGTGAGAAAAATGCCATACATAGTGAAGAGGGATGGGGGATAGGGATCAACCTCTTTCATGACCCATGGTCGTAATGTGTCACTTGGTTAGAATTTCTAAAACAAATTAAGTAGGGTAGGGTTGGTTTTTCAATAGGGAAATAAAGGAGTTGGCTGTAGTTGAGACATGTTTTTCGAATGGACGATATGGATTTTTTAAAGGAAGGTCATTTAGTAGAACCAATGGAAGTTATCCACGCCAATCACTTCGAAGTGCCATTCACACTTCGATTCTTGAGCAAGTTTGAGAATATTGTGAGTTGGAAATGGCGGCTCTCCATTCATTTTCTGAAAATGGAAGAAATCTATTCTAGTGTCGCACATTATGTCTCGAATCTAGAAATATATGCAAAGATGAATATTGAAACCCTCCGCAGATGGGTGGAAGAGATAAAGGAGAACCCTAAAACACTTGTACAATGAGTTTGTCGATTTCTTTCATAACAGAGCCAGGAATTATAACAGCTGGCATAGAAGTCTCTCGCACACAAGGAGATGCTATTGTTGGATGTCACAGTTCTGGGGTGCCATAATCCTTCTCTCCAGAACAATCAAAGGGCATTGTCTTCCTTTAGCTTTTAGAGGTAGGGGCTACAGCAATCACTGCTTAGTGAGCTATTTATTGCTACCAATAGCATTTCACTTGCATGCAAGGCGGCACGCCAAGTAGTGCTACCGCGCGCAGGTGAAGGAGATGAATTGCTAGTATTGGTAGTACTAGACAAGCTCTCAGGGAATAATCTCTTTCTTATTTCTTACTTTTTTCCCATAACTATGAATGGGCAAATAAAAATTTCACTTCAAATTCTAGTCCTTAACATCCTGCTGCTCATGGTGTTTCACAAACAATATTGGAAATGAACGGAGAAGTGGTAGAAGATGTAGAACCACATATTAGATCACTCTAGTGCGACACAAAGCCACTGACGCTGAGTTGGCTCGTATGTCGCTAGCTATGCCTTGCTTGCTCCCCTAACACAGTGGAGGTTCCGTAGCGCGTCGTGAGCACCGAGCTAAGGGGTAGTTGAGCAACTCAAGTGAACTACCCTACCTTACTACAACATAAGGACATACGAGATGAGGTTGTGAAGTTGGCCTCGTTATCCACACCTCCAGTTAGAGAACAATGGAGGACCGACTAACTCGGGTCTTAAAGTGCCTGTCAAGGGCGATAATGCATGCTCTGGTACAACGTGTAACCCACCTACTATCTCATTCAACTATATTTGTTCTTGTAATTCATAGCTTAACAGAACGCAACAGCGAGGGACAACCCACCCATGCAACTAGTGTTTTAAAAATCGGACCGAATCAGGTAGTCCGACCAGTGCCTAATTAGGATACCAATTCAATTAGAGGGTAAACCGTTTAGGCGGTTAAACTGGTAAAAATCGGTACATTACTACAACATAAGGACATACGAGATGAGGTTGTGAAGGTGGCCTTGTTATCCACACCTCCAGTCAGAGAACAATGGAGGACCGACTAACTCGGGTCTTAAAGTGCCTGTCAAGGGCGATAATGCATGCCCAAGTAGAACGTGTAACCCACCTACTATCTCATTCAACTACATTTGTTCTTGTAATTCATAGCTTAACAGAACGCAACAGCGAGGGATAACCTACCCATGCAACTAGTATTTTAAAAATCGGACCGAATCAGGTAGTCCGACCAGTGCTCGATTAGGATACCGATTCAGTTAAAGGGTAAACCGTTTAGGCGGTTAAACTGGTAAAAACCGGTACTGGTTTGCAATAACTAAACGGTTCAAAGATTTTATTTTTGAAAAAAAATTGCCAAAATGACATCATTTTGGCTAAGGGATTTTCATTCCTAATTTCAGCTCACGCACAACAATCCCTTCTCCATTCTCTTCTTCTCTTTTCCCCCATTCCTTCTCCACTCTTGGCCCTAATCTCTATTCAACCATAAGTCTTTGTGAATTAGTTTGAGTAAGTTTTAAATATTTTTCTTTGTTTTGTAGTCATTTTTGGTTATTTTATAAGCAATATGCTATATTGTACTTATATTATAAATTTTTAAAAACATTTTTTTAGTGTGATAGTCGAACCGGTCTAACCGGTCATATTTTGTCCCACCGATTCACTCACCATCCCGATTTTTAAAACATTGGCGAAAATGGAGCCCAGATTGTGGAAGAGCCAGGGGAGGCTGGGTCATTTGATAGAAATGGTAGTAGGTTTTTCCCCAATTAGAGAAGGCCCTAAGAAGTAAAGGGGAAATGCATTAATTCTTGGGAAAAAAGGGCGTGAATCCTCTCTCTATGGTCAAGTTGCTACGCTCCTATATAAAAAATGAAAACAAGTTAATTCAATGAATAGATAGAGTCAATGGTACCTTAGACATCGCTGCCTATTAGCTTCCAAGGTCAAGCAATCTCAATTTACAAATGAATGCTAAAATGGGCGACCTTGAATTGTGGTGCATGGGAAGAGACCCACACATACAATTTTTTAGGGGATATGGTCGAAAGATTGGCCGAAGCCCACCAATCTAGAAGGAATGGAAAATTAATGGAGTACAAAACTTATATTCAAGTTTTAGCTTATTATGATCATTCAAAGGGCAATCACGGACTCACTAAATGAATTCCTTCATTTTTCTTGGACGTGACAACATCATGTCATAGAAGGAGACAATAGGTGGAATCAATGATCCGTTAAGACTAACCTATATACAACTACATGCCCGAGTGGCAGTTAAACGAAGACGTGAATGCAAGATGCCAACGGAATGATCAGCCAGACAGAGGCTAGAGCTGCTTCCTTCCCATTGCAAATTAGGTCGATCCATTCTTTGTAAAGCATAATTGCACACTAAAAATGATCTTTGCCAAGAGATAGGAGCACTCAATGAACCGGTGAATTACATTTTCTTTTGGATAGTTGTGTAGGACAAAGGGCTTATGGGTTGTGAAAGACTGGGGAATGGGTTGAGTAAACTCCAATGGGGCCAAAAAAAATAAGACAAAGCTTTACTTAGTTAAGGCTTTGATTTTATTGGTATTGATTTTTTCTTAGTGAGTGTAAAAGAGTAAGCCTGGGTATGTTACAAAAAAGGAAAGGCAAAGATAGTACTTTGAATGGTGAAGGGCGGCGGCTGAGCAGATCTAGATTTCCAACACCTCGAGAAATTGATCGAGATAGATGACAACAACTTTTTTCCTTTCTTCCTTACCAGAGGGCAATCTTCACTTAAGGCCTTAACCTCCCACTTAGTCCTGAAATAGAACCTAGCCCCTTACTTTAATAAGTAAGTAAACTACCTTCTGATTCATTCATTTTTGTAAGCAAGGGGGACCCACAGCTAAGCCCCATCTTCTATTGCGTAACCTAAAAAAGCTATAAGCAAAGTACCAATTGTGTGTTCCACCAGGTTACTAGGAAATAAATTAGTTTGTGCTTTTTTTGAAGTGATGAGGTCACCAAGTAGGAAGTAGGGCTCCTATTGAAAAACTTTCACTACACCAACTTTCAATACTAGTTGTTACATTATGTTACCATTTTTCCAATATCATTGAATAACAAGGCCTAGGGCGAAGGTAACTCAAGTAGGAGAGTCGTGTTATGGGTGACCTTATTGGACGGTTCAAAGAGCACTTCTGTGTGTGATGCAAGTGAATGTCTACGAAAAAGTTGTATCTAGGATGAGTTCTTCGTTCTATTATTGACCGTATCTATGTTTCTACGATGGCCCAAGAACACGCTCATTCTTTAATCGTAGAAAGACTTTTGAATTGCGAGGTACCATTACAAGCTCAATATATACAAGTGTTATTCCATGAAATAACTCGAATTTCAAACAATTCACTTGCTTTAACCATTCATGCTATGGATGTGGGAACATCAATTTCGTCCACGTGGGCTTCTGAGGAGCGGGAGAAATTATTAAAATTCTATGAAAGAGTCTCGAGAGCCAGGAAGCTCCTAGTTTCATAAGACCAATTGGAGTGGCACAATATCTACCTTTGAGATATTGTTTCCTTCACACAACAATTTGCTGCTCGTATCGACAAATTAGAAGAGATGTCAACTGGCACAAGTGTTATTCCATGAAATAACTCGAATTTCAAACCATTCACTTGCTTTAACCATTCATGCTATGGATGTGGGAACATCAATTTCGTCCACGTGGGCTTCTGAGGAGCGGGAGAAATTATTAAAATTCTATGAAAGAGTCTCGAGAGCCAGGATGCTCCTAGTTTCATAAGACCAATTGGAGTGGCACAATATCTACCTTTGAGATATTGTTTCCTTCACACAACAATTTGCTGCTCGTATCGACAAATTAGAAGAGATGTCAACTGGCAACTATATTTAGAAACAACGATTAGTGGATATTAGTGTTGTCACTGCACAGTTCTGTGACATGAAGACATTGATAGCAATATGGGGGGGAGTTCCCATCAGGCAACAACATTTTTGCCTGACCTTACTTAAGCATTCATATTATGTCAATGAAGACTTGATGAAGCCTTACTCTAACAAGTAAGCAAGAAAACTACCTTGGACCTTATGTTAGAAGAGCAAAAGGCCTGGACTAGGGTGAGTTGAGGGAAGACAACATAAGTGAGCAAATGTGTGTAAGCCAATCAAACATGATTGTTCTAGGCGGGGCGAGCCACCCACCTTCGAATGGTGTTGGTCCTATGGACCATGAACGGATTCGCCTCTAGCCTCTAGGCGTGTCAAAATTGCATGAGTGCATGTGCATGAATCAACCCAATAAATAAGGAAAAGATGCTTCTCGAGATGATTAGAGTCGTATAAAGGGAAACTTTCAGGTGCACCTTATGATGTTTATGACCAATTGGAACCTGATGTACCAGTAGGTACCAGAGGAGATGACTATGATCGTTACTGTCTACGTATTGAAGGTATAGGACAAAGAATTAGGATTATTGTACAATGTCCCTAATGGCATTATCAAAGCCGATGATCGTAAGTTATATTCTCCATCACAATGTCGAATAAAACTATCCAAGGAATTGTGTGCCGTGTGAAACGAATCATCGTCGTTCTTAATCGAGACTCAGGTTAAGCTTCATCTCGGAACCTTGTGGGGTTAGGAGTAAAGCATCCCAAAGTTGGTGCATCTCATTAGGGGTGGAGAAGCATTGGGAACTCCAATTTATTTCATTGGAGTTATCCACGACATAGCATTTCGCTTCTGGTTCTTCGAAAGAATCAACTGACTTCTCTTTTCTTCATTGATTTGGGGGAAAAGGAATTGTCTACCAATTGGGAAGCTAAACATGAAGTAAGTGGCTTGATGAGGATAACTAAGCTGACAGCCAAAGTTGGCTACTGGCACAATAAGGTGGTGCTTTACTACGCCATAGGCGAACGCGCGATAGCATTCGGGGTGGTGTTTCAGGATTCCAATGTACTGCATCATGGCGGACCACTACCGTCCTATTCTTGATTGAGTTGGAGTCCAACCATCTTATCCACTAAACTAGCTAAAAGCTCTTGCTTCAAGTCGAAGCACTAAAATAAAAAGACAAAGAAGCGCATCAACATAGGAACCACTAAACCTCTTACTAGTAAAGGAAAAATAGAAGCGCACTCCCGCGCACCATCTGAAAAGTCCTTTTCCAAGTAAACTCCCTTAGCTCAAGCACTAAGTAATCCCTTAAAGAAAGGCATTTTCTTAATAATAAGGCAAGCTTCGCGTAAACAAGGCATTTTTTTCCTTTTTTTAAGATTGGGTTGGTGGATTCAAGAGATTCGTAGTAGGCTAAACCAACCTTTAGCGGGGAGAAGGCTGCCTTTAGAAGCAAAAGGTTGAGAAACCAAGAGAAAGCTTCGCATTTTCTTATTGGGTAGAAGTAGCACAAAAAGAGGGATTAGCATTATTGACCCAATGATAAACCACTAACACCTTCCTCGTTGGAGCTCCGCGCACTACGAAAATGCTCTAGTGACGGGAAACCGACCATTAGTTACAAAGCTCCAATAAGGTATCGATTAGAGTCTATGGTTAAGGCACTAGGTTTTATGATCTAGTTTTAGAATCTAGCATTTAGGGTTTATTGTCTAGGGTTCACATTGTAAGCTTTAAGGCTTTAGGGTTTACATTGAGGTTAATGATATATGGTTTAGAGTTTAGGTTCTAGGTTTAAGCTAAAGGTAAAAGGTATGTGATTTATGGTTTAGGGTTTAGAGTTAGAGCTTAAGGTTTAAACCTAAAGAGGGTTTATGGTTTATAATTTAAGATTTAGGATTTAATGTCTAGAGTTTAGTGTCTAAGATTTAAACTCTAAGATTTAGAATTTAGTGTCTAGGGTTAGGTTCTAGAGTTTAGGGTTCAAGGTCTAGGGTCTAGGGATGGCAATTTGCCCCAGACCCGATGGGCCTCAATTTTTTTACCCGTTCGGGTATGGGTATAAGGCAAAAAAATGGGTATGGATAAGTGATGGGTAATTTTATGGGTAATTTGATAGGGAAAGATCTGGGGATGGGGAAGCCCTGCTCCGCCCCGCCCCGCATATATATATATAGAAATTTTTTTAAAAAAATTTCTTCACAAAAGTTTTCCCACACTAAATCACCAACACATTGACCTGACTCTTCTTCCCTTAGTCCCTCAACCTTGAGTTCCATTTTCCCCAAACCTAACTTTTTTTTTTCTTTTTTTTTGTTGGTTTTGTAGAATATAGAGAGTGGTTCAACTTCAACCAATATTAGAACTTTATAAATTGTACTTATTATGATTTCTTATTGACTTTTATAATTGTTTAAGAACTATTTTTATAATTTTGTTTGAATATTATTTATGTTATTGTTGTTGCTTGAGGATATCTTGAATTCTTGATGATGTTATTTGAGTATTATTTATATTATCTTGTTCGATTAAACTTGAATTTCAATTAGAAATTGTGATTGATAGATTAAACTTGTAAATTGTGTATATTTAAAAAAAAAAAATATGGTTGTATGGGTAAATGGGGCGGGGATGGGAGTGCTGAAAAATCCCTGCCGGAGATGGGGATAGGGACGGGAACTGCCTGCCCCGCCCCATTGGCATCCCTACTAGGGTCTAAGGTTTATGATTTACGATTTAGGGTCAATGTTTAGGGTTAAAGCTATAGGCTTTAGGGTTTACCAAACTAAAACTGACGCACAGGACATATGCAATTAAATTATGCATATAACTCCTAAGAGCATACAATGGATTGAGTAGAATAGAGTAAAGTAATAATATAAGAAACATGTTACATGGTAATAATTCAAGGAAAATTCATACAAAAAAATGGAAGAAAGCAATAAGTCAAGTTTTCTCTTGGTCATAGGCATGCAATCATAGGAAGAATTACTAGAAAATCTATCCACATATCAATATAAATCGCCAGTTTCGCTAGAATTGAAGGTTAGTTGAGGGTTGACTCTCCCATAGACAGATAATCATTAAAAAAATCTTGTATGCATATGATATAACCCTTACCTTAGGTTCTACCAAATCTTTCCTTTTCCTCTACTCTCTGATATGCACTTCATCCTCTTTTAGCTTAGGAAAAACATCAACCATCACTTTTATCACAACATTTACAAGCATGGATACATTGGGAATAAAAAAGGCTATTTAGAATAGGCTTAATTACAATTTTGGTCCTACTATTTTAACCACTTGAACGTTTTGGTCATTCTTCTTTAAAAATGAACTATTGAGTCTCTTATGTACAAATTTAGTCCATTTTTCTTTAAGTCAAAATTCTTAGGTTTATTTTAAAGTGTGAAGTTCTCTGATTCATAATCCCACCGTTCAGATTGAAGAGCTACGTCTTGTGAATCTTTCCATTAAATTTCAGCTTGATCTAATGGTGAATAAGTCTAAATTTTTGGTTAGATGAAAACTTATGGTTTTAGTATTTTGGGCTGAGTTTCACTGTTAGATCGAAATAAACCCTTCGATCTGAACAGTGAGATTATGAATCAGAGAACTTTACACCTTGAAATAAACCTAAGAATTTTGACTTAAAGATAATTAGACTAAACTTGTACATTTTATGAATATAGAAGGACTCAACAGTTCATTTTTAAAGAAGGGGGACCAAAACGTTCAAGTGGTTAAAATAGGGGGACCAAAATTACAATTAAGCTTTTAGAATAATATCTACTTACAAATTCATGTTTACTTAGGGTAATAACACTCTAGACGTCTTGTCAAATCTAACGATGTGAAAAATTGTTTGATTAAGTATATTTAATTGGAAATTTAAAATGAACAAAAAGTTATAGAAATCCTTACAGCTCTAGGACGCCACAGAAAAACTGACTTCAAAAACAACCCTGTATGCCATATCAACTTTATCTACATCATCCGCTCCAACTTTCACAAAATAGGGTCGAGCACCTACAAATAAGTTATGACAATACTTAAATATCTGATATATTATCAACCATTTGAAATTGAAAGTGAATTGACATGTGGGAAGCAATATATTCATTGGTCAATGACCTTAAAAATATACAAAAAGAAAAGCCAGTAAGACAATATTTTATCAATAAGCACTCAAAATTGTGCACATATGTAGGCTTTGGAAAATGCTACAGGAAATACATGCTAGATAGTATGTTGCATACTAATAATGATTTAGAGACTAATGAGCTAAAAATTATAAAGGAACAAGAGAAGCATTCAACATTAGCAAGTTAGTTTTACTGTTTCTTTATACAGATTCTATTCAAAGTAAAAAATAAACTAATTGTCGTTAAAGAGTTGTCTAAACATATGAGATAAGAAATTCCAGCTTTGATGGAATACAAAAGTTGAAGTTCATCCAACTGAAGGTTTATTCCATAGTTCTATATAAACTTTAAAAGAAAATATAATATTTTAACATTATATGTATCTCTTCTTCTCATCATGTGTTGGGACCTTCCCATTATGAAAGGAACGATGTACCAATAACACTAGAATAGAAGAATAAGAATTTGAGTACAATATAATTTAGGTAATGCAAATGAAAAATATGAAGAACTTTTAATACTATCACCAACTTACCAGTTGAATAGCATAAAAAATAGGCAAGGAGACATTAGTGTCATAATTACTCATTTTGTTTTGAAGTATAGAGGTCAATCTTTTGAGGCCTATGCCTGTATCAACATGCTTTGAAGGCAGAGGTTTGAGAGATCCATCAGCCTACCTATTGAACTATTAAAAGACAAAAAAATATAAGACAACAATAAGTCAAGAAAAATTTCCAGCAAGCTATCCACCCAAAAGTAATTAGCAACAGGTTTCCATGTGACATAAAAAAATGTTGGCATCTTTGGGTGAATTTTGTGCCCACTATAATAAACCATACCCCTAGGGAGATTGCAAACAAATACAAAAAATCATTCATATGTTTACACCTATGTTGCACGGGTACGGGTACGGGTTTCATACCTAGTACGGGCACGAAACGCCAGTATGACAATTTTCAAAAAATAAGGGTACGAGTACGCCGTTGATACGTCACATTATATATATATAAATTATATATAATTTGTATAATTATATACATATATCAAATAAAATTGACACATACTTTGTCTAAAATAAAAATAAAATTAATTAAAATTAAAAAAGTTTTTTTTTTTAAAACAATAATCAACCCCTCCCCCTCTCTCTCTCTCTCTCTCACACACACACACAGCCCCTGCATCCCGGCACCCTCCCTCCCTCCCTCCCTCTCCTTCTCTCTTTCTCTCCCCTCTCTCTCATCCCCTTCCACTGCCCCCGCTCCCTCCTTCCCTCTCTCCCTCCCTCTTTCTCTCTCCTTCTCTCTCTCTCTCAGCTTACCTCCCTGCCTCCCTCCGTCCCTCTTTCTCCCTCCCTCTCAGCTTTCCTCCTTCTCAACACCCTATCCCGCACCCTCCCAGCCCCTCTCCCTCCTTCCCTGCCTCCCTACCTGCTTCCTTCCGTGTCTCTCTCCCATTTTCACTCGTGAGACACGTTTCACGTTTTCGAAACGCACTTGAAACAAGTACGTCGCAAAAACTGGCTTACCGATGCTACTTAGGTTTACACATATACAAATGAAGAATTTTTTATACTCTTTATTCTCTTGCCAACATGACAACTAATTCTCCTCTGGATAAGTTTAAATAGAATAGGATAAACATACAAAATATTACTATATTATTAAATACTATGTAATATTAATTAATATTATAAAATATAGTAAATTATAAATAATTGAAATAAATAAAAATTTACTCTATAATAAAAAAATTATTTTAATAACATAATAAATTTACTTACTAATAAATTTTATATTCAATTAATAATTATTATATTAATTAATTTTATCTTAATGTTTATCAAGAAAATAGTACACATTATACATTATCTTATGATACAAAATAATATTATTATAATAAATATTATAAAATATTATCAACATTCATACTTATTAACTAAAAATAAAAATTATTATAAATTAATAAATAATAATGAATAAAATTATTGTTCATAAGTAGAAATTATATGTGCTTCATAATTACGTAAATTATTATGAAAATGTTATTAATTTTTTTATAGAATGAAAATGTTGTTACTGTTAGTATATTTTATAATATTTATAATAATTTATTGAATAACCATGAAATAAGGAAATTATTGTCATAAATCATTTAATTTAATAAATAAATAAAATAAAATATATTATTATATTCCACAACTATTATCATAAAATATATTACATTATTATATTATTCACTCGAACATAATATTTTTCTTATCTTTTACCATATGTTTTATGCTTGACTTATCAAACATCATATAAGATATGTTCTTATCATGTTAGTATCCTATATTTATCCAACTCTCCTATCATATCCTGTTGACCAAAGGAGCCATTAGAGAATCAACAAGCTAAAATCCATCATAGAACTCAAAAAATTGAACCATGTTCCAAGACAACCCATGCTTCTCCAACATCAAATTTGCCCATATGATGATGAGTTAAAGATAATTTTACCACTCAGACTTCAATAATGCAAGTTTTGCATCAGAAAGATTAGGTAAGGATCTATATATTATAAATGTCAAGTAGCCTACTAGAAGAAACTACAAAAAAATTCTAACTATAAGATTCTTGATAGAGCCCAACTTATGGATCAGAACAATGGGCCGAAAGAGTGGAAAGTCTACACTAGGAGAAATAAGAAAATATAGAAGTAGGGGAGCACGTGATTGTGATAGGAATGAGGGTTTGGAACCTTTAGCCCATATTCCAAACAGGCCTCCTATTTGGAAAGTTTATGAAAGAAAGAAAGGAAGGGGGCGTGTGGCACTAGGTGATAGTGGCTGATCTATGATAGTGTAACTGCCATTAAGTGGCAGTTACCATCAGTAGGCAGTTACCATTAGTAGGAGTAGGAGTGTGTATTAGAAATAAAAGATGTATTCCCTAGTGGGGATTATTATGGTAGTTATTTTTCTGATGTTGTGAACAGAGAACCTTCTCTGTAGGAGTTGTAAAACTCTGGGACAGCTTGCTGTAATTTCTGTGTGTTTATCATTTAATTTTCAAGATTGGTGTTCTATCAATTTGGTCCAACCTGCCGGATTCTTGAGGAGGGGAACCAATTCTATGGACCAGCAAAGCAAGAGGGAAGATGGCCAGGGTTTCGGAGAGAGTGGAAGCCTTAAAAGGGAAAATGGAAGGGATTGGAGGCAACCTAGAGAACTTGGAAGGAAGAGTGATGCGAGTAGAGGATAAACTTGGCCGTTTGGAAGCAAATACTGAGAGGATCTTAACAGAGATGCAAAAGATGATCGGAAAATGTATGGAGGGTGAGGAAATCAGTTCTAACCAAAGAAATAACAGTGCTTTGGAGAAAACAGCAGAAGCACACCAAGGAGGCTTGGATGAATATCTCATGGCAGTAAAGAAGGTGGAGTTGCCGCCCTTCAATGGTGATGATCCAGTGGGGTGGATCACAAGGGCTGAGACTTATTTTGAGGTTCAAAACACCTCAAAAGAAGTCAAGGTCAAATTGGCTAAGTTAAGTATGGAAGGTTCAACCATCCATTGGTTCAACCTATTAAGAGAGACAGAAGAAGAGTTAACATGGGAGAAATTGAAGAGGGCCTTAGTGGTACGTTTTGGTGGAAGACAATATGAGAATCCTTTCCAAGAATTGTCTGAATTGAAGCAAGAAGGCAGTGTAGAGGAATATGTTGAAGTTTTTGAGTTCTTATCCTCCCAAGTGGGTAGATTACCAGAGGAGCAATATTTGGAGCACTTTTTGGGGGGGTTTGCAGCCAGAAATCAAGCAAAGGGTTCACACCTTTAAACCAAACACACGCTTACATGCTATGGAATTGGCCCGTGCTATAGAGGCTGAACAGGCAATGCTTAATGTTGGGTCTAATCTGTACCCATGGAGGTTGAAGAGTGCAGCTCCTAGTACTGCTAATAGGGGTTCTAAATGGACACCTATATCTAGGAATTGGGGGCCTAATTCAGCAGCTGCTGTTAGTAGAATCTCGCCTGGTGTAAGTGGGAATCAAACCCGAAGTTCAATGGGCCAAGGAGGAACAAATTCAGCATATTCACGAGGGGTTTCTTCTTCAATGGCTGCTCGTAGAAATAAAGGGGATCAGCAAAGTAATTTAGAAAAGAACAAAGGGCTAAGGTATATTTCTTATCAAGAGCTGATGGAGAGAAAAAGTAAGGGTTTGTGCTTTAGATGTGGAGAGAAATACCACCCATTGCACCAATGTACAGAAAAACAATTGAGGTTAGTAGTGTTGAGTGATAATGAAGTGCTGAATGAAGAAGGGGAAGTTGTTGCCATTGAGGTGGATGCAGAAAATGAAGAGCAAGCCTTAGAGTGCAATGCTCTAGGCTTGTTTGGGATGAACAGCAATGTGTTGACAGAAATTAAGACAATGAGATTAGAGGGGAGACTAAATGAGGTACCAATGGTGGTTTTGGTGGATAGTGGTGCTAGTCACAACTTCATTGACTCGCACACTACATCAGCCTTGGGGTTAAAGGCAGATAATACAAAGAAGTTGGGAGTACGTTTAGGTGATGGGCATAGGGTAGAAACTAAGGGAAAATATGCTGGATTGTTGGTGAAATTGGAGGGAATTGATGTCAAAATGGATGCTTATGTGTTAGACCTTGGAGGCGTAGATATAATATTGGGAATTGCTTGGTTGGAAACATTGGGGAAAGTCCTTATGGACTGGAAGGAGATGTCTATGGCTTTTACACATGAGGACATAACTGTGATTTTGCAAGGACAATCAACAATTGTCAGGAGCAGCAAGAAACAGAGAACAGAAAGCAAGCAAACAGCAGCTTTCACTAGTATTTTGAAGGAGGCAGAAATGGAGATTGGGAGAATTCTTTGGGCAGCAGAGGAAACAGATGTTAAAGAAGGAAAACAACAGCTAGCAGATGACCAACAGCAGCAGTTGAATCAACTATTAGAGAAATATGTAGTGGTATTTGAGGAATTACAAGGCTTGCCTCCTCAAAGGGATGTTGTGCATGCTATTACCTTGCAAAATGGAGCAGGACCAGTGAGTGTACGCCCTTATAGGTACCCACATCATCACAAAAATGAGATAGAGCAGCAAGTGAAGGCGATGCTCCAACAAGGTATCATTCGGCCTAGCTCTAGTGCATTCTCTAGCTCGGTCATACTAGTGAAGAAGAAGGATTCATCATGGAGAATGTGCATGGATTATCAAGCCCTAAACAAAGTGACGATACAAGATAAGTACCCAATTCCTGTAATAGATGAATTAATTGATGAGCTTTATGGTGCTGGGTATTTTTCTAAACTTGATCTTAAGTCCGGTTATCACTAGATTCAGGTTAAAGAAGAAGATATTCACAAGACAGCATTTAGAACTCATGAAGGGCATTATGAGTTCTTAGTAATGCCTTTTGGGTTAACAAATGCACCTGCAACTTTTCAGTCAGTGATGAATTATATTTTTAAGCCTTATTTGAAAAAGTTTGTATTGGTGTTTTTCGATGATAAGTTGGTCTATAGTGCGGATTGGTCCTCTCACTTGCAGCACCTATCACAAGTGTTACAAGAATTGAAAGATCATCAGTTTGTTGCTAATAAGAAGAAATGCAGCTTTGGGAGAACACAGGTGGAATATTTGGGACATGTGATTTCTAGTCAAGGGGTGGCAGTAGACCTGGAGAAAGTGTGCAGTGTTTTGGAATGGCCAGTCCCAAAGAATGTAAAAGGAGTACGAGGATTTTTGGGTTTAACGGGATACTATAGAAAATTTATTTTCAATTATGGTAAATTGGCTAGACCATTAACTGAATTGACAAAGAAGGACAATTTCCATTGGAATAGTCAAGCAACTGAGGCTTTCATTGCATTAAAAACAACCATTACTACTGCACCAGTGTTGGCTTATCCCAATTTTACTATTCCATTTGAAGTGGAATGCGATGCAAGTGGTATAGGTATAGGGGTAGTACTTATGCAGCCTAAAAGACCAATTGCATATTTTAGTAAAGCACTTTCTGGTAGCAATTTGAACAAGTCTGTTAATGAGAAAGAGCTCATGGCATTGGTATTGGCTATTCACCATTGGCAGCACTACTTACTTGGGAGGAAATTTCTAGTCCATACGGATCAGAAAAGCCTAAAACATTTGTTGGAGTAGCGCATCACTACTGCTGACCAACAATGTTGGATGGCCAAGCTGTTGGGATTTCATTTTGATATAGTGTATAAGCCGGGAAGGGAAAATAGGGCAGCAAATGCTTTATCTAGAGTTAATGAGGAAGGGGAACTAAAGGCAGCAGTATCTACGCCGGGTTGGGTACACGAGAAGGCAATTCATGAGGAGGTGCATAGCAATCCAAACTTGCAGAAGATCATTTCTGAACTGCAAAAGGATCCTCATGCTAAACCAGGCTATTCGTTGCATAATGGGGTGCTGCTGCATAAAAACAGGCTGGTAATTCCGCCAAACTCTCCCATCATTCCTACATTACTACAGGAATTTCATTCTTCCCCAATTGGTGGTCATTAGGGTTACTTGAGGACGTATAGGAGGATTGCTGGAAATTTGTTTTGGGAAGGAATGAAGCGCACAGTCATGCAATATGTTCGTGCTTGTGATGTGTGTCAAAGGCAGAAATATTTGGCAGCCTCTCCTAGTGGTCTTTTGCAGCCATTACCCATTCCTTCTCAAATATGGGAAGACATTTCCTTAGACTTTACCACTGGCCTACCAAAGTCTAAGGGATATGCAGCAATCTTGGTGGTGGTAGATCGGTTATCTAAATATGCTCACTTCATCCCTCTCAAGCACCCATATACAGCAAAAGCAGTAGCTGCACTATTTGCACAAGAGATAGTAAGGCTTCACGGTATCCCTAAATCTATTTTAAGTGACTGTGATCCTTTGTTTGTAAGTGTCTTTTGGTAGGAACTATTCAAGCTCCAAGGCACGATGCTAAAGATGTCTTCATCTTATCATCCGGAAACAAATGGACAAACGGAAGTGGTGAATCGGTGTTTGGAAGCCTATTTGAGATGCTTTGCCTCAGAACAGCCTAAAACATGGTCTCATTGGCTGTCATGGGCTGAATTATGGTATAATACCACATTTCATGCATCCCTTGGTACTTCACCATTTAAAGTGGTGTATGGAAGGAAACCTCCAATAGTAGTGAGGTTTATTGAAGGGGAAACTAAGGCAGATGCAGTAGCAAGGGAATTAAAGGATAGGGATGAAGCGCTTACACAGCTCAAGTATCATTTGACTAAGGCACAAGAGCAAATGAAGTACTATGCAGATAAGAAGAGGAAGAATCAAGAGTTTCAAGTTGGAGATTGGGTTTTCCTTAAACTTAGACCACATAGACAGCATTCTATTGCAGCTCATATTAATCAGAAATTAGCCCCACGGTTCTATGGCCCTTTCAAAATCATTTAAAAGTATGGACCAGTTTCTTACAAGCTGCAGTTGCCACCCACCTCAAGAGTTCATCCTATTTTTCATATTTCTCTTCTTAAGCGGGCTATTGGGACTTATACAGCAGAACCAGAACTGCCAGCTCATTTTGAACTCAATCCAAAGGATGCTATACAGCCAGAGCAGGTTTTGGCTACTAGAACAATAGAACAGCAGGGCTGAAAAATTGTTCAGCACTTAATCCAGTGGAAAAGGATGACCCGTGAAGATGCAACATGGTAGGAAGAGCTCACCCTCAAAAGCCAATTTCCTACTCTCGGCCTTGAGGACAAGGCTGATTTTCCAGGGGGAGCAGATGATAGAAATGGGGTTTGGAGCCTTTAGCCCATATTCCAAATAGGCCACCTATTTGGAAAGTTTATGAAAGAAATAAAGGAAGGGGGTGTGTGGCACTAGGTGATAGTGGCTAATCTGTGATAGTGTAACTGCCATTAAGTGGCAGTTACCATCAGTAGGCAGTTACCATTAGTAGGAGTAGGAGTGTGTATGGTAGTTATTTTTCTGATGTTGTGAATAGAGAACCTTCTCTGTAGGAGTTGTAAAACTCTGGGACAACTTGCTGTAATTTCTGTGTGTTTATCATTTAATTTTCAAGATTGGTGTTCTATCAAATTGTCTGTTATTTCCTTTTACGTGTATTTCCTAAAATAGTGGGAGTTAGTTATAGAATAATGCAAGAAGGTTAGTATAAGGGAGTAGAGAATGGTAGAGTGGTTATCTTTGGATTTGCACTTCTTTCTTCGGCCTTAGACAGAGTGAGTATACTCTGTGGAGCTCAAGCTCTGAGGAGAGAGATTACTAGTCCCACTATAATTCTTCCTAGTTTTCTTAATTCTATACTACGTACAAATCACTTATGTACTTTGGATTCCATTATTGATCCGACCTACCAGATACAAGCAATGGTCTCCAAGGTAGACGCGGTGGAGTCCAAGGTAGCCATTCTCGATGCTCAGTTTTAGGAAGTGAAGTTAAGTGTCTAGCATGTGACCATTTTAATTTCTGGACTTATATTAGATTTAGGCTTGTGTACTATTGGGCCGGGTTAGTACTAGACTTAGAAACCCTAGTATAAATAGCCTAAGATCTACTATAAGCAGCGCTTTTCAGATTATAATTTTAGTTATCAGAGGTTTCTACGTATTAGAACCCTACTCTCTGTTCCTATCTCAATCTCTCCTCTTAAATCTCTAATTCTGTCCCCAAATCCTTGTTGTTTGGCCCCAATACTACATCAAATGGCCTCCAAGGTAGATGCGATGGTGTCCAAGGTAGCCGTTCTCGATGCTCAGTTTTGGGAAGTGAAGTTATCAGTAGCAGAGCTTCAATGCTCTGTAGTTCAGGAGGCCAAGGCAAACCAGGTTGAGCGCCGAGAAAATGCCGAGTTCCATTCTATGGTGGTTGAATGTATGTGTCGGAGCTCCAGGAAGTAGTCAACCACCACAAAAGTTGACGATACACCCAGAACATCTGGTGTGTTAGGTGGTTGGACAGAACAGAGCAGAGAACCAGAGTCTGATTCTTACTTGACGAAGCCAAACGAAGCCATCAATGACTTCCATTTAGCAGCGAAAAGGGTCGAACTACCTTCCTTCGATGGCACCAACCCACGTGGGTGAATTTCTCAAGCGAAAATATTCTTCCAGGTACAGAATACCCAATTTGAAATTAGGATTCCCCTCGCTCAGTTGTCAATGGAAGGATGCATGGTTCATTGGTTCTCTCTGCTTTGGGGGGAGACCACGAGCTCTCCTGGGATAAATTCAAGGTAGCCCTGTTGGAACGATTTGATGACTTGAACACTAGAAACCCATACTAACAGTTGGCAGCTTTGATATAGGAGAATTATGTAGCCGAGTATGTGAAGACATTTGAATTCTTGGTTTCCCAAGTGCCCAGAGTGGCAGAACAACAAGCTATTGGGTACTTTATGCATGGGTTGAAGCCTGAAATAAGGCGTTGGGTAAGAATTCATCATCCTGAAATTATTAGTAAGGTCAAGGGTGTTTTGTATGGAGATGTGGATAGTAGGGTAAGAAGTACTGGCAGTAAGAATGTAATGAGTTCAGGCTTGAATCCTAATAGGATTAGGGTTCTGACTTCTCCTTTCCCACAGTCCAACAATCGTTTCAAAGAAGGAACCTCAAACTGGAAGCATGAGACCAAGTCCCCACCACAGGGGCCTGGGTCAATGGCTGATCATAGGCGCACAAGGGATGTTAGGAGTAAGGGTACTCATCACTTATCTGCACAGGAGTTGTTTGACAGAAGGAAAAATGGGTTATGTTTTAAGTGTGGCCAACAATACCACCCATTGCACCAATGCCACGATAAGCAGCTTAGGAGTAAGGGTACTCATCACTTATCTGCACAGGAGTTGTTTGACAGAAGGAAAAATGGGTTATGCTTTAAGTGTGGCCAACAATACCACCCATTGCACCAATGCCGCGATAAGCAGCTTAGACTCACTTTGCTAATTGAGGATGAATTTATTAATGATAAGGGTGAAATTGAACCTATGAAGGTGGACAATGAGGACGCATTAGAGGATTTGGATTGCACAGCTATAGGATTGCTTCATTTTACTAAGGAAGCAGGTTTTAGCTCTAAGGTTATGAAGTTGGAAGGGAGGCTGAATGGATTACCTATACTAATTGTAATTGATAACGGGGTTAGTCATAATTTTGTATCTAGAATGGTGGTTCAAGCTTTGAGTCTGCCTGTCCAAGATACGCCGGAAGTGGGTATAAGCTTGGGTGATGGCCATTGTATGTTGACAAGGGGAAAATGTGACTTGTGTGTTGATTTAGGGCCTATCACAGTTGCTGTCACCGCCTTTGTCTTTGACATTGGTAGTTTGGATTTAATCTTGGAAATTTCATGGTTGGAAACGTTGGGAGTGGTGCAAACAAATTGGGGTAGGAGGATCACGACTTACTATAGTGGGGCAGACTTGGTTACTCTACAGGGTATTGATTAGGGAGCAAGTACAGATTCCTCCTCACTGCATAACCTAATAGGAAGAAGAGTGTATGCAGTAGATGGTTTATTATGAAACACAGAGGTTTATAATCTTGAGGCTATTCAACAAGGTGATTTATCATCGATTCAATGGGAAGGAGTCCAGCGGTTGATTGATCAATTCCCTATTGTCTTTGCTGAAATACAAGACTTGCCACCTCGTAGAAACAATGACCATGCTATAGTCCTTCAAGCTGGTCAGGGACCTGTGAGCGTGAGACCTTATAAGTACCTTCACCACAAGGATGAAATTGAAAGGTAAGTTATGGAAATTCTGCAAATGGAATTTATTCAGCCTAGTAATAGTGTTTTTTCTAGTCCTGTTATCTTGGTAAAAAAGGACAACTCATGGAGGATGTGTGTGGATTATAGGGCTTTAAATAAGATAAAAGTTCCGGATAAGTACCATATCCCTGTAGTTGAGGAACTCTTAGATGAGTAGCATGGAGCTTGGATTTTTTTTAAGTTGGACCTTAACTCGGGGTTCAACCAAATTCGAGTAAAGGAGGAAGATATACACAAAACAACATTCAAAACTCATAATGGCCATTATGAGTACCTAGTTATGCCATTTGGATTGATGAATGCTCCAGCCACATTCCAATTCACTATGAATGATGTGTTCAGATTGTGTCTACGAAGGTTTGTGCTCGTTTCTTTTTATGACATTTTGGTTTATAGTCCAGATTGGGATACACATCTGTTGTATTTGGTTGAGGTGCTAAACTTGTTGAAACTCAATAGTTTAGTGGTTAACAAAAAGAAATGTAGTTTTGAGAGAAAGTCTATTGACTATCTAGACCATCTAATTTTTGGGGAAGGAGTAGTTATGGATCTCGAAAAGATTAGTAGTGTTTTGCAGTGGCCTATTCCAAAAAATGTAAAGGGAGAAAGAGGTTTTTTGTGACTAACCAATTATTACTATAAGTTTATACAAGGGTATGGCAAGGTGGCAAAGCCCTTAACCGAGTTAACCAAGAAAGACAATTTCCATTGGAGTTTTGTCGCTCAAATAGCCTTTGACACTTTAAAGAAATTAATGACTTCCTCTCCGGTTTTGACCCTGCCTAATTTTGCACAAACCTTTGAAGTGGAGTGTGACACATCTGGGAAGGGAATTGGAGCAATTCTTATGCAACAAAGGCACCCTCTAGCTTATTTCAACAAGGCTTTGTCAGAAAACACCTTGTCTAAGTCTGCTTATGACAAAGAAATTATGACCCTTGCTCTTGTTGTCCAACATTGGAGACCTTATCTTTTGGGACAGCATTTCCTAGTCTATACAGATCAAAAAAGTCTCAAACACCTTCTTCACCAACGCATAACAACTACTGATCAACAAAACTGGATAGTCAAGTTGTTAAGGTACTCTTTTGATATAATCTATAAGCCTGGGCTAGAAAACAAGGCGGCTGATGTCTTATCTAGAATTCTTGAAGAATGTGAGTTAAATGGGCTTGTTTCTTTCCCTGTGTGGCTGGAAAGACAATAATTAATTTATGGAGTAAAGGAAGATACACATCTGCAAGGCATTATTTCTGCCCTATAACAAAATCCTCGCTCTCAACCTGGATTTCTTTTCTTCAAAGAGTTCTTTTCTATAAGGACAAACTGGTAATTTCAGCTAACTCTCCTAAGATTACTCAACTCTTAGCAGAATTTCAATCTACTCCTCAAGGTGGCCATTCTGGTCTCCTACGTACTTATAAAAGGTTGGCAGAGAATTTGTATTGGATAGGCATGAAGAAGTATGTTCAAGACTTTGTTAAGTCTTGTGACATTTGTCAATGAAAAAAGTATATAGCTCTCTCTCCCGGGAGTCTTTTGTAGCCATTAGACATACCTGATCTTATTTGAGAAGACCTTTCCATGGACTTCATTACGGGTCTTCCCAAGTCTAGAGGGTTCAAAACTATTCTTGTTGTGGTGAATAGGCTATCGAAGTATGCTCATTTTATCTTATTGAAGCATCCTTATACAACCAAGGGAGTTGTAGAAATTTTTACAAAGGAAATTGTCTGGCTGCATGGTATTCCTAATTCCATTGTTAGTAACCGAGACCCTCTCTTTATCAGTCACTTTTGGCATGAATTATTCAAACTACAAGACACAGTGCTCAGGATGAGCTCCTCATACCATCTTGAAACGGATGGTCAAACCAAAGTCATTAATCGTTGCCTAAAAACTTACTTAAGGTGTTTCACTTCTGAACAACCTAGGCACTGGTCGCATTGGTTATCTTGGGCTGAGTTCTGGTACAATACCACTTTCTATTTCTCTACAAATTCCACTCCTTCTGAAGTAGTATACGGCAGAAAGCCTTTGTTATCTTCAAGGAGAGACAAGGGTTGAGGCTGTGGCAAGAGAATTGATTGATAGAGATGAGGTGCTAAACAAATGAAATTTCACCTGATACACGCACAGCTGTAGATGAAAAAGTATGCATACCAGAAAAGAAAGACTTTGTCTTTTGAGGTGGGTGAATGGGTCTTCCTGAAACCGAGACCCCATGGCCAACAATCTGTGGCTAGGAGAATAAATCAGAAACTTGCAGCAAGGTTTTATAGCCCTTTCTAGGTTCTAAATCGTTGTGGACCAATTGCTTATAAGCTGAAATTGCCACCTTCTTCCCAGATACATTCTATTTTTCATGTCTCTCAGTTAAAGAAGGTCATAGGCAATTATTTCGTGGAACCAATGTTGCCAGCAGACCTAGAAATGGAGCTTTCTAATTCTGCAAAACCAGAGGACATCCTAGCCTCTCAGGAAATCACCAAGCATGGTGAGACCAGTAAGCAACTGCTTATTAAGTGGAAGACTAAGTCTATGGATGAAGCAACTTGGGAGGATGAATTCATTATCTGTAGCCAATTTCCCTCTTTCAGCCTTAAGGACAAGGCTGCACTTATAAGGAATGGCAATGATAAAGCCCAACTTGTGGATCAAAATAGTAGGCCAAAAGAGTGGAAAGTCTACACTAGGAGAAATAAGAAAATATAGAAGTAGGGTAGCACATGATTGTCTATTATTTCCTTTTACATGTATTTCCTAAAAGAGTGGGAGGTTGTTATAAGGTAATGCAGGAGGGTCGGTATAGGGGAGTGGAGAATGGTAGAGTGGTTATCTTTGGATTTGCACGTCTTTCTTCGGCTTAGGCTTGGACAGAGTGGGTATACTCTGTGGAGCTCATGCTCTAAGGAGGGAGATTACTAGACTTAGAAACCCTAGTATAAATAGCCTAAGATCTACTATAAGCAGAAGCTTTTCAGATTATAATTTTAGTTATCAGAGGTTTCTACGTATTAGAACCCTACTCTCTGTTCCTATCTCAATCTCTCCCCTCAAATCTCTAATTCTGTCCCCAAATTCTTGCTGTTTGACCCCAATACTACATCAAATGGCCTCCAAGGTAGATGCGATGGTGTCCAAGGTAGCCATTCTCGATGCTCAGTTTTGGGAAGTGAAGTTATCAGTAGCAGAGCTTCAATGCTCTGTAGTTCAGGAGGCCAAGGCAAACCAGGTTGAGCGCCGAGAAAATGCCGAGTTCCATTCTATGGTGGTCGAATGTATGCGTCGGAGCTCTAGGAAGTAGTCAACCACCACAAAAGTTGACGATACACCCAGAACATCTGGTGTGTTAGGTGGTTGGACAGAACAGAGCAGAGAACCAGAGTCTGATTCTTACTCGACGAAGCCAAACAAAGCCATCAATGACTTCCATTTAGCAGCGAAAAGGGTCGAACTACCTTCCTTCGATGGCACAAACCCACGTGGGTGAATTTCTCAAGCGAAAATATGGCACCAACCCACGTGGGTGAATTTCTCAAGCGAAAATATTCTTCTGGGTACAGAATACCCAATTTGAAATTAGGATTCCCCTCGCTCAGTTGTCAATGGAAGGATGCATGGTTCATTGGTTCTCTCTGCTTTGGGAGGGAGACCACGAGCTCTCCTGGGATAAATTCAAGGTAGCCCTGTTGGAACGATTTGATGACTTGAACACTAGAAACCCATACTAACAGTTGGCAGCTTTGATATAGGAGAATTATGTAGCCGAGTATGTGAAGACATTTGAATTCTTGGTTTCCCAAGTGCCCAGAGTGGCAGAACAACAAGCTATTGGGTACTTTATGCATGGGTTGAAGCCTGAAATAAGGCGCTGGGTAAGAATTCATCATCCTGAAATTATTAGTAAGGTCAAGGGTGTTTTGTATGGAGATGTGGATAGTAGGGTAAGAAGTACTGGCAATAAGAATGTAATGAGTTTAGGCTTGAATCCTAATAGGATTAGGGTTCTGACTTCTCCTTTCCTACAGTCCAACAATCGTTTCAAAGAAGGAACCTCAAACTGGAAGCATGAGACCAAGTCCCCACCATAGGGGCCTGGGTCAATGGCTGATCATAGGTGCACAAGGGATGTTAGGAGTAAGGGTACTCATCACTTATCTGCACAGGAGTTGTTTGACAGAAGGAAAAATGAGTTATGCTTTAAGTGTGGCCAACAATACCACCCATTGCACCAATGCCGCGATAAGCAGCTTAGACTCACTTTGCTAATTGAGGATGAATTTATTAATGATAAGGGTGAAATTGAACCTATGAAGGTGGACAATGAGGACACATCAGAGGATTTGGATTGCACAACTATGGGATTGCTTCATTTTACTAAGGAAGCGGGTTTTAGCTCTAAGTTCATTAAGTTGGAAGGGAGGCTGAATGGATTACCTATACTAATTTTAATTGATAGCGGGGTCAGTCATAATTTTGTATCTAGAATGGTGGTTCAAGCTTTGAGTCTGCTTGTCCAAGATACGCCGGAAGTGGGTATAAGCTTGGGTGATGGCCATTGTGTGTTGACAAGGGGAAAATGTGACTTGTGTGTTGATTTAGGGCCTATCACAGTTGCTGTCACCGCCTTGTCTTTGACATTGGTAGTTTGGATTTAATCTTGGAAATTTCATGGTTGGAAACGTTGGGAGTGGTGCAAACAAATTAGGGTAGGAGGATCACGACTTACTATAGTGGGGCAGACTTGGTTACTCTACAGGGTATTGATTAGGGAGCAAGTACAAATTCTTCCTCACTGCATAACCTAATAGGAAGAAGAGTGTATGCAGTAGATGGTTTATTATGAAACACAGAGGTTCATAATCTTGAGGCTATTCAACAAGGTGATTTATCATCGATTCAATAGGAAGGAGTCCAGCGGTTGATTGATCAATTCTCTATTGTCTTTGCTGTAATACAAGACTTGCCACCTCGTAGAAACAATGACCATGCTATAGTCCTTCAAGCTGGTCAGGGACCTGTGAGCGTGAGGTCTTATAAGTACCTTCACCATAAGGATGAAATTGAAAGGTAAGTTATGGAAATTCTGCATATGGAATTTATTCAACCTAGTAATAGTGTTTTTTCTAGTCCTGTTATCTTGGTAAAAAAGGACAGCTCATGGAGGATGTGTGTGGATTATAGGGCTTTAAATAAGATAACAGTTCCGGATAAGTACCATATCCCTGTAGTTAAGGAACTCTTAGATGAGCAGCATGGAGCTTGGATTTTTTTTAAGTTGGACTTTAACTCGGGGTTCAACCAGATTTGAGTAAAGGAGGAAGATATACACAAAACAACATTCAAAACTCATAATGGCCATTATGAGTACCTAGTTATGCCATTTTGATTGATGAATGCACCAGCCACATTCCAATTCACTATGAATGATGTGTTCAGATCGTGTTTACGAAGGTTTGTGCTCGTTTCTTTTTATGACATTTTGGTTTATAGTCCAGATTGGGATACACATCTGTTGCATTTGGTTGAGGTGCTAAACTTGTTGAAACTCAATAGTTTAGTGGTTAATAAAAAGAAATGTAGTTTTGGGAGAAAGTTTATTGACTATCTAGACCATCTAATTTCTGGGGAAGGAGTAATTATGGATCCTAAAAAGATTATTAGTGTTTTGCAGTGGCCTATTCCAAAAAATGTAAAGGGAGTAAGAGGTTTTTTGTGACTAACCAGTTATTACTATAAGTTTATACAAGGGTATGGCAAGGTGGCAAAGCCCTTAACCGAGTTAACCAAGAAAGACAATTTCCATTGGAGTTTTGTCGCTCAAATAGCCTTTGACACTTTAAAGAAATTAATGACTTCCTCTCCGATTTTGACCCTGCCTAATTTTGCACAAACCTTTGAAGTGGAGTGTGACACATCTAGGAAGGGAATTGGAGCAATTCTTATGCAACAAAGGCACCCTCTAGCTTATTTCAGCAAGGCTTTGTCAGAAAACACCTTGTCTAAGTCTGCTTATGACAAGGAAATTATGACCCTTGCTCTTGCTGTCCAACATTAGAAACCTTATCTTTTGGGACAACATTTCCTAGTCTATACAGATCAAAAGAGTCTTAAACACCTTCTTCACCAACGCATAACAACTACTGATCAACAAAACTGGATAGTCAAGTTGTTAAGGTACTCTTTTGATATAATCTATAAGCCTGGGCTAGAAAACAAGGCGGTTGATGCCTTATCCAGAATTTTTGAAGAATGTGAGTTAAATGGGCTTGTTTCTTTCCCTGTGTGGCTGGAAAGACAAGAATTAAGTTATGGAGTAAAGGAAGATACACATCTGCAAGGCACTATTTCTGCCCTATAACAAAATCCTAGCTCTCAACATGGATTTCTTTTCTTCAAAGAGTTCTTTTCTATAAGGACAAACTGGTAATTTCAGCTAACTCTCCTAAGATTCCTCAACTCTTAGCAGAATTTCAATCTACTCCTCAAGGTGGCCATTCTGGTCTCCTACGTACTTATAGAAGGTTGGCAGAGAATTTGTATTGGATAGGCATGAAGAAGTATGTTCAAGACTTTGTTAAGTCTTGTGACATTTGTCAATGAAAAAAGTATATAGCTCTCTCTCCCAGGAGTCTTTTGCAGCCATTAGACATACCTGATCTTATTTGAGAAGACCTTTCCATGGACTTCATTACGGGTCTTCCCAAGTCTAGAGGGTTCGAAACTATTCTTGTTGTGGTGAATAGGCTATCGAAGTATGCTCATTTTATCTTATTTAAGCATCCTTATACAACCAAGGGAGTTGTAGAAATTTTTGCAAAGGAAATTGTCTGGCTGCATGGTATTCCTAATTCCATTGTTAGTAACCGAGACCCTCTCTTTATCAGCCACTTTTGGCATGAATTATTCAAACTACAAGACACAGTGCTCAGGATGAGCTCCTCATACCATCTTGAAACGGATGGTCAAACCAAAGTCATTAATCGTTGCCTAAAAGCTTACTTAAGGTGTTTCACTTCTGAACAACCTAGGCACTGGTCGCATTGGTTATCTTGGGCTGAGTTCTGGTACAATACAACTTTCCATTTCTCTACAAATTCCACTCCTTTTGAAGTAGTATACGGCAGAAAGCCTTCGTTATCTTCAAGGAGAGACAAGGGTTGAGGCTGTGGCGAGAGAATTGATTGATAGAGATGAGGTGCTAAACAAATGAAATTTCACCTGATACACGCACAGCAGTAGATGAAAAAGTATGCATACCAGAAAAGAAGGACTTTGTCTTTTAAGGTGGGTGAATGGGTCTTCCTGAATCTGAGACCCCATGGCCAACAATCTGTGGCTAGGAGAATAAATCAAAAACTTGCAGCAAAGTTTTATAGCCCTTTCTAGGTTCTAAATCGTTGTGGACCAATTGCTTATAAGCTGAAATTGCCACCTTCTTCCCAGATACATTCTGTTTTTCATGTCTCTCAGTTAAAGAAGGTCATAGGCAATTATTTCGTGGAACCAATGTTGCCAGCAGACCTAGAAATGGAGCTCTCTAATTTTGCAAAACCAGAGGACATCTTAGCCTATCGGGAAATCACCAAGCATGGTGAGACCAGTAAGCAACTGCTTATTAAGTGGAAGACTAAGTCTATGGATGAAGCAACTTGGGAGGATGAATTCATTATCTGTAACCAATTTCCCTCTTTCAGCCTTGAGGACAAAGCTGCACTTATAAGGAATGGCAATGATAAAGCCCAACTTGTGGATCAAAATAGTGGGCCAAAAGAGTGGAAAGTCTACACTAGGAGAAATAGAAAATATAGAAGTAGGGTAGCACATGATTGTCTATTATTTCCTTTTACCTAAAAGAGTGGGAGTTAGTTATAGGGTAATGCAGGAGGGTCGGTATAGGGAGTGGAGAATGGTAGAGTGGTTATCCTTGGATTTGCACTTCTTTCTTCGGCTTAGGCTTGGACAGAGTGGGTATACTCTATGGAGCTCATGCTCTAAGGAGGGAGATTACTAGTCCTACTATTATTCTTCCTAGTTTTCTTAATTCTATACTACATACTATTCATTTCTGTACTTTGGGTTCTATTGATTCCAAACAATCTTTCTTAGCAAAACATTTGAGTGTCAAGATTTTAAGGAATATCTAATATGATAAATGCAGGTCTCTATAGCATCCAATACCACAATTACAATACAAATGAAAGCAAGCATACAATGATCCATGCAGCTGCAATTATGCACCAATATATCCATGTACGCATACAAGCTAAATTCTCATACAAGAGATAAGGTAATATGAGAAATGAAAAGGAAATTAAAAAGTAAACAAGAAAATAAAATTAG
>QAOA01001912.1:0-40099 GCA_003255065.1 Cercis canadensis | reverse complement strand
TTTGGAAATCACTTTGGTGTTTTTTGGTGTCAAAAAGAGCAAGTTTTGGCAAATTTGGGATGAAGACAGCAACTTGGGCGCCGTAGCCTCCACTATGGGCACCGCAGCCCCCTGTTTGCGAAGAAAACCAAAGAACAGACAGAAGCTAGGGCCCTGCAGCCCCCAATCTGGTCGCCGCAGCCCCTTCTAGACAGAAGCTAGATCGCTGCAGCCCCCAATATGGGTGCTGCAGCCCTCTCCAGACAAAAACTCAGAGGCCGTAGCACCCTCCAGGCAAAGAACCAGCGCGTCGCAGCGCCCAAACCCAAGGTTGCAGCCCCCGACAGTCAAACTCGGGATTTGACTTCTGAACTTCCTAATTTCACTATGACTCCTAATTTATTTTAATTCCTTTTTCTCTTAAACTTCTTAGGACTTATAAATAAGACTTTTAAAGTCTAAATTAGGGTTCCACACTTTTTAGAGAAGAGGCAATAGGAGAAGAGGATTCAAGCTTAAAGATCGAGACTTTCGGCATCGAATCGTCACATCCCATGGTTCAATTCTTCATCTCTCTCTTGTTGTTGATGTCTAATTTGTGTGTAATGTTATTTTCTGCAATTATCATGAACTAATTCCATCATCTAGGGTGGAGATGTAGCCTAGCTTAGGATGGATTGTAATTTCTAATGAATTAATCAAAGGACCTTCTTAAATTGGCTTGTTGATCTTCATACTTAATGCTTCTGTTTGACTGGCCATCAATTTAGATGAGCAGGTGATTACAATAATATTGGAAAGTTAGTTGTGATTGAGGACCATAGGGATTAAGAACATAAATTACATAAGGGATAGGAATATACCGTTATGGTTTATGTAGCCATTAAAAAGAACCATAGAACGAATTGAATTCTGAAATTATTCGAAATTCACATAGGAATATAATGAATTCATAGTTTAAGAATATATTTGTTTGACTTTGGGAAAGGCTAATGAATGACTTAGGGTTCTTGGCTATCAATTAGGAAGATTGTTGTTGATTAATGAATTAGGAATAAGAATCCAGACTAGCTACGGTGAAATTGACATCCTAGATATTTTCTCAGCATATTCTTACACACTTTTATAAGTGATTGTTCTTGGTTTACAATTTTGCATTCAATTATCATCAAAATTCACCTATCAATTGTCTAGATAAAATTAGAATACGCATAATTTTGGTACTTAATAGCCATAGTCTCCGTGGGACGATAATTAATCTCACTTCTTTATTACTTGATTACAGCACGTGCACTTGCGTTCACATTTTTCGTAACAAACATCATTGATTGAATGTCTACTTTTAAAATTTATCAAAAAATTAAGTGAATGTCTTTGGCAGAAACAAGTAATGTGTATTCTTCAATTACAGGGAAAGAACTGATCACTTTCAATGGAAGACATGCAAGAGTAGAGGAGGCATTTGTGCCACATTCAATAAAGGAAAGTGTTCCTGATTAGCACAAGAAATTTTTTTGGTAAGATAGAATTATGCAAGATAATTGATATTACTATATATTACTTATTAGACCGAAATCTTGTTTTATTGTGTGAAAGGTAATNAATCTTGTTTTACTGTGTGAAAGGTAATTTTGTCTATAAAATATTTTTGTAATAAATAAGCTACCGCGCTAATAATAGTGATTATGAAAATAGTAATTCCCAAGTATATATTTATTCCACAAAAAAAATAAAAAATTGTTTTGAATGCATAATAAAACTTCTCATTTTACTGAACAGCATCCCAAGCATTTAAATTAACTTTCAAATATATAAAAAAGCACGACCAAAAACAAAGAATATATTTAAAGATCAAAATGATTTTATATAAACATAGCTGTATTAAAATTTAAATGTAAAAGAATCCCATTAATTGAGCGGCTTGTGATTGAGTAATAATAAGGTCATTTTTAGTGCTCCGGTTTCATTTTCAAACTCGGAGTTATTCAAAGTACCAAAAAAGAGAATCCATTAATTTAATTTGTAATAGCATTCAATAAATATCTTCAAATTCTGAAATTAGTCCCAAAAGATACCGATATCTAATCAAAATTGGTGTGAAATCTGTTAATAAGAATAAATTTAATCAAGAGTGGATTCCAAAGAGTCTTACCATGTTACTGCAAAAACTTATACATTTATCTTTCTCTACACCAGAGCATAAATTCCCAACTGTACAGTGAGGTTACTATACTGAATTCCAGAAGAAAATACAGAACCATGAAAGTAATAACAATGACTACTAGTATAAAGTAAAAACATAGAATCTAGTAACTATATTCTGCTGAAAGAATGTACAAGAATTATCTTCTCTCTTCTCTTCTCTCTGGTGGCAAATAATATGAGGAAAAATGAGCAGAAAAAATCGTGTGTTATAAAATTTCAAGAGAAGTCACATATTTTTAGGCGCCATCTTTTGAAGGAAGATCATCATAACTTGGAGAGAGGGTTAAGTTCCCTTCTCGTTCATTAGATTCAATAAGCATCGACACTACTTGCCTCATTGATGGCCTCTCAGTAGGGTTCATTTTTGTGCACATTATAGCAATTTTCATAACAGTAAGCATGTGACTCACAGTAACTTGGTCTTGAAGATTCAGACGATTGTCAAGTATCTCAGACGTCAATGTATTGTTATGATTCCTGATATGGTGTCTTGTCCATGTCACAAGATCACCTCCTTCTTCTATGGGCTGAACAGGAGTTCTTCCAGTTAGCAACTCCAAGAGAACAACGCCGTAGCTATAAATGTCACACTTTTCAGTGACCTTCATAGTATATGCATATTCTGCAATGGAGGGTAAGAGGATCAATAATTGACATGTAATGAGTAATCAAGTTCAGTTTCTGAAGGCATTACTAAATGAAGAAATGTAAGAGGCTGAAGAACTATCACTCTGGAATGGAAACAAACAATAACCACAAAAGTATCACAAGAATGAATAAAATGAGGTGATTGCTATGCTACATTGGGTTATTTTGGGGGGTAGCGCTACCCTCACCCAATGATTTTGGTATCGTTGCAAAGATCTATAAAAACTGAGTCACCCAGTATGTGACAGAACACACAGTTCCTTGTAAAATGCAAGAACAACATGATATAGGAAAACATGCCAATTGACAAGGCACATGCTTGTGTATCAATTTGTTTTCTTATAATGATCTCACCTTCAACCCTTGTTCCTCCATGCCTAACATATTTATCTTTCCTATAGATCTATCTTTCAATTACTGGATCATTAAGAAGGCATAGAATTCTCATATATATAACAATCATTTCTTTTTTCTAATATAGATGTCAATAATGATAGAAGAAATGGAACGGGAAAGGTGATTAGATCACTGCCAACAGAACAGATTGAAACATCAACACCAGTTTCTTTCTTTTGAAATCATCAAAATCTATGACAAGAACAAGCAATTTCAAATCAAACCTCCTTAATTTAATAATTCAATTCTTCAAACAATAGTAATGATCATAAGCATGAAGTAAAACTGTAAATCATAAAAAAAATAAAAATTACAAGACAGGAACCGAAGTACAAAATGTACATTAATTTCAGTATATATATATATAGGCCCTTAAAGTGAAAGGAAACAATCATCCACCAGGACAATCTAATATGCCAAAACAAGAGACAAAGCAAAAGAGAAAATTTCTGATTTTATCTTCAGAAAGAAAAACAATTTAAGTACCTCACACAGGGATATATTCTTCTCACAGGAACATTATAAGAAAAACTATAATGGAAGGGATATCATTACTGGACTCAGTTCAAGAACATCAGAAAAATAGGAGCTTACCAGGAGCAATATACCCATAAGATCCAGCAACTGCTGACATTGACTTTGATTGAGGCATGTCAATCACTTTTGCCAAACCAAAATCACCAACATGGGCCCCAAATTTATCATCAAGAAGAATGTTATTAGATTTTATATCACGGTGAATAATCCTTGGTTTGCAGTCATGATGCAAGTAGGTAAGACCCTCAGCAGCTCCAAGAGCAATCTTGAACCGAGTAGGCCATTCCAAATTAAAAACGGAACCATGAAGTATTTCACCTAAGCTACCCCTTGCCATGTACTCATAAAGTAGGAGATTGGAACCCTGGTGATAGCAAAAGCCATACAGCTTCACTATATTTAGATGCCTTATCTTTCCAAGAGTTAGTATCTCAGCCCGAAAACTATTCTCAATGTTGTTCCCCTCTCTGTTAGATGCTAACTTCTTAACAGCAATGATCTTCCCAGATTGCATCACTGCCTTATAAACTGTTCCACAAGCTCCCCTTCCAATAACATACCTGTCATGAAAATTATTCGTAGCTTCAACCAAATTTTGGAAAGTAAAATCTTCTTTTGGAGGAAAATAGATATCTGAATCTGGGGAGGGAATCTCAGAATCCCTCAATGAAGCAAGAGCAACCGTCTTGGGAGAACGTCTCATAATATATAACATAATTAAGATTAAAACAAGGGAAACACCGCCAACAGCACCTGCAACTATAGTGACAATTTTACCCCGAGGAGCATCAGCACTTTTCACAGGAGGAACAGAACGAGAAGATGGATTAGTGTTGCAATCATTCAGAGGAGCACCACAGAGGCCTCTGTTACTGCTAAAGCTGCTTATTGCCATATTTTGGAACAAGGGAACAGAAGGAAGAGGTCCAGAGAGGTTGTTGTAGGAGAAATTACACCCCAGTAAACTTGAGAGATTTTCAAATGTACTGGGAATTTCACCATCCAAATGATTGTTATTGAGAAAAAGGGATTCAAGCAAATAGAGATTGCCAAGCTCAGACGGTATCCGTCCAGTAAGATTATTGTAACTGAGATTCATAGCAATCTGTAAACTTGAAAGGGAACCCAACTCAGGAGGTATTTCACCAGAAAGTAAATTGCCACCCATCTGCAACCCAGTCAAGTGAGAAAGATTACCTAATGATGCAGGAATATATCCAGTGAGTTTATTGTCTGAGAGACTGAGAAGCTCCAACTGTGAAAGTGTTCCAAGCTCTTCTGGCAAGGAACCAATGAAGCTATTCTGACTGAGATCAAGTCGCTGAAGCTTTTTGCATCTAACAATTTCACGTGGGAATTGTCCAATGAAAGAATTCAATGAAACATTAAAAGTCACCAACTGAGAAAGATTTCCTATTTCTTTAGGCAACTCCAATGTGAAGTAATTCTCTGCAACATGAAGTCTTTGCAACTTCCTGCAATTTGCAACCTCAGGAGAAATAGGACCACTGAACCTGTTCTGAGTCAGCTCAATGGCAATAAGGTTCACCAGTTTACACAATTCTAAAGGAAAACTGCCAGTAAACCTATTTCCACCCAACAGCAATTGCCCCAATGGTTTACAATTCAAGATCCCAGTAGGAATATTTCCATACAACTGATTAGATGCCAGATTCAATAAAGACAAGTTAGAATGTCGACACAGATGCGGAGGTATTCTTCCTGTCAACTGGTTGTCAGAAAAATCAACTACCCAAAGACGACTATACAGTCCAAGGAGCTGAGGAATATTACCACTTAGTGAGTTGTCAAAAAGCTGCAACTGAGTCATTTCAGTCAAGTATTGGAACCCATATGGAATTGGACCTGTGAGAGAATTCATTGAGAGGTCCAGCTTTCTCAAGTTCCTCAAGTTACTAAGCTCATTTGGTATAATACCAGTGAGCTGGTTCTCAAAGAGAAACAGCAAGTGTAGACCAGTTATTTCGCTGAACTCAGTGGGGATATTACCCACTAAAGAGTTTTCTGAGAAATCAATTTCTATTGCTGAAGAAAGATTCCCAATTGCCCTCGGAATGGTTCCATTCAACTTATTTCTGTAAAGATACAGCCTCTTCAATGATTTAAGGTTCCCAATTTCCACAGGTATAGGTCCAACAAGGTTATTTGAATATAAAGCAAGGGTCTCAAGGCTGCTACAGTTCCCAAGCTCTTTAGGAATAGATCCTGACAACTGGTTCTCCCATAAAATCAATTCTCTTAAATTCCCAAGCATCCCAATCTCACTTGGAAGTTCCCCTCCTATCTGATTTTGGGCTAGACCAAGATATTCCAAGCTCTGACATCCACCAATTTCTCGTGGCAAGCTACCAGAGATGCTGTTTGCCCCAGCTCTGAAAGTTTGTAGACTCTTAAGATTTCCAATAGAACGAGGCAGTGGGCCAGTGAGAAGGTTGGTGTAGGCCACAAACTCAACCAATGAAGACAAGTTTCCAAACTCATCTGGAAGAGTACCAGATATTCTGTTATTGCATATATTCAAACCTTTCAAAAGGGACAGCTTACCCAGTTCAGTAGGAACTTGACCCTCGAAATTATTATTGTGCAAATAGAGATATTCCAAACTCGAGCAATTTCCAATCTCCTTGGGTATATTTCCCATCAGGCCATTGTAAGCAAGATTGAGATAAGTTAGGTGGGTCAGCCCCCCAATACTAGCATTTAGAGTTCCAGAAAGATTCATTGAACTCAAGTTAAGGGACTGGACCACCGGATTGTAGTCGGAAGAGCAATTTACCGCTATCCAACCACATGGAGTTTCATCAGTAGACTTCCAATTTCCCAAATGATTAAATTCATCATGAAGATTATTCTTCAGCTCTAGAAGGTACTGCCCCTCTAAGTTCAACCCTTCAGTAGTACAAAGAAGTAGAGTCAATAACAGTAAAACTCCACAACACCCGTCTGCCAAAGCTCTCCGCGTATTGAATTTGTTTGACATCTTAATAATAAGACCTGCACAAGCAGTAGCTTTCTCAGATAGGGAATCCAAGTATTCAAATAAAACAAATAGCACAAGCCCTTCATAATTGCCAGAACAGAGAAAGAAATAAACCAGAATTTGTGTAATTCACACTCTCAAGCGATTAAGCACTCATTTCCATGACCAAAATTAAATTCAAAACCCAGAGAACCCGAATAACTAAAACCCTTCATAATTGCCAGAACAGAGAAAGAATTATACCAGAATTTTTGTAATTCACACTCAAGCGATTAATCACTCATTTGCGTGACCAAAATCCAATTCAAAACCCAGAGAACCCAAATAACTAAAACCAGACGAATTTTCTTAAACTGAAACTAGAAATTTGGTAAACTACACCTATTTACTAAAAACATCAACCTCATAATATCTCAAAATTCAGATAAAGACAGATATGACACATCAAAAAAGAATATTTCCAGAAGCAGAATCTTAATCATTGAGTTCATTCATTTCAAAGACAAAATAAAGATACACAAATTACAAAGAACATGAAAATTCAAATGGGAAATTCAACAAAGCAGTAACTTACCTCTCAAAACTATCATCACTCATTAAAGAAGATATAATAAGAGTAGCAAGTCCTCCACCTCTTGGGATTAACTCTCTGGGAGGGAAAAGCTAAAACCATGGAATTCATGAATCTCCAGATAAAATCAGAATATACTCAGTTGGAAATTTCCCACAAATAATGGAATCTTCGATCTAAAACCCAATATAGTGCAGAAAAATCCAAACCCCTTTTTCTGGGTCTCTTCAACTCAAGTGAAATGAATCAGAAAAGAGATATTCCTGTATTATTATTTTTATTCCTGTGCTACAAAACCGTCAACTGTAGAATGAGAAGAAGAAAAGGAAATATGGGTGTGAAGTATCTTTTCGTGGATCAAAAGGACAAGCAAGAGCTCTTGGTTGAAGCTCTAATGGCCGACAAAGCATGCTTTCATTTTCATTCTTCCCTTCTCACCCATTGCTCTCAGTGTCCCTTCTCTCTCTCTCTCCACGAAAGGGGCCCTAGTTGTTGTTTTCTTTCTTTTTTGCCACCTTTTTAGTGCTTGGAAACTGGCATCATGTAGTTGAGTCAGAGAAGGAAAATTTTCGAAATTTTCTCGATAAAATTTTGGACTTTCTGTGATTGGGACCTTTCTGGGCTTGGAAGGTAGGTAGGCACTGAAATTTTGGTAGCTGAGCTGGAGTTATTATACGGTGACTTTTGTACGCGTAAATCCAGCTTAATTTAGCCACGTGAACAATGAGTAAAAAGGTCAAAAAACCATATAAACCGTATCATTTTAACAATTTACCCTAAATAAACCAAAAGTACATAATCATATTCATGGGTAACAACGAAATATATGCAATGAGTAAAACCTTTAAAATAATAATCATATATATAAACATAAATTTAAGATTTTAAATTTAAACTCTCGTCTCCGATATTTTTAATTAAAAAATTAATTCTATTTATTTAATAATAATAAAATACTATATATGCAAATGCACTACAAAAGAATCATATGTTATTTGTCTCTTTTTCAAAAATAGAATAAGTAAGCATTGTGCTATTTGTCCCTAAACAAAGATTTAATAAATGTTGATAACGAATTAACATACACCAAAATTCAAATTTCACTCAAAAATAAAATTTTTGTAAAATCACTTTATTAAAATAAGAAAAATTTGAATGTATATATATATAAAAAAAGAAATATTCAGGGAAAGAAAAAAGAAATCACTTTATGAATATATAAATTCAAGGGAAAGAAATATTCAGGGGAAATAAACAAAGAAATACTTTTGCACACTTAATAACGTAAACACAATCTCACAGTCACATTAACGAGTTAGTAACATTTTGGCTATGAATTTTTTTTAAAAAAAATAATTAAATTTATATTATATCACCTATATCAATCTGAATTAATTTGCACCAAGCTAATGTGTAGATATTATTACTTTAAAAAAAGTAAAATATTATTTTAATCTTCAAAAAATATAACGAAAATTACTTAGATTTTTTAAAGTTTTTTTTGTTTCACTTAAATTCTTAATTTTTTTTTAAAATTAATCAAAATAGTTTTTTTTATCACTTTGGTCTTTAAAAAGAATGAGGTTTCTTAGATATTTTTAGTATTTATATAGTATGTCATATTACTTATAAATAATCAATAAATAAATGACATGTATATAAGTTAATTGTTTTTAAGTTTGTTTAAAAAATTAAATAAATTATATTTCATATATAATAAAATATGAAAATTATGTATGCTTGTCACGTCAATGTAGTATGACATACTTATGTAGTATCATAGAATTTCTGTAAAAAGAATCATTTTAATCTTTTTTTAAAAAAATTTAAAAACTTGAGTAATACAAAAAAAAATTTGAAGACTCAAATACTTTTTGTTACATTTAAAAAAAAATTAAAACCACGTTTTACTCTTAAAATAATCCAAGGGCTAAGCAAAGGGATTAGGACAGTGGACCCCATAAGATATCCAACAAGTGATACAAGTGGCCCCACCAATCTGAAAGACATGGACCCTTTGGGGTTGGGTGAGATAGCTCCGTCTCAAACGGTCCGCATTTGTGGATTATCAATATCATCTTCACACACAACACAACCCATCATGCAATCTTGAAAGGTGAATTTGTGGCCCCCAAAATAGCTTTTCCACAAGTTATTGGAGCGCATGTGATGTGAGTGTGAGGTGCGGCACTTTTTCTTGAACCTTTCTACAAACAGATTGTGTGCGTGATTAATGAATGTGCAATTGTGCATGTTTCTCTAGGTTGGGTTCTTCTCCACTTAATAAAAGGGGTTGCTTTTTGTATGCCGTGTATATATTTTATAAGTAATTATTTGTTCTTTTCCATACGGAATCAATTATTTTAGAGTTTTACCATTGAAATCTACTTAATTAGGTAGGGTGGTACTACTACACTTCTATTAGAGAGGTGTAACTTAACTAACACAAGGTAAGTTAATTGGTCAAAAGGTTTCATTTTTCTGTGATCAATAATCTCGCTTGATGGACATATCTTCTCAGGGAGATTCCTTAGAATCCAGGAACTAGTTGAGTAGCGTGTTAAGGGCCAATAATACATTGGAAGTAATCCTTTAGATGAGTCTTTGTCTACCTCATCATAAATCTCAAACATGTCATTAGTACTATGCTCGATAATATTTAAATAACTTATTCATATTATCATTATTTCAATAAAAAAAAAGTGTAGCTTAACAAACCCTTAATAATCTTCCACAGCTGAATGCTGTAAACACCAGATTTGAACAAAGGCCACTGAATATTCCATCTCTTCTCTATTTGGAATCCTTTTTAGCCTCTCTCAATCACATATCAAAAATCCAATTTAGGAAGGGAAAACATCTTTGGCATTTCAATGATAACATTGAAGATGTGGTACTACTTTCATTTAAATTTTGATGTATGATTAGTTTTTTGGTTGGATTAGAGGTAAAATTTGAAGATTGAATCTTACTCATTAAATTTAAATGACATTTGTAGTATTAGCAAATTTTCCCCATTTAAAAAAAGATGGAAGATGTTATAAAATTTTGAACCAAAATTCAAAAGGGAATAAAGAAAAAATCTCATCTTCCATAAGTTTGTTTATGCAATTCTTTTCTAGGAAAAAGGATATATGCGTAAGCGAAAGCGAAGCAAAATGCTACTATTCTTTCATAGCCATCTTGTGTTGATTTCAAAGTGCTTTTAAGTTTAGATTAAAATAATAGACTAATAAACCACTTAGTATGATTCAGTAATGGAAAATTTAGAGTGTATATGGAGCATATTTTATTTAAAAAATGATTTATAAATCCTATTAAAAGTTATAACATATACAAATATTACATGAAAAAGTAACTGTAAATGAACCGAATTCTTAAGATAATATGATCAATTTTAGAAACTGTAAGAGTTCTAAACATGTTGTTACACATATATAGTTTATAATTTGTCTTGGGTTTGAATTATCATGCCATAATATAACCCAACAAAATTTAATGACAAATTAAATTCAATGACTAATCTTAATTATAAGCGAGATCACCAATAAACAAATAATAATAATAAGCAAGGCATATAGCAAACATGTACACATAAAATCAATAAGAACTTGGTTTAACTGGTAGCAAATTGAACTTTGAGCATGCGCCCTTGGTTGTGGTTAGGGATTCGAGGTTCAATAAAAACATTGTTGAGAGAGAGAAAATCGTAATTATTTTAATCTTTAAACGAGATTAGTTTTATACTCAATTGAGTAAAGTAAAGATACTCGTGATATTAACCAAAAAAATATGTACACAAAATAAACAAGATAAAGTAATCAACTAAGAAATTATTATATAATGAGGATATCATTACTTAATTTGATAGAAAATCGATACAATAGAAATAATCAATGAGTTTTAATCCCATAATCCCCTACAAACTTTTCTGATCTCATAAAATTTGGAAAACTATTTATCAACTTTGACCCCATGTGCTCCATTACTACCCTGCGATAAGGTCCTTATGTCATGGAAATAATTCTTTGGCTTCAGATTATGTGACCTCTAATCAAATACCTGTCCAATCAAAAATCTTTAGTCACCAAGAAAAGTTGCTTATCAAGAAAACAATTGCAAAGAATATGAGTCTAAAGCCAACACTTNGATATCATTACTTAATTTGATAGAAAATCGATACAATAGAAATAATCAATGAGTTTTAATCCCATAATCCCCTACAAACTTTTCTGATCTCATAAAATTTGGAAAACTATTTATCAACTTTGACCCCATGTGCTCCATTACTACCCTGCGATAAGGTCCTTATGTTATGGAAATAATTCTTTGGCCTCAGATTATGTGACCTCTAATCAAATACCTGTCCAATCAAAAATCTTTAGTCACCAAGAAAAGTTGCTTATCAAGAAAACAATTGCAAAGAATATGAGTCTAAAGCCAACACTTTTTTATATTCGTGAGTAATTTTTTCACCTTTTAAAGTTTATTGCATTTGCATATTCAGGATCAATTCAATATTGTAGTTTAGGAACTTAATTCTATGAATACGGTACATTTGAAAATATGGTAGTTTTTATTTTTTAATATTATTTCTGTTTGATCAAGCACCATGTCGTAACTTATGTTGGGAGACGACATATGAAATGGAGTGGCACTGTTTCATATGTCAACTCTCAATGTGAGAGATGACATATGAAATGGTGTCACTCCATCTCACTTCACTTTTGTTGATTGTCGCAATTTTCTTCTCTAATGTAGACACTGTTCAGTGTTAACATTTGAAATGTCGACACTCTTCATGTGTCAACATTTCAAATGTCAACATTGCTTTTCCATAACAAAGAAGGAAGAAATAGTTTCAAAAGTGCCATAGTTGTGAAATTAAGATTCAAAACTACAAAATTGAAGTTTTTGTCCCGCATATTTACTCAAACTTGTTTAATATCACTCATATGGAGACCAATCTTTATCATTGGTGATTGCTAAGCTGCCCTCCCCCTTAGAGGAGGGTAGTGCTACCCACCCTTACAATTATTGGAGATATTGAAAATTTGAGTTACTCAGTAGGACCAAACTCCAAAGCAACTGATAAAATTTGAGTTTAATTTTGTCAAAAAAATTACTATTTTGTATTTTTTAAAAATATTTTTTTTGACATTTTTTCGTGTATCACTTTATTCATGTATTTTATAGGAAATTAATTATTTTGACACATACTAAAAAACTATTTTTTTTTTTTTTTATATTTTTACAATGACACCAAATTCAAAATATTAGTTCCTCTAAAACCCCTCCAATTGGAGGGATAGATAGTGCTATATACCCTAACTTAGCAATCACCTTTATCGTTCCCCTTGACAGAATAATATCTTTCACCTTCGGTCATGTATAAGTTATATGTAACTAGAATATTCAACCATAAGTTTTCTGACTCTACTAATTGGAACAAATTGATCAATAAATATATGTAACCACCTGAACTAGAATCACTACTGAACTCTAGTGAGAGACCTCAATTTTAAGTACGTTTTTCAAAAGGAACCAAAGCTTTATTTTTGTACATGATAATGCCAAGGATTGTACTTAAAGATCTCATTGCAAACTATTAAAATCTCTTATTACAAGATCACCTAAAACCAAAAACAGGTACTATATTGTAAACCAGGAAATTAAGAAAAATGAAGAGACAATTTAATTGAGTAGATTATATAATATATTTTAGGAGATGTTTGGTATGTGCAAATCTAAATTTTCAATTATCTGAAATATTTTGAGGCAAAAAAAGGTCTATGTCAAGAAATTCTAAATCTTCGTCTAAGCTAAATAATAATAATAAGAATAAAAATGAAATTAACAAATAGTAAAAAAGAAATTCATATCTTCTTTTTTTCTTTTTGCACGGTATTTTTGAATACAACTCTAGATTCAAACACAAAATTCACAGACCCTAAGGACAACCTTAGTACCACTTAGCTATAAGCTGTTTAGTTCATATCTTCGTATTTGATATAATAATAACTGGAAACACCCAAAAATTCATATGTGATTGTACATAAAAAGTTCTAAATATTCAACTATTTTAATCATACTCCTCATCTTTAAAAAGAGCAGGCTTGGTACGCAATCCTACTAATCACGCAAAGTCTCAACCTTGACTCATTTGATTAAAACGACTAATATAATTAGGTTTGAACATGTAAGCTGATCTGATTTGTATTGACTTGCTTACAATCACATTCTCATCCTAGTAATAAGTAGAGCTAGAAAGTAAAAAATCTCATATAAAAAATAAAGTAAAAGATCTGTGGGTAGTGCTCCTCTATTAGTCATCAATTTGAGGATAAGGTCAATCTCCTTTCTTTTTCTGCTCCAAAATGACACTCAGACTCCCCTAAATTAATTAATTAATTAAAAAGGTGTTGAACTCTATTTTTGTATTTCTCATACCTTGAGCATGATCTGTGCTAATTCAACTAGTCATATATCTAACCTTTAAATTAGATAATTTCTTAAGTTCTAGTTTCAAAATTGGCAGTTTAATTATTGCTGATGTTAATATATGCCCTTTCGGTGAGATAAACATTTCTAGGGAAAAGGACACAAAGGTGTGATAAGATGAAAAAGAAATCTTAGTGTATATCAAGTGTCCATTCATCTCCTTAAACTATGTGGTCATCATATTTTTATATATTGTTATTATGTTTAAAATATATAATTATTATGTTTAATATATGATTATTATATTTAAATATAAAATATTTATATAATTTTGAAACTATTTTTATAAGTTTACAGATTCGTCATTTATATGCAAAAAAAAACCATGTGTATGAGTAGTTTTTCCTCCTTCATCCTCAAGCACTTACAATTCATTTCCCCAATATTTTATCTCTTACTATTTCTTGCACCTAAAATTCGAGTCTATTATTATAATTGAACTTCCACAGCTTTTCTAACCTAAAAAGAGACGGCAAAGTAGAGGTTCAAAACCCCATGACCTTTTAAACTTTCTCAGAGCTACACTTTCTTTGCCCTCCCCCCTCCTTTTGATGGGCAACATGCCAAGCCATATTTTATTATTGCAGTTTAATTATTATGGATATGGTTTACCCCATTATTTAATGGAGCATCTATCATCATTTTGAGTGATTGAGATGAAAACATTTGTCTTTTCGTTTTCTCTCTTTTTATTTTTTATTGGAATCTTGACAATTCCACCCATGCATGAATCTCCCCTTCTTATAAGTTGACACTTGGGTTGCTCAATTTCTAAGTCTTTTTTCTTTATATATATAGTTGTCGGTTTTTTCGTGTTTTCTTTAAGGTGATTGCTGTCTTACATTACTTTTAAAAGGTAGCGTTACTTCACCGTCTCTATTAGGAGTTTTGGTTAGATTTTAATGTTATTGCAAAGATTTTAAAAAAATGAGTCATTTAATATAAATTAAAATAATTTTTATTTTTTGTAATGTAAAAACAAAACGATACATGAAAAATGCTGAATTAAAAATAATCAAGAATAATAATTTTTTGACACAATTAAAATAGAATTTTGTCAACTATTTTTTGAATCTAACATACATTATGTGACTTATTTTTTTAAGATCTTCACAACAATACTAATTTTAAAATGTGAATCCCACCAAAAACCAATAGAATAGTGTTACCCCTATGTAGTTTAGCAATCACCTTTCTTTAATTTTTATTAGAATAATTGCAAATATAACTTTTTGATTTCTTGATTTAACTTAATTAATATTGACTCCTTCGTCAACACGCTATTCTGTAGAATAATTAATTAAAATGTATTGGTTCAAGGAAAATCAAATGCAAATGCTAAATAAATAAATGTATGCCTGTAATGGTTTTATTTTATTTTATTTGGCTATTCTGTTGAATGATTCTGTTTAACGAAGATAAGTGTTGTTGATACTATTATTTAACAAGTGGACTCCGTGGTACTATAAAATTAAGTTGAGCTAGTCTTATAAATGAAAGGAAACACGTTCTAACATGTGAGGTACTATTTTTTTTAATTTTTGGTAATAGAAGATTAATCTTGCAGCTGTATCTGTCTCTAACTAAACTCAACCCAGTAGGAAGTGCTGCGAAAGTATAGAAGATTAATCTTGAGGATAAAAGATAAATTGTATTGATAATGATTGAGTAATATATGTGTGTGTATATATATATATATATATATATATTAAAATACAAAATAATTCAAAATAATGTGTTATCCTTTAGCTGAGGATTCGGTTATAGTGTTGTGTGAATTGGAAACTTATCAGAAAGAACTCAATCTTCACTATTCTTTGACCCAAGCTTTGCCGTGAAATCAATTCCTTGTGGTTGGCTTCTCGTAGAACATACTTAACAGCCACTTCCCAATCCCTTCTTAACAGCTCTCTTATATCCTCCATGACTGCACTTTATTTATGCATGCTTCCATCCAACTGAAGAATCAAGTGCACTGTCTCGAGGGAGGTGCTATTTAACAACAAAACTATGCGCTTGTTTTGAAAAAAAAAGAAACATATAAAAGGGAAACTACGACAATTTTCTTAGATTTTGGTTTTGGCATATCGTAAACTCACTTTTCACCTCTTTTCCAAACAAGTACCATGATACTCAACCTAATGAGTTAGGAAGGGTCTATGTGTATAATTACTAGATCATATAAGAGTGTGAGTGAACAATATTAAAATAAGAGATATAAAATGAACTAAAATTGAAGTATATCTTCAATTAAAATTGAAAGAAAACCACCAAAGGAATATTTGAGGTTCAATTAATTCTCAAAGAATAACAGGATATGCATGTTTGAAGTTGAAGGAGAAAGGAAAGACACGAGAAAAGAGAAGGGATGAGAAAGAGAGGATTAAAAAGAATTTTCTTTGTCCTTAATTATTTGGATAAGTATGAGAAATAAAGAGGGGTCAAGAAGTAAATCAATCTAAAAACTTAAGTTGTTAGGAGAAAAATTTAAAATAATTTTATATCTAACAAGTCATTGCATTCAAAAGACTTTTAGACTTAAAATATAGAAAAAATACATACCCATCTTTTTCATGCTGAAATTTAATTTGGGAGAAATTACACAAATTCACCCTAATTTTTGGGTCTAATTTCAATGTCCTCCTTAAACCGAGAAAATTGCAATGCAACCATAGTTTATTAAGATTTACCCCAACTTGGAATTTTGTTCAAAATTAGTTGTTAGTTCAAAATGTATGTGATTGTACATGGTTAATGAATGGGATATCAAAAACTAATTTTACAAAAAAAAAAAATACTTTTTCCCTTAATGGAGAGCAAAATGTCAAGTAAGTTTAACCCTCTAATAATTAAGAAGTAAAGCTTCCTATTGCATTCGTGTGAATGTTAAATTAACACTCTATTTTGGATAAAAAATTGAAAGTGGTCAAAATATCAATAAATGATGATAGTGTTGCAATTATGTTTATTATTTTAGTTTAGCGGATCTTGTAATTAATTGTACCTAAAGATCAAGGTGAATTCTTACAATTTCTCCCTCAATTTAGTTATGGCAAATGGAAGCAGTAAGAATTGAACTCTCTTGCCACTCCTATTTCTCATAATTAAATTATATTTTAACACAGTGTAAAGTATATCTATGTTTTATCCAAAATTCAATCCTAAAGGACTTTTGTGTGAGGAGATGTGTTGAAGATATTAATAAAAATAATTCTTGAGCTTTTTTCTAACAACTTAACCTTTTGGGATGATTTGATTTTTGATAAAAGATCCAAACCATAGATATGTGTTTGGATTGACAAAAATGAGGAGGGAGAGAAAATGAAAGGTTTAGATGTAAAGTAATGTGCAAGATAAAAAGGCCCATCTTAGCTATAAAAAGAGAAGAGGTGTTTGTATATAATAATTAGATTGGTCTAAGACTCATGAGTTTAAGTTTTTTGGTCAAATTGGTGCTTATCTAAGTGTATTATGGCACACATTCTCAAGTCCCACTTAACACATTTTTCCAACACTTTTTTTGAAAATGTGGCTTCAAACTACCCCAAACCCCTTCAAAACTCATTTTTTGTTAGTTCCATTTATTTGGAGAATTTTGAAAGAAATGCTCTACCTCCTTTTCTTTTCCCTTAATTTTTCAAACAAGAGAAAGAGAAGTCCCCTTTAGTTCTTTTTTACTCGTCACTTTTCCTTTCTCTCTTGTGTCCTTCCCTTAATTTCCCTCCAAGTCTCAAACAAACCATAGATAAGGAGAACTACAAAAATGGACCATAGAGGAGTTTTAGAGAGTTAACCAACCTTTCATTTCCTTCCCACTTTTTCAAAAATTTCGTCCAAACAAGAGAAATTTTATAACTAAACATCCTCTGATTTCCCTTTCTTTCCCTTAATCTTAACACATTTTTAAATGTCTAATTGCTATATGCTCTAGTATTATGATAGGTTGTGTTATGACACAACAGCTTGAACATCTTAATTGTGAGTTGTTGGTTTGAGACAGATTTGAGTAATTTGTTAAAAGTTATAAATTCAAGCGTTCACATTGGCATTTAATTATTGAAAGAAGAGTACTATAAGGTACCATATACCAACCAAGAATATAACAAATAAAGAAGTAATCTCCATCTAAATTATTTGTGGATAAAAAGTACATTGCCTTTAATTATTTATTCTCCATATGATATTGATAATAGATTAGAGATTGCTTGATTATATATGGCCTGCAATTGACCATAAGAAGGGAGGCACCGACTTATTAGTTAATGTCACAATTTCCAACCGGCAAAGGGCCGTCCAAAAAATAAAGGTTGGCGTAATGGTTTAAAATTTGACCATGGCAGGCAGAATATATTCTATTTTCGTTTGAGTTACTTGCACATAATGTGCTTGGAGTGGCAATGGAAAATTGATTATTGTGTAACTTAAAAGAAAGAAAAATGACTCATAATTTTAATATTCATAAATAAGGGTTTGTTTTCTATTTTGTGAATTAACATTAAGGAGTTAAATAGGTTGCTTCAACCCTTAACAACAATTAGTGATATGCAGGTAGACTATAAACAGAGCATACAGTAGTTAGTGGATTCCTAACAATAAAGAATTACTAGCAATATTAGAATTAGTTCAAAGACTTTTTAATTATCAAAACTTAATCTCACCAATTAAATCAATTATTGTTAGTACAAATGTAATTTTTTGTGTGGATATAATTAACATTACTTAAACTCAAACATCACAATCTTAATAATTGAACATACAAAAATTGTTTAAGTAGCATTATTCAGTTAGTTTTCTTCCTCCTTTCTTCTTCCTTTTTTGTTATCAGTTTCAACATCATGTCTTACATAGTAACTCCAACAATTCTATTCACTGTTATATACCTTGAAAAACTCCACATCCAAGTATTTATATATTCACCGTCAAAGCCTTGAAGTTGAGCCACTCTTGAAAAATGTTACCTTTTTTTTTTTTTTTTNTTTTTTGGTAGTACAAAGAAAAGAAAGAAAAACTACAACCTAGGGAACCACTATCAAGAACTGATTCAACCTAAAAGCCTAAGCTATTAGGTAAAGGCCCATGAATGGTTTTATATCTAACACGCCTTTGCATGCGAAAGACCTTTTTGGCTTGAAGAGTGGACAAAGCACAGACCCACTTATACCTTGTGCTGAAATTTCAATTTAATTGAGAAAGTGAAGGCACAAGGATTTGATCTCCTAACCGTTTGGTCAAAGAGACTCTAATACCATATCAATAACTGATTCAACCTAAAAGCTTAAGCTATTAGGTGAAGACCTATGAATAATTTTATATCTGACAACCATAGATAAATTATCTGCTAACAACATAAGAGAAATTTCTAGAAAGGGATGCTGGATCACCTCCCATTTAACTTGCCATCTAGCTCCATGCTTTGCTAAAAAATCAGCTACTTTATTTGCTTCACACAACATGTGAGTAAGAGACACTTGCCAACATCTCCCCAACATATACCGAATATCCTTTAAAAAGTGACAAATATTACCTTAATTTTATCAAATCTCCAGTGCAAACTATTTTACATCCCGAGGATTATTTTAACATTTTTGGCCAATATAATGAGGGGCTTTTTAGTTGCCAGTTGCTTTGTAGATAATTCATTTTGGTGAAATATCTGATTAACATGTTGAAACTTAATTAGATCATTACTCGACGTGGGGTATCGTCCGTACATTCAGACAAAAATATATCATAATTAATCACTTAAGATTCTTTAAGTTGCTTTCAAACCCTTCGCCACTTAAAATGTCTTTCGTCATTCATTACATCACCCCATATTAGCTAGTCCTGAGCATGAACATTGCTTGCCCAAGAGGCCAAGACCAGTATGAATCTTCACCTAAGTCCAAGATTTATTTTTGTAATATAATCTATTATGAAGCAACTAGCAATTGTGGTAATCCTTGAAAGAATATATATATATTTTCCTTCTAGATTTATGTGAACTTTAAAAAAGTATACGATGTTGAAAAGTTTTAGATGAATTAGTTAAACTATTTTATAATATAGTACACACAACATATATTTTTTTTTTTAACAATAAGAGTATCCTCATATTAGCTTTTGTGTACCAAGACTAAATTTTTCTCCGAGTGATCTTAAGGGTGTACCCCATACATTGGCCTGGTACATTCAGGAGATTGATTTAAGGTTCTTTCAGAAAAGGTTGAGGTTTTCTTTTTTGGCCATAAGGTTGAGGTTTAAATCCTTATTTCTCCATATTCACAGCTAGAAAATTTAGCTCTATATAATGAAAAAAGAATTAATCTTTTATAAAACATTATAGAATAAATTCTAAAAGAAATTGATTATTATCAATTTGATATCAATGATTGTGATGTTTATCATTTTTAATTAAATGATCACTTGAAAATTGATAAATACAATTTCATAACTTTATAAGAAATTGTTATATTTTAGAAGTTAGATTGTACACACACACACACATACATATTGAGACTTGAGAGATATCAAAATCATTATCCAGATTAGTTAATATATTTATTTATAACTTATTTATGCAGTTATATGTAAAATATTTGAATTTGTTATGTATAATACTTAATTTAGTTATATAATAATAATTTCTGAAAATAATCAATTGTATTGTTTTTTGGAAGACAGAGTATTTACAATAAAAATCATATATACCGAATACATGTTGTAAGCCAGCTGAAAACGTTGGAATCAAACCTAATAAACTCCACAACCGTAGTATGGTAGAGATATCAGGAGTAGGCAGGAAAGCTTGAGTACTTTTATCTTCTTTGCAGAAGGGAAAGTTTAAGGCTTGAAAAGAGAGTTATCTCTTGTTAAGTTGTTATGTACCTAAAAGGTACTTTTGAGCGGACACGATATATCGATCTATAAGGAAATTAGGTTTAGTGGGAAAACTATTAATAAAATAAATAAAAGAAGGGTTGCCTAAAAGTTTTTTTTTTTTTTTTTTTCGAATGGGATGATAAAAAGTTTATAGAGAGTGACTCTAAAGTGGGGTAACACTATTACATCCTCAAAACTTTTATTTTCCATAGAATTAGTTTGGATTTATTGTGAATCTCTTATGAATAGCGATCTAATGTGAGTCAAAACAATTAAATACCAAAAAAAGGTACATGCATTGGATGAAACCAAAAAAAATAGACCAAATGTTTATGCAGAAGAGCACTTCTTTCAGCTCAATTTATGTTCTTTAACCAGTATTTAACTATTTTGACTTACACGGGATCATTTTGATTTTGCAAGTGCCTTGTCACGAGATTTAAAGTGAAGGTTATTTATGCCTGAAATGAGAGTTTTGAGAAGCGGTGGTAGTGTTACCCCTACTTTAGAGGGTTGGTAACATAGCAATTCCCATAAAAAAATAAGTTACCTAAAAGTTAATTGTCTTCAAACAAGATAATAAAAAGTTTATACAGAATATTAATTTTTGTTTCTCTAATCCTTCTCAATTAATTTAGATATGAAGACACTGGGACCCCAAAATTTTCCATATTTTTCTAGAGAAAAAATACAAAATTTTCATGGTCCCAAGTATTTTTTATGCCATAAAACATTCTCAGTGGTGAACTTTATTGCTTTCCTTTTCCTTTCGTTTTCTGTGAGCACATGACCAGAAAGAGAATCGTCGTTTCATAGCACGCCTTCTGCTTTTAGGGATTGATTTGCCAACATTTGTCCTTTTCGTATCTCTATAGAAAATCTTTTCATATCTTTCAACTGCACGGATTTCTTCTTCTGATTGCGATAGGAAAAGACATCCTCAGTTTTCATTTATTTTTTCTATTCATCATGTTTCTTATTATAATATAAGATGGCACTGGCTAGCTAGGGTTTTGCGGAACTTGTTAGGTTTTCGTTGATCTCAAATGAAAATGATTATTTATTTTTGTTTTTGTTTAACTTCTTTTTTGTTCAATTAGAAAGAGAATAAGCTTCCTTTTTTTGTGCTGTAATTAAGCTTAATTAACATTGATTCATTTGATTAGGAGATAGTTCTGCCAAGCTTGACTCTAATGGCAACACTATAATTCTAATCTCGAGTATCCGTAGGCTGATATTCTAATTTAATATATCAATGTGTTTATGCTAAAAATTCTTCCTTTAATGTGTTTTTTCTGTAGGACACAACCACACACAGTTAAGAGATTTTTCAAAAGGTTGAGATTAATTTCATGTTCGAATCTCTATTCCCTTACTAGAAAATCAAGCTTTATTTATTTAATGATAAAAAAATTGTTCTTAGCAGCATGTAATTGAATATTATCTCCCCAAGCACCTTAATAATTTCTATATGCGATCTGTAGAATTTTCCAATTGCCATACTTGGAACATGTTATGTAAGAAGAAATACAGAAATAGTTATATGTGTAACTCATTATTTGAGATGTAATAATTTTTTATGATTCTTGTTTTTTTTTAATTTTTCAAAAATTAAATAAAAAATTTCTGCAAATTATTAGCAAATGTGAAAGTGTACAAATCAAATAATTTAATTTCAGCTTTCTATTATTTATTTATTTTTCTCAAAAATAATTTGGCCAATTTTTTTTTTCAACATGTATACGTTTCATAAGTTCCAATATTTTTGCCATCTCACTTCTGCGCAATAATGATAAAGAAGAATGTAAACCAATGGTTAAAGAAGTTCTGCTTGATCTTTTACTCACCAACATTGAATTTTAGATTTATAAACATAAATTAAATTATGATCTCATGAGAGGACAACTAACACTTATATATATATATTTCTTTCGTTACATTTAGGGTAAAAAATGTTCAAGCCTAAAATTTCTGTTATCTTCTTGGGGTTTTAGGTTTATCAATTAATTTGAGGTCCAATTCCAATTTCCACTCCTAATTCTTTGTTCAATTTTGTGCTCTAAACATGATAGTTATAACTAATGTATTTGTCTACTATTCTTTTCATAGTGGCAGTTGTATCAGTTGTTCTACTAGTTTTGGAATTGCTTACAGCAAATGTAATTTACGTTGAAATTTTTACTAATTTTTATTTTTTCATTCCAAATCATAGGCATGAAAATTAATAAAAAAAAATTTCTAATTCATTCACCATAAAAATACTCAATTTCAATATATATTGTGTGTGTATGTATAATTAAGGCTAATATAATCATTCCAACATGAGGAGTGAGGTTAGCTCAGTGGGTTGCCCTAGTGCTAAGGCGCAGCTTCCTCAGGTTAACCGTTGGAATTTTCATTGGAAATTCCAATAGAATTTTATACTGTTAAAATTTTTCGTTGGAAAATTCAGATTTTCTTGTAGTGTGAGTCGTGGTCTCCCCTAATCCCCACAAGCACACAATGTTCACACCTCTACCTGTTGACAAAAAAAAAAAAAAATCATTCCAACATCACGCCTTTTATAAGAAAAGGGAAAAATATAAGGGCCTGCACCCCACAAAGAGAGGTTGCCTCAAACAACAAGATTTATTTGCTAAATATCTCAATTACCGTATTAGCATATTGCTGCAGATGTTTCCGAATTGTTTGTCCTCCTATATTAGAAAGTCTGGAAAAAAAAAATCAATTCTGAAGATTGATTCAAGAATATACTTTTAGAAGAGAATGCATTTTATTATATTTGGATCCCCTCTAAAATGTTGATTAATTAATCACTAAAAAGAAGTAAGTGGAGTTCACACATTGGATATGTGACAGAATTCTCACTATCAATTTAGACAAAGAACATACAGAATGTTACAATTAGACAACAATTGAAGGTTTATTTTTTTTTAAAAAAAAGAAATTGCAACAATTGAAGTTAAAACTTAAAAGAGAATATATTACAGATAAATCGAAATTAAATAGACACTTCAACCTAAATAACTGTTTAGCCCAAAGCAAAATGCAAACATTTATCAAACCACCTAATTAACATGCATGCAGGCATGTGGGCTCTATAAATGGCCCCAACAATGTAATTTTTATTCATATAAAAAAAAACAATGTAATTTTTATTTATTTATTTTCTAGTTTAATTATAAGGATTCCCTTATAGAAATCCAGTCAAACACCCAAAACCCATCCTTAATCAAACAAATGAATGTTTAATTATTGAATCTATGTGCATCATTATGCCTTATTAGGCACATGAGGAGGCAGCCACTTGTTCTTTCAAGCTGTTATTATAATATCCACCAAATACTTGGTCCGTGAAAGGGTTGGCGTAAACCTTAGATATTTGAATGGAACAACTTTGACCATTCTATTTTATTTATTGTTTCCCCTTTATTTTTTGTAGTTGTTTTTTTTGAGTTTTGATGGAAAATTTACTCTCACAAAACTTAGTCACATACTAGCGAACACTTCACAGCCACAAATGACAAAATGTTGAGAGGGACAATAAAAGAATAAAACAGAGGGCACCTTCTTGTACTAAATGTATCTTTCTTCTTTTCATATTAGATGTCTTTGAATGTTGAATTTTAAAAAATTAATTATATTTGTGGCTGAAGACTGACTATTTCATGTTCATGTTGATGTTTACTTTGTCCTTTTCAGTTAAAACAAATGGTAATAGCTAGACGACTTTTGATCTCTGTCTTTTTTCTTTTTTTTAATAGTAAGTGTATTCTCATGTTAACTTAAATAATGCCGTTATAAAATTCAAAAAATAAAACAAAACTATGTAGTAAGATTTTAGTTTTATATTTCGTATTTATCAAATAATAAGCTTATAGGTGCTGTTTTGGTACTTTGGTATGACACCATCAAATAGATCAATAGTTCAATACCAATTATGTTTGTACATTTTAACCTAAAAAATAATTGATGCAGCCAAAAGCAATTCACATATAATTTTTCTTTTTATTCTATTTATTTTTTGTGATTGCTTTATAGAAATTAAATATCCAGTCAAAGCAAAATCTATCCTCCTTGAACTGAGTGTATCTTTTCTTCTTTTCACATCAAAATGTCTTTCTTGGCTAAATGATAAAAAAATTATTTGAATATCGTTGAATTTTGAATTGTATATTTGCGGATCAAGTCTGACTTGTTCTTGTAATTCATCTCAACATTTCTTTGTCTTTTCAATCAAAACAAATGGTAATAAAAAATTCCTATTCCCTGGTTAAGTCAAATAGGTTAATATATTTAATCAGATAGAATATGTGAAATTGCTTACTTTACACACTTTACCAGTCAATAAGGTTGTTACTTTAAAATTAATTTGTTACTTTCCTTTATATAGTTTTCTATTATTTCAATATTTTCTCATTGAAAAAGTGGAATTTTCTTACATTGTACGTACATTAAGTAGTAAGCTTTCAAGAAGTATTTGGTAAACTAGCCTCTTCATTTTCACATCTCAAATATCTTGATATCCTAGATACATGAGTTTGTGTTTAGGTACTTTTGGCAACAACTTTTAATTCAAACACGAAGTCAAAAAATCTTGAAAACGACCTGTATCGCTTAGCTACAAGTTGTTTGGTATTCTAGATATATGAATTAGCTACTAATGTTTGGAACTCTAGCATGAGATTACAGAATTGAACATACCCAATAGACATCAATTACCAGAACAAGTCTTTTAATCTACACCCTTGTAAAAGCTCAAGAATCTTATATCTCCAAGTTAGATCGATGCATCCAACAAAAGAATTTAGAAATGGACTAAGTGCAATAAAAGACTATGTTTAAGTTAAATAGTTTATTTTAACCCCAATATGTAAAATGCCTTTTGACACTTCACCAATCTATATGATTATATATATAGTTATGTTAATTTCAAATGTTTTACTTTCCTATCTTTGATTTTTTATTATTTTATTGTTTTCTCATTTGAATGATATAATATTTTTAATAAAATGAACAAGCATTAAGTACTAAGAACATCCGCAATTAAGTATTCTCTAATGATATTTTAATTTATTTTTGGAGAATTTTTCTACCTTTTGTTGATGATTGGTGTATATTTTAGTCAAAATGCCCACATAAATTAAATAATTAGTTGAACCTCAACTTGGAGAAGCATTTAAGGATCATTTGACAATCAGAATAAAAACCGAAACATTTTCTTTTAGATACATAGAAGCACGATGCATTTGAGAAAATGAGAAGGGAGTACATAACAAAAATAGAATCCAAAACATAATAAAAACCAAACTTTGATTTTGGACTTGAGTGCATATAACTCAGCTAGCAACTAACTATACTTGACTGTCTCAGCAGATTATCTTTAAAAAAAAAGTTAGAACAAAAATGAAAGAATTTAAGCTTTAAAGTTTTAAGTGAGTCCAATGTGAGTCCTGAGTTAAAATTTAAGTGGCTCTAATTAAATTTAAATGCTAGCATTTTTGCAATTGTAGAAAAGTATGATTTTTCTACATTCACAACATTTCAAGAGTCCATAGAACTGGTTCAAGTGATATTGTTTGGTCACAATAGGAAGATTATAATGGGATTTTCAGATGAAGGCTGGTGTGAAATAACTGTAGCCAGTAGCATGAAATGAGAAGGAAGAAAGATTTATGGCCTGTTAGTATTTGTGGGTTCTGGCCGAGACCCCTCTCCCTCTCTTCTTCCATACACACACACGCACACCAAATTTGATGTTGTAGTGCCATGCAGTTGAGTCGGAAAAACAAAGTGCTCATTTTGGTTTACGGAATGGTGATATTCCTATGCTTAGTAGGAAAAAAAAGCATGAAATAATGAGCATTCTAGGCTTTAGAGATAGGATTGCTAATTCCATGTTCTATTTTATACAATTAATGTATACTTTTTTCAACATATCCTCATTAATTTTACAAAATAACCTAAATTTCCCTGATTAAATATAACATAGAACACCCACAAAATCATATTTTTAAAAGTGACATTTATATTTTTTTTAAAATAATTATAATTCTATCCACATTAATTCTTTGAAACTAGCAAACTATGAGATGAGAATGACCTTTCCATTCCTATTCCTATACCTATTTCCATTCTGGTTTCACAGTTTTCATTCTATGTACCAAATGAGCCAAAAGTGTTTACTAAGCTACCGTCACAAAAAAGTGAGACTAAGGCATGCTACCCACAACTCAGAATTCTGGGTGGAAGTAACCCCTGAGTTACGATAGGTGTAAAATGAATATAGATGGCTGCACTATAGGTACATAAGAAGAGCAGGTGCTGGTAAATTAATTGGAGATTATACTAATTGGTTAAGTGGTTTTTTTCCAAGGAACTTAGGTCATTCTCCCATTGTTTTGACAACTTAGAAGGATTTTGTAATGGCATGCATATTGGCAGTGATGCAAGGCTCAGGAAATTGAAAACTGCATAATAAGAATAAGAAACAATCATCTGAATTTTCATAATGAAGTACCTAATTATCATCCCCTGCTTAACATATATATCATCCACTGGAGGGTCAAGCTTACTAGATTGTTCCATGATTCTCAGTTAAGCTCCAGTAAACCGAAGCTATAAATGGCAATAGCTGACATTTTTCACCTCATTTACACTGTTTTGATCTAAAACTAGATAGAAATTAGAAAGAACAAGTCAGCAATGTAACTCCAAATCTCCAAACAACAAACAAAATCAATCAGTGTGCAATGTTCATGTAGTTGCAGTCTGTCAAATTTCAATAACATCTCTACCAAGAATCAACTTAGTATGGATGCACCTTCTCCTTACAGATATAGGAAGAGAGAAAGCAAGTAGTTTATCCAAGCACATCCATGTTTTTTATTCTAAGCAAGCAAGACCTAAAACTGAAAACTGCCAACCTATACTTGAGAGCAAGAAACAGTATTCATTAGTCCAGAAAATTATGCAAGATCAGCATTATGAAACTACTAAGGAGCCATCCTGCAGTCTTTTTTTTTTTTTTATCTTTTGAGAGAGGGTGTTGGAGAAGGGGTTAATATAAGGTCAAAATAAAAAGGCTTAAATTTCCTTTACTGTTGGTACTGCTCATGCTGTATTCAGTCATTGAGACTGTGTTTTGGTGCCTTGATATGTTGGGTTGAATTGCGAGTATGTCAACAAACGTTTCAACGGCAGGAAATGCATCTTTGTTAGATATCCATTCAAGCTCTTCTTCTGCAAACTCCTGGAACATGAGAAAGAGGAAAATTAGTTTTCACATAATTTTTTAGGTAAGCAAAAAGGGTTTCTTTAGTCAACTCAGCTATCAGATTCAAACACCAGTAGTCATGCTGAGCTTTAGATCAAGAAAATAGTGCTCCCATCAGTTTTACCTTTTCCGAGCTGTGCAACATTTGGCTCTAACCTCCACAATATGGCAACCTTGTAACCAGTAAATAAAACTTATGTCGGAAATATGGAATATATTGTGCCAGACTATATTGCCCATATGATGATGAGAGCAAAAGAAAAAGAAGTGAAACTCCACGGACATCTATTAATATTTTATTCTTGGTGAGACAAATATATTGACGCCACAACAGTACAAACTCAAATCTTCTGAGCACATTCTCAAACAATTTAAGATTTACAGGCAATTTCACCATTTCAAAGATACCCTTGAGCAATCCCAATAATCCTGTAGTAGCATGTGACCATGACTTTTAGAGTCCACCAGGACAAACTTGTCCAGCAGTAGAAGCTGCACTCTAAAAAAACAAGTTGAAAGCCAATCAGAAACCTTTTATGCTCATTGAAGATAATATATACATCTTATCCCCTAATGCTTTTTGCATTTGACTAAGGCAGCCCAGTCCAAATCCTAATTCAAGCTTGTTACAACCAAATCATAGTTCACAAATGCTTGTGCTTTCCTTTCTCTTTCCTTAAAGACCCCTAAACAAGTCACCACTAAACCAATAACCAACCATATCCAGTTCTTCATGTTGAATTATAAACTTGATCCAATCCATAATCAAAAGCCTAAGACCCAAATAAAGTGAAAGATATTTACAGAGAAATTTCTAGAATTTTCTAGTTAGTACATGATGTTTCATCTCCAAGTCAAATAAGTCATTTCCAAGATAGAAGATTCATTTCCAAGTCAAGTGACTAATTTTTCAAGATGGATGACTCATCTCCCAAAGTCATTAGCTTTTATTATTGTAATTTATGTTTTGTGGTGTATGTTGATTGTATTCCCCTATAAATAGGGAAGCTTGTAAGTTGTTTTTATCAAACAAGAAATCTGAAAGTATTTTCAATAACAAGCTTCTTCTTCTCCTTCTTAAGTGAGTTGCATTAGAGAGTTTAGTTATTTTTGAGTGAGTTTCCTTCCAACAAAGTGGTATCAGAGCGATCTGTTGAAAGGAATAAAAAAAAAAAAAGACAAAACCCTAGATAAGATGCATTAATTGTTTCATACACACATATATAATTTTGTTTTATAGCGTTAGATATTGGTTTCAAGTTTTTTATTTTCTGGTCGAAGCATTGTTTTTCTTGATAGGTATTATTTCCTGCTGTAGCAAAAAGAGAAAGGGGTTTAGGGATTTTATTCCCCAGAGAATTGAGTTGATGGGGGCTAAGAATTCCAAGGAGGATTGTTGCAGTGAGATCTAATTCATCTTGTCTTTCAACTTGTTTGCCATGTAATTCACCTTGTTATGAAAGTCAGCCGCAACAGTGTTACGCTCCTCCCCAAGACTATAGCATGGCTCCTCCTCCTCAAAACTATGGTTCCTAACCTCGTACTAGTTGTGGATTGATGAATATTGGTGGAAAGAGATTAGATTGTAGGTACTCAAGAGTTGCTGATAACTACAATTCCCTAGAAGAGGTAAGAAGTGCACTTTTTTTTTGGAAGTTAAAACTGACGAGACTTTTATTTTTTTATTGCGGTTGGGAGAGAAAGATGAAAAGAAAGGGAGGGGGGTGTTTGAATTATAAACTTGATCCAATCCATAATCAAATGCCTAAAACCCAAATAAAGTGAAAGATATTTACAAGGAAATTCCTAGAATTTTTTAGTTAGTGCATGATGTTTCATCTCCAAATTAGATAAGTCATTTCCAAGATAGAAGACTCATTTCCAAGTTAAGTGACTAATTTTTCAAGATGGATGATTCATCTCCCAAAGCCACTAGCTTTTATTATGTAATTTATGTTTTGTGGTATATGTTGATTGTATTCCCCTATAAATAAGGAGACTTGTAAGTTATTTTCATCAAGCAAGAAATCTAAGAGTATTTTCAGTAACAAGCTTCTTCTTCTTCTCCTTAAGTGAGTTGCATTAGAGGGTTTGAGAGTTTAGTTGTTTTTGAATGAGTTTCCTTCCAACAAAGTGGTATCAGAGCAATTTGTTGAAAGGAAAGGTATTACTATAGCATATCAAATCAAAGATCTCGACAAAAAGAACGCAACACCACTGGAGTCAACCTAATCAGAGTACGGACGCACCACCACTCTCCACCGAAAGATCTCTGTCCAGAAAGACAGTTGAAGCTGCTGTAAAGAGAAGTTGAAACAAGACATGGCCAATGGTATGGCTTCCTTTCAAGTTCCTACACTAAGAAATGACAACTACGATAACTGGAGAATAAAAATGAATGCTCTTTTGGGTGTACATGATGTTTGGGAGGTCGTAGAAAAGGGTTATAGTGAGCTGGAGAATGAGACTATTCTAACCCCAACTCAAAGGGAAAACTTGAAAGACACACAAAAGAGAGACAAGAAAGCTCTCTTTCTCATCTATCAAGCTTTAGATGATGTTGGCTTTGAGAAGATTTCAAGTGCAAGCTCTGCTAAGGAAGCATGGGAGAAGTTGTAAACTTCTTACAAAGGATCCAAACAAGTGAAGAGACTTCACCTTCAAGTGTTAAGAGGTGAATTTGAATCTCTTCAAATGAAAGCATCCGAGTCTATTTCTATTACTTCACAAGAATGTTGATCGCTTTCAACCAGCTGAAAAGAAATGGTGAAGAGATAGAAGATACTAGAGTAATGGAAAAGATAATCCGCTCTTTACATCTCAAATTCGATCACATCGTTACAACGATTGAATAAACAAAGAATTTGGAGGAAATGACAATCGAGCAACTCCAAGGATCTTTACAAGCCTATGAAGAAAAGCAAAAGAAGAAGCAAGAGATTTCCAAGCAACTCCTCGAGGTGCAACTCAAGGAGAAAGAAGAAACCCAATGCTACGATAGAAATCCAAGGCTACGATAGAAATCAACGTGGTCAAGGAAGGGGTCAAGGCTGAGGACAAGGTAGAGGTCGTAGTCGTGGACGAGGTTAGAACAACAACAATTATAACAACAACTATGAAAAGGGAGATAGCTCACTAAAAGGTCGTGGAAAAAGAAGTTAGAACTCAAGGTATTCCAAATCTTAAGTTCAATGTTATAATTGTCAAAAGTTTGGTCATTATGCATCAGAATGTAGAGCTCTTAACAACAAAGTTGAGGAGAGGACCAGCTATGTGGAGGAGAAGACCGATGACAAATGAATTCTTCTTCTAGCACAAAAGGAGAATGATGGTGGCCAAGCAAGCTTATGGTATCTTGACACTGGTGTAAACAATCACATGTGTGGAAGGAAAGACATGTTCGTAGAGATAAACGAATCAGTTAGTGGGAATGTTTCATTTGGAGATGATTCTAAGATACAAGTAAAAGGAAGAGGTAACATTCTTATCCATTTGACAGATGGGAGACATCAATTTATTTCCAATGTTTACTATGTGCCCAACATGAAGAGTAACATATTGAACTTAGGGCAACTCTTAGAGAAAGGTTATGATATTCACATGAAGGATTGTAATCTTTCAATAAGAGATGATTAGAATAATTTCATTGCTAAAGTCCTAATGGTGAAGAATATAATGTTTATGATCAATATCCAAAATGATGTTGCAAAGTGTCTGAAAGCTTGCTATAAAGATGCATCGTGGTTGTGGCATCTTGGATTTGGGAATCTTAATTTCAGAAGTTTGGAGCTGCTATCTAAGAAAGAGATGGTGAAAGGACTCCCTTGCATCAATCATTTGGACCAGCTTTGCGAAGGATGTCTACTTGGGAAGCAATTCAGAAAAGGCTTTCCAAAACAATTAGAATCAAGAGCCAAGAAGCCATTAGAGCTCATCCACACTAATGTGTGCAGGCCAATCAAACCAAGCTCTCTTGGTAATAGTAATTATTTTCTTACCTTTATAGATGATTTTTCAAGAAAAACATGGGTGTACTTCTTGAAGCAGAAATCAGAAGTGTTTGGCGTTTTCAAGAAGTTCAAAGCAGCTATAGAGAAAGAAAGTGGTCGTTAGATCAAGGTAATGAGATTTGATCGAGGAGGAGAATTCACTTCCAAGGAGTTTAAGGAATTTTACGAAGCAAATGGAATCTGACGTCCTTTGACCGTTCCAAGATCCCCCCAACAGAACGGTGTTGCAGAAAGAAAGAACAGAACTATCCTCGATATGACACAAAGTATGATCAAGAGTAAGAGATTACTTAAAGAATTTTGGGCAGAAGCTGTAGCTTGTGTTGTATACCTTTTAAATCGATCACCCACCAGAAGTGTATGGGGAAAAACAGCACAAGAAGCATGGAGTGGAAGAAAGCCTGCCATTTCACACCTAAGAGTTTTTGGAAGCGTAGCCCATGTTCATGTGCCAGACGAGAGAAGAACCAAGCTGGATGATAAGAGTGAAAGTTTCATCTTCATTGGCTATGACTCAAGTTCGAAGGGGTACAAGTTGTACAATCTAAATAACAAAAAGATTGTGATTAGCCGAGATGTGATATTTGATGAAGAAGAAGATTGAGATTTTGGATCTCATAACAACAACTTTACTTTTGATCTTCCACTTGAAGAAGAGGAGCAAGCAAATGAGCAACCACAAGAAGAGTCGATCACCCCACCTGCAACGCCAACATCAGCTACCCTTAGAGACTTGTCACCTTTATCAAGTGAAAGACTAGTGCCCCGTGAACGCAGACTTCAAGATCTATATGAAGAAACTGAAGTTCTTGATAATCTTACACTCTATGGTTTCTTTGCTGATTGTGAACCAGTGACTTTTCAAGAAGCTGGACAGAAAAAGAAATGGAGAGATGCGATAGATGAAGAAATCAAAGTCATTCAGAAGAATAACACTGGGAGCTAGCCACTCTTCCAAAACGGCACAAGGCAATTGGTGTCAAATGGGTGTACAAGACAAAAAGAAATGCTAAGGGAGAGATAGAAAGGCACAAGGCGTGGCTTGTTGCAAAAGGCTATAGTCAAAAAGCTGGAATTGATTATGATGAGGTATTTGGTCTTGTTGCTCGCTTAGAAACTATAAGGCTAATTATTTCTTTAGCTGCTCAGAACAAATGGAAGATCCATTAGATGGATGTAAAATCCACCTTCCTAAATGGAGTGCTTGAAGAAGAAGAAGTCTATATTCAACAACCGGTAGGCTATGAGATCAAAGGCCAAGAAGACAGTTTTAAAGTTAAAGAAGGCTCTTTACGGATTGAAGCAAGCACCAAGGGCATGGAATAGTCAAATTGACAAGTATTTTCAAGATAATGGCTTCACCACATGTCCTTACGAGCATGCTTTCTACGTCAAGATAAAAAATGGAGATATTCTAATAGTGTGTTTGTATGTGGATGATTTGATATTCACCGACAATAATCCAAGTTTATTTGAAGAATTCAAGAATGTGATGGCTAGGGAGTTTGAAATGACCGACATGGGCTTGATGACGTACTACCTCGGATTAGAAGTTAAGCAAACAGAAGAAGATATATTCATCTCCCATGAAAGCTATGCAAGGGAGATACTTAAGAAGTTTAAGATGGAAGGTTGTAAGCCAGTAAGCACGTCAACTAGTTATGGAGTCAAATTATCTAAGTATGATAATGGCGAAAGCATAGATTCAACAATGTTCAAAAGTTTAGTTGGAAGTTTGCACTATCTGACATGCACAAGACTAGATATTCTTTATGCAGTTGGACTCATGAGTCGATATATGGAGAATCCAACTACCACCCATTTCAAAGAAGCTAAGAGAATCCTTTGCTATATCAAAGGTACAATTGATTTTGGCTTGTTCTATTTAGATTCTAATGATTATAAACTTGTTGGATATAGCGATAGTGATTGGGGTGGAGATATGGATGATAGAAATAGTACTAGTGGGTTTGTATTCTTCATGGGAAACACAACTTTCACATGGATGTAAAAAAAGCAACCGATTGTCACACTTTCTACTTGTGAAGTTGAGTACATAGCTGCTACTTCATATGTTTGTCATACAGCTTTGTGTTGAGTGGGTTTTATATCCACTCTTTAGATCTCTTTGACTTAATTATTTGATTGTTTATTGAGATTTATTGTTATCTAATGGGATGTTTTATGTTAAATTGTAGGTTTCATAGGTTAGAATGAAGAATTGAAGAATTGGGAAGTTTCTGGGCTAGAATTCAAGCGTCGCGGCGCCCAAAACCCAGAGCCGCGGCCCTTGGAGCATCAGAATGGAAGACCTAGACAGCAACTCAGGGCCGCACCCCTTGAACAGTAGCGCCGCAGCGCCCGTGCCCGAAATCTTCATACGTGGCTCCTTTTTCCTTAGTTTTTTAGGGCTTTTAGAGGCAAGTATAAAAGGGAACTCTTAGGAATTTTTAGGGGATCCTTTTCTGGACTTCTTGGAGGCAAGGAGAAGAGCAAAAACAAGGATTGGAGAAGGGCACAACAAAATTGGGGCTTCTCTTCAAAGTTTTTATCCTTCTTCCCTTTGAACCATGTCTAGATTTAATTTTATCATGTTCTTCCTTTTTGCTATGAACTAAATTCGCTTCTAGGGCTATGATGTAGCCTAGCTAGGATGATTTGTTATTTTCTATTTCTTTAATTCAAGAACTCCTTTATTAAATTGTCTTCTTTTTCTCAAATCTTCATGCTTCTAATTGTTTGATCACCAATTAGTTTATTAGATAATTACAATGAGACTGGGAGGTAATTTGTAATTAAAGATCATAAAGATTAAGAACATAGGTTGCATGTAGGATAGAAATATACCTCTATGACCTGTGTAGCTATTTAAAAAGAACCATAGAATTAAGTGAATTTCTAGGTTGTCCGCAATTCATATAGGAATATCGTGGGTTCATAACTTAGAAATACTTTTGTTTGACCTTGGGAAAGGCTAATAAATAAGTTAGGGTTCTTGGCTAGCAATTAGGAAGATTGTTCTTGGTTAATGAATTAGGAATAGTAAATCGGAATAGCTATGGTGAAATCAAAAGCCCTAGATATTTCTCTCTTCATAATTCTATCATTTTACTGGTTTAGTTTGTTTTCATTCTATTTTAAGTTGTTTCTTGAAAATCTCTCCATATTAATTGATTAGATAAAATTAAGGTTAACCAAATTTCGGTAATTGATACTTTAGTCCTCGTGGGAACGATAACTCTATCTCATCTTATTACTTGGAAACGATAACGTACACTTGCATTAAGATTTCTCATAACACTTTGTTGAGAAACCTGTTTAAGGAGTTGACATGAAACAAGGAGAGCCAACTAAGGTTTATGTTGACAACAAATCAGCCATAGCCTTAGCAAATAATCCAGTCTTCCATGACCGATCCAAACACATTGACACTCGCTACCATTACATAAGAGAGAGCATAGCAAGAAAGGATGTGCAAGTGGAGTACGTGAAGTTCCAAGATCAAATTGCAGATATCTTTACCAAGCCACTTAAGAAAGAAGTCTTCGTAAGGTTGAGGAATTTACTTGGAATCACAAGATCAAGTTTAAGGGGGGGGGGGGTGTTGAATTATAAACTTGATCCAATCCATAATCAAAAGCCTAAGACCCAAATAAAGTGAAAGATATTTACAGGGAAATTCCTAGAATTTTCTAGTTAGTGCATGATGTTTCATCTCCAAGTCACATAAATCATTTCCAAGATAGAAGACTCATTTCCAAGTCAGGTGACTAATTTTCCAAGATGGATGACTCATCTCCCAAAGTCATTAGCTTTTATTATGTAATTTATGTTTTGTGGTGTATGTTCATTGTATTCCCTTATAAATAGGGAGGCTTGTAAGTTGTTTTTATCAAGCAAGAAATTTGAGAGTATTTTCAATAACAAGCTTCTTCTTCTCCTTCTTAAGCAAGTTGCATTAGAGAGTTTGAGAGTTTAGTTGTTTTTGAGTGAGTTTTCTTCCAACACTTCATGACCTCATAAACAGTCAAAAGTAGGTTAAAAATGGACCTTCAAACTTACTGAAAATGATTGGCTAGGATCATCAAGGTCCAAAGCATTTAATGATGCTGGATCACTGCATTTTGGGTTAAGTGAAGGTAGGACTTTCCGAGGTTTGTCTTCCTCGTTGTCTGATGAGAAATCCAAGAGTCCATCCACGAAACCAAGGGACTCCATCCTTAACAAGAAAAAAAAAAGGAATTTTGAAGCGTAGAAGAGGCTTTGAGAGACACTTGCCAACATCTCCCCAACATATACTGAATATCCTTTAAAAAGTGACAAATGTTACCTTAATTTTATCAAATCTCCAATGCAAATTATTTTACTTCCCGACGATTATTTTAACATTTTTGGCCAATATAACGAGGGGCTTTTTAGTTACCAGTTGCTTTGCAGATAATTCAATTTGGTGAAATATATGATTAACATGTTGAAACTTAATTATATCATTACTCGACGTGGGGTATCGTCCGTACATTCAGACAAAAAAAATATCATAATTAATCACTAAGATTCTTTAAGTTGCTTTCAAACCCTTTGCCACTTAAAATGACTTAGTTTTTTTCACATCTACTATTTGGCACTTTGGCATAGTGGTTGTCTTTCATCATTCATTACATCACCCCATGTTAGCTTGTCCTAAGCATGAACATTGCTTGCCCAAGAGGGCAAGACCAGTATGAATCTTCACCTAAGTCCAAGATTTATTTTTGTAATATAATCTATTATGAAGCAACTATCAATTGTGGTAATCCTTGAAAGGATATATTTCTTAGATAACAGCTCCAAACTTCTGAAATTAAGATGCCCAAATCCAAGATGCCACAACCATGATGCATCTTTATAGCAAGCTTTCAAACACTTTGCAACATCATTTTGGATATTGATCATAAACATTCTATTCTTCACCATTAGGACTTTAGCAATGAAATTATTCTGATCATCTCTTATTGAAAGATTATAATCCTTCATGTGACTATCATAACCTTTCTCTAAGAGTTGCCCTAAGCTCAATATGTTACTTTTCATGTTGGGCACATAGTAAACATTGGAAATAAATTGATGTCTTCCATTTGTCAAATAGATAAGAATGTTACCTCTTCCTTTTACTTGTATCTTAGAATCATCTCCAAATGAAACATTTCCACTAATTGATTCATCTATCTCTACGAACATGTCTTTCCTTCCACACATGTGATTGTTTGCACCAGTGTCAAGATACCATAAGCTTGCTTGGCCACCATCATTCTCCTTTTGTTCTAGAAGAAGAATTCATTTTTCATCGGTCTTCTCCTCCACATAGTTGGTCCTCTCCTCAACTTTGTTGTTAAGAGCTCTACATTCTGATGCATAATGACCAAACTTTTGATAATTATAACATTGAACTTGAGATTTGGAATACCTTAAGTTCGAACTTCCTTTTCCATGACCTCTTAGTGAGCTATCTCCCTTTTCATAGTTGTTGTTATAATTGTTGTTGTTCCAACCATGCCACAACCGCGACCTCTACCTTGTCCTCGTCCTCGAGCCCTTCCTTGACCACGTTGATTTCTATCATAGCCTTGGGTTTCTTCTTTTTCCTTGAGTTGCACCTTGAGGAGTTGCTCAGAAGTCTCTTGATTTTCCTTTTGCTTTTCTTCATATGCTTGTAAAGATCCTTGGAGTTGCTCAATCGTCATTTCCTCCAAATTCTTTGTTTCTTCAATCGTTGTAACGATGTGATTGAATTTGGGATGTAAAGAGCGGAGTATCTTCTATCTCTTCACCATTTCTTTTTAGTTGGTTGAAAATGATCAACACTCTTGTGAAGTAATCGGAAATAGACTCGGATGCTTTCATTTGAAGGGATTCGAATTCACCTCTTAACACTTGAAGGAAAACTCTCTTCACTTGTTCGGATCCTTTGTAAGAAGTTTGCAACTTCTCCCATGCTTCTTTACCGGAGCTTGCACTTGAAATCTTCTCAAAGCCATAATCATCTAAGGCTTGATAGATGAGAAAGAGAGCTTTCTTGTCTCTCTTTCGTGTGTCTTTCAAGTTTTCCCTTTGAGTTGGGGTTAGAGTAGCCTCATTCTCCAGCTCACTATAACCCATTTCTATGACCTCCCAAACATCATGTGCACCTAAAAGAGCCTTCATTTTTACACTCCAATTATCGTAGTTGTCATTTCTTAGTGTAGGAACTTGAAAGGAAGTCATAACATTGGCCTGTCTCGTTTCAACTTCTCTTTACAGCAGCTTCAACTGTTTTTCTGGATAGAGATTGTCTGGCGGCGAGTGGCGGTGCGTCCGTATTCTGATGATTCTAGTGGCGTTGCGTTCCTTTTGTTGAGATCTTTGATTTGATATGTTATAGTGATACCTTTCCTTTCAACAGATCGCTCTGATACCACTTTGTTGGAAGGAAACTCACTCAAAAATAACTAAACTCTCAAACTCTCTAATGCAACTCAATTAAGAAGGAGAAGAAGAAGCTTGTTATTGAAAATACTTTCAGATTTCTTGCTTTATAAAAACAACTTACAAGCCTCCCTATTTATAGGGGAATACAATCAACATACACCACAAAACATAAATTACATAATAAAAGCTAATGACTTTGGGAGATGAGTCATCCATCTTGGAAAATTAGTCACTTGACTTGGAAATGAGTCTTTTATCTTGGAAATGACTTATCTGACTTGGAGATGAAACATCATGCACTAACTAGAAAATTCTAAGAATTTTTCTGTAAATATCTTTCACTTTATTTGGGTCTTAGGCTTTTGATTATGGATTGGATCAAGTTTATAATTCAACATGAAGAACTGGATATGGTTGGTTATTGGTTTAGTGGTGACTTGTTTAGGGGTCTTTAAGGAAAGAGAAAGGAAAGCACAAGCATTTGTGAACTATGATTTGGTTGTAACAAGCTCGAATTAGGATTTGGACTGGGCTGCCTTAGTCAAATGCAAAAAGCATTAAGGGATAAGATGTATATATTATCTTCAATGAGCATAAAAGGTTTCTGATTGGCTTTCAACTTGTTTTTTTAGAGTGCAGCTTCTACTGCTGGACAAGTTTGTCCTGGTGGACTCTAAATGTCATGGTCACATGCTACTACAGGATTATTGGGATTGCTCAAGGGTATCTTTGAAATGGTGAAATTGCCAGTAAATCTTAAATTGTTTGAGAATGTGCTCAGAAGATTTTAGTGTGTACTATTGTGGCGTCAATATATTTGTCTCACCAAGAATAAAATATTAATAGATGTCCGTGGAGTTTCACTTCTTTTTCTTTTGCTCTCATCATCATATGGGCAATATAGTCTGGCACAATATATTCCATCTTTCCGACATACGTTTTATTTACTGGTTACGAGGTTGCCATATTGTGGAGGTTAGAGCCAAATGTTGCACAGCTCGGAAAAGGTAAAACTGATGGGAGCACTATTTTCTTGATCTAAAGCTCAGCATGACTACTGATGTCTGAATCTGATAGCTGAGTTGACTAAAGAAACCCTTTTTGCTTACCTAAAAATTGATGTGAAAACTAATTTTACTCTTTCTCATGTTCCAGGAGTTTGCAGAAGAAGAGCTTGAATGGATATCTAACAAAGATGCATTTCCTGCCGTTGAAACATTTGTTGACATACTCGCAATTCAACCCAACATATCAAGGCACCAAAACACAGTCTCAATGACTGAATACAGCACGAGCAGTACGAACAGTAGCAACAGCAGTACCCTCTTAAACTGCTATGATCACCTTAAGGTCCTTGTCCGTGCTCGGAGTAAGCGTCACAGTAGGTGTCACCGTGGTCTTGCTGACATCTCTAGCCAGCCGTTCTGGTGGAGCCAAACAGATAACAAAGTTGCCAAAGCAGAACCAGTAATAACAATCTCAACGATTGGGAGGAAATGCCAGCATTGTGGAGCAGATAAAACTCCGCAATGGCGGGCTGGGTCCCTTGGGCCGAAAACACTTTGTAATGATTGTGGGGTTAGGTATAAGTCAGGGCGGCTTGTGCCTGAGTATCGCCCAGCATGTAGCCCAACTTTTTGTAGTGAGTTGCATTCTAATTCGCACAGGAA
>QAOA01001906.1:0-10066 GCA_003255065.1 Cercis canadensis | reverse complement strand
CTCCCTCTCCTTCTTCCACTACTGGCCTGGTTCCTGTTTCTCCTCAATCTACTTCTGCATCAGGTTCCTCTATCTCTGCTGAATCTTCCTCTTCTGTTCCAGCTTCACCTGTCTCTGGTGGTTCTTTCTCTTCTGTTACTTTACTGGTTCCACAACAGTCTGTCTCTGAGGTCCCTCATTCTGCTTCAGTTGCTCCTCCTCCTTCCCATATGGTCACTAGGAATCAGAATGGGATTTTTAAGCCTAAGGCCTATACTACTCAACATGCTATTCCCTCTGCAGAACCTTCTACTTATAAACAGGCACTTCAGTTTCCCTGCTGGGTTGATGCAATGACTGTTGAGATCAAGGTTTTGCATCTCAATCACATATGGGATTTGGTTCCTTGGCCTGCTAATAAGAATATAGTGGGATGTCGTTGGATTTATAAGGTGAAGTATAAGGCAGATGGCAGTATAGAGAGGTACAAGGCCAGATTAGTTGCTCAGGGCTTCACACAGTCTTATGGTGTTGATTACTTTGACACCTTCAGTCATGTAGTCAAACCTGCCATCATTCGCATTATTCTTACTCTTGCTTTGGCTTATAATTGGCATATCCAGCAGTTAGATGTTAATAATGCTTTTCTTAATGGTGACTTACATGAGGAAGTGTACATGAGACAACCTCCTGGTTTTGAAGATGCTCAGTATCCGCAGCATGTCTGCAAATTACAGAAGGCCTTGTATGGCTTGAAGCAGGCCCCTCGCGCTTGGTTCACCAAGTTGAAGACCACTCTGCTGTCTTGGGGTTTTCTTTGTACTTATTCAGATAATTCCTTGTTTGTGCTTCATTTTGCAGGCCATGTGGTATTCCTTTTGGTGTATGTTGATGATATCATCATCACTGGTTCTCATGTGTTTTTTATCCGCAAGTTAGTTAGTCAACTGAATAGCTTCTTTGCTTTGAAGGATTTGGGCCAGTTACACTATTTTCTGGGGATTGAAACCACTTGGTTGCCTCAGCAGCTACATTTATCTCAGTCCAAATACATTCGGGACTTACTGCATAAGACAGGTCTTAGTCAGGCTAAACCAGTAGCCACTCCCATGGTGAGCTCTCATATTCTTTCTAAGTTTACTGGTGTTCCCCTCAAGGATCCTACTTCTTACAGAAGCATTGTTGGTGCCCTGCAATATTGTACTATAACTAGACCAGATATTGCTTACACTGTCAATAAACTGTGTCAGTTTATGAGCTCTCCTACTGATGTGCATTTACAAGCAGCTAAAAGGTTGCTGAGATATCTCAAAGGCACCCTCTCCTATGGTATCACTCTCTCTAAATCTGCTCAACCTTCTTTACTTGCTTTTTCGGATTCAGATTGGGCAGGTTGCCCTGATGACAGGAAGAGTACCAGTGGACATGCTGTGTTTCTTGGGGCTAGCCTTGTTTCCTGGTGTTCTGGCAAGCAGAAAGTTGTTGCCAGGTCCAGCACTGAGGCTGAGTATCGAGCCTTGGCCAATGCTACTGCAGAAATTCAATGGATTCAGTCCTTGCTTAAGGAACTTCATGTTAGCCTTCCTCGAACTCCCATGCTGCTGTGTGACAACTTGAGTGCTACTTTTCTAGCCTCTAATCCTGTTCTACATGCTAGAACTAAACATATCGAAATTGATTGCCATTTCATCTGTGACAAGGTTCTCAACAAAGAATTGACTCTCTGTCATATCCCAGCTGCTGATCAAGTTGCTGATGTACTTACTAAACCACTATCCACCTTGGCGTTTCAGACTAATCGTCACAAACTCACTGTGCTTCCCTGCCCTCTGAGTTTGAGGGGGGATGTTAGAAGTAATCAGGTGGAATTATATGATGGTAGTTAGCTAAAGTTAGTTTACTGTGGTTAGTAGTTAGTTTACTATAGTTAAGTTAGGTGGTTATCCAGCTAAGCAAGGTTAGCCAACTAAGTAACTAATATAGAGAGTCAGTTAGAGTAAAACAGTTTTGATTAGCTGTCATTAATAGTTATTTGTCTATATATATATTGTACACACGTGAATGAAAGTCAAGTCAGAGTATTCATTTTATACTCATTTTACAATTGCTTTTCCTGAGACTTTCTCTTCTTCTCTCTCGTGCTTCTTCTTTCTTCTTTAATCTTCTTCTCTAGTTTTCTGGTATGGCTTCTACTACTGCATAGCTCCTCTGCAGAATCCATAGCTCTTTTGATAATTTGCTTCCACAGCTTACAAAGCTTTACAAATCCAAGAGGAGAATAATGCTCATGTAATGGCGGTGGCACCAAATTAGCTTTCTTTTCAACTGCGAGAGTTTTTGTCCTGCATAATTTCAAATTCACACATTTTGAGAAAACAATTTACATATTTTACGGATTAAGTTACGTACATTATCAATTCAATTACATTCTTCTGTACTCGATTCTTTTATAAAATCATAAATTAACATTTTCTTTTTGAAAATGTACTTATCTATGGACACAAACTTGGAGCAAGTCTTTGAATATTACACATTTGGAAACTTATGCCATGAATAGGGTACTTTGAAAAGTATTGCCATGAATAGGATAGTTTTTTTTTACATTGAGTGTCGAATTTTGCAACTTGAGTCCGAATTTTCCCATACAAACCAAGTGAGTGCCGAATTCTCATGTTTTGGTTTTTTTTTTTAATGTCAATTTTTTTATTATTTTAAAGGATTGAGTGCTGAATTGTTGGCTTGAGGTGTCGAATTTATGAAGGAAAATGTGTTGAGTACTGCCGAATTGTCAATTTTTTTTTTTTCATATAGGTTGTGTTGAAATTTCATGGGGAGAGGGTGCCAAATTTTGAGTGTGGAATAAGTGGGGTGCCACATTTTCATTTTACGAAGTTTTACCGTCAAATTTTTTTTATTGCATTGAGGGTTGAGTGTTGCATTTTCATCAGGGAGTGCCGAATTTTTTTTAAAAAAATTAGTGGAATGTTGCATTTTCACATTGTAGTGACAAATTTTGAAGAGGTTGTGTGACGAATTTTGACATTGCATAATGAATTTTAAAATTGTTACGAAGTATAAAATTGCATCATGCTTATTATGTAACGACTTTTCGAATTGCGTGACGAATTTTGAAATTGAAACTGCCAACTCTATAAATAGGTGAGAAGTGCACAATAGTAAGCAGCACCCTCGAACCCCGAATGGTGCCTTCGGGGGGTACTGCACCAAGCAATTCCTCCCACAGTTTGTGTGGGTCATAGTGTGTGCAGCCACTCACTACATCCCCATCAATTGGTAGCCCTAACAGCACTTCCACATCCTGCAAAGTGATAGTACATTCTCCGACTAACATGTGAAATGTGTGTGTCTCTGGCCTCCATCGCTCTACCAGTTCTTGAACTAGTGATTTATCTAACTGGATGGAATACACCTTTGCGACACCTCCGAAGCCAGCTAGACCCACATAATGCTACACTCGTGGGTCATCTGGCAAGTCGCAACCGAGATGGCTACAGGTTCTTAATAATATATTTCGTTGTTTCAAATATCAAATCAATAAGTTCAAACACATCTCTACATTATAATATATAATGAACAAGTATCAAATATTATTATTTTATAATTTATTTACTTTACTACATAAAAAATATAGCTACTATATAATGATATTAAAATCCTCAACACCTCAACACATTTTCCTTCACAAATTTGAGACCTCAAGCCAACAATTTGGCACTCAATCCTTTAAAATAAAAAAAATAAAAAACTGACATTAAAAAAAAAATGAAAACATGAGAATTCGGCACTCACTTGGTTTGTATGGGAAAATTCGGCACTCAAGTTGCAAAATTCGACACTCAATGTACAAAAAAATAAATAAATAAAATAACCCTATTCATGGCAATACTTTTCAAAGTACCCTATTCATGGCATAAGTTTTCAAATGTGTAATATTCAGGGACTTGCTCCCACAAACTTACACAAAATGTGCTACTAAATAATAAAATATATTAATTGTGTCAAAAAAATTATTATTTTGAGTTATTTGTTCGATATTTTTTCTATATTATTTTATTTATGCATTTTATAGAATCTAACTATTTTAATTCATATTAGGTGACTCTTTTTTCAAAATTTTCACAATAATATCAATTTTAAAACATGAGTCCTACCAAAACTCCTTCAAATAAGTTGGTGGTGTAGTACTACCCTTTTTAAGGAGAATAGCTTAGCATGCACGGTTAGTAAGTTATTCATGAGCTAGTTCAAGCTCGAAAATTGTGCATTGTTTTATATAAATAACTTTTGAAGGTAGAATTATTCCTCAATTTTTTTTAGTTCCTAAAAGTATTTACAAAACTGTTATTTTCCTCTGCTTGATCAATATGTTGTGTGTACCTCATTTGACAAATTCTATTTATTCTCTGTTCACTACAAGAAAACAAAAAATTTCTCACAAAAAAAATTTATGAGAAAACACCAAAAAATCCCTGAGGAATGTGTTTTTCACGAATTTTATCATGGATTTTAGGGCGTGAGAAAAATCTGTGTGACAAACCAAATTTCTTACATAATTCTATTCCATGAGAAAATTTCTCACGAAATTTCTTAGAAATTCTTGTTTGTGAGAAATTCCAAGAGTTTTTTTTTATTTTTTTTTGTTTTTTTCTATCTGCTAAATTCTTATATCAATACTAAAGAAATTTGTTGAGCTACAATTAATCGAGTGTAATAAAAAAAATAATCAAGTGTAATAAAAATAAATATACAATAATGTTAGAGTTATCTCAACTATAAATCAATAAAAGTCATGTCCAAACATCTATAACACAATTGAATAAAAAAAAATACACCTAATTAAGCAACGATTAATTTAGTTAACTCAAGCACTAAAGTTGTATATCACTCACTACTAGCAAGAGCTGAATGCAATATATCTTCCAAATACTTCTCAACAGCATCATACTGTTGTTTCTTATCCTCAATTGCTAAGGCAGCCAAAGCTTTATTCTACATCATCACCACCAGCACAAAAATATAATTAGAATAAAAAAAAAAACATACAATGCTCCAGAACATGTTGCAGTATAAGAAAAAATTGAAATATGAAATACCAGAGGCAAGTCTTGATAGCTCCTCAAAGTACCAAGGATGGGCTTAGTAGTTTGCTTCTCTAGTTCCTTTCTATGCTCTACCATTTCAACCAAACCCCATGCAAGTATTACTTTGTGTTCCAATTTTCCATTTGGCCCTCACATATAGCTACCTCTCAAAATTGCAATAAATCATACACCATCCAAAAAAAGCCCTAATTCAATTTCACTAAAAATCAACAAAATCACTTCCAATTTCACATTTCCAATTCGGGCATCAACCTCCAAATTTTGTCCACATTCAAAACTAATAACATCTAAACTAAGAAACATTCACCTAAAATATATCATACATCAAAAGCCATATGCAAATTAACTACAAATTTAAGAAGAAAAACGCATAAACAAAGAGGAAATTCTACTTATGCCAATGTGTACTAAGACGCAAAGAGAGGGGGGGGGGGGTGGGGGAAGTAAACCAATAAATTGCCGCCACAAACCCTTCGGTGCGCCACCTAGAACGGTGGAAGTGAGGGAGACTGAAGGGGGAGAGAAGAGAGGGAAAATGAGAGCTGTTTGCAAATGGAGGGATGACTGCATGAGGGAGATAAAATGTAATTTTCTCACGGAATTTTTTTGTGAAAAAGTTTCATGAGAAATTTGAAAGCCCTAATTTTAACTTTAGTAAAACATTGCGTTCTAGTTCTCACAAAATTTCTAACGGAAAAATTTTTCATGAGAAATTTTTGAGAAAATTGAATTTTTAATGAAATTTTCTCACAGAATTTGTCATGAAATTTTTGTGCATAAAAATTTTTTGTGAGAAATTCTCATGGAAAATTTTTTCAAGAGAAAATTTCATCAGAAATTCAATTTCCTCAAGGAATTTTCTCGCAGAAAATTTTTCCGTGAAAAATTCCTATTGAATGCTAATCCGTGAGAATTCTGTTCCATGAGAAATTGTGTGTTTTCTTCTAGTGGTTGCTCGCTCAAGGTGTGGGTATGTCTGAAAGGGCATTGATGCTTTTATGTACAATTTACACAGGCTCCCAAAGTACAATAATGAAAAGCAGTTTCCTTAGTTATTGTAATAATTGTACCACCAAAACCATATAGGGTAAGAGTGATTAGCACAAGTAATTGATGGAATAATAGAGCCGTTATTTCTATACCTTAGTTTGTTAATGTCACACCCTATTTAATGTCTAAATATGATATAAATTAACTTACCTCATTCAAAAATAGAAAGTTTTTAAAATTGATTAATCATAAAATCTCTTTCTAGCTCTTATTAATTATAGCTCTATTTTTTTTCTAAAATTATTTTCAATGTCATTCTTAAATAGTAAATGTATCTTTAGAGTTAGACCAATAATATCAAACAGGTTGCGTTGGTCACGCCAATGATTCAAGATCATCGTTGGAATTTTGCTACCAATTTGTAGACGCCATTGATAGTGAGCACAAAGTTGGTCAACATCCAAGGAGGAGCTAAAGAAGTGAGTTATATATTAATACAACAATTAAAGATGAGTGAGCCGTCCATGTATATCTCTTCCCTAACCTGTAGAAGAAAAACCTTTGTCTGGCAAAGGACTATGTCCCTCATTATTGTGGTTATGTTTCTACTCCATACCACCACCAGCCATGCCAAACCAAGCAGTAAATGCACCTCTTCCTGTGGCAAACTCAAAATTAGCAAACCGTTTCGAGTACATGGTGACCCAAAAAGGTGTGGCAACCAGAAACTTGAAATAAATTGTGAGAACAATGTGGCGATGGTATCTCTGTATTTAGGCAAATATTATGTCGAAGCAATCAATCATAGTGACTCTACAATTCGACTTGTTGATCTTGATGTTCATCAACGAAGAATGAAATTGGAGATAATTATAAGAAAAAATGGAGCCATAATTAATAAGAGTTAGAAAAAGAATATTATGATTAGTCAATTTTAAAAACTTTCTATTTTTGAATGAAAGTAATTTAGTCCATATCATATCTAGACATTAAATAGAGTGTGGCATTAGCAAACTAAAGTGTGGAAATAGCGGCTCCCAATATCAATCATGTCCCTAGTTATTTAACATTAGCTAGCATATCGCATTCATAGGCAGTTATTGCTTTCTTTACTCTCTCTCTGTTTCAATTTCTATTTGGCATAGGTATTGAAATGTATAAGCTTTCTGAAGTGATATGTCTACTACAACGACAGAAATTGTGAAGAACAAAGAGATTTATTATTAAGACTAAGCAATAGAGAGGTGGAAAAATTGACCACTTCATCACTAATTGTACCTAATTTCCTATACACCAGGAGCACTTGAATTTACTCCCAAGTGGGTCCTAAAATTGTTTACAGAAAGCTGAATTTTGAGATCAAACTTTGATACTTTGATGCAGAACATGACAACACACTTCCGAACTCACATATATTGCCTTCGAAAAGAAAAACAAAATTACGTGTATTGATGCTCTTCGATCTATAATAGTAACTTGTAAAATGTTAAGACTTCGAGCCCTATCCCTATCATATAACAAAACAAATTAATTGGTGACAAGGTGAACCTAGCAAAAGTATCTCTTTTATGTTAGAGTATAGGTCCCCTTCTTCGTGTTTTTTCCTCTTCAAAATAATGTTGAATAATAGTAGGATTCCAAGTATCACTTCCTTACATTGTTCACCTCTATTACTAGTGTAAATTGTAATTATTAATTTGCAGTAAAGATAAAGCTATTTTAATTAACAGTTGTGAATAGACATCAACCTTAAGAAGACATAACTTCTTAAAAGGGTATTTGTCTAAAGTTGTTCTTTTATTACCAAAAAAAACAGCTGTAAAATTTAAAATTTATTAGTCATGACTCTTTCTGTGGAGGACTACAACTCCAAGAGTCATGTCTATAAATTTTACAAAGAGATTTGTTATATGCTATCACCATTCTAAAGTGGAGAGTAACGTTATCGTTTTCCTCAAAAAATTTAATTTGGACAAAAATAACCATTATTTTAAAGCTCATTACAAAATTCTTGTAAAATCAATAAGATGCCATGTGAGTCAAACATAAAAGAAAAGTGATATCCCCTTAAAAAATTTCTTCCAACTCCCTGTTTGATCCAATTTATGTCATTATAGCTAGTTTTTAATTGTTTTGATTGACATTGAATTACTTTGTTTCATGAGAGCTTTATCAGTCCAAATTTAATGTTTTGAGAGAGATGATAGTGCTACCCCACTTTAGGTAAAGGGTAGCACAGAAATTTAGAAACCAATGCTATGGACTATTTCAAGAATTTCAGCAAGCTACTTAATTGAAAGTATGTTTACTACTTCATTTGTGCCTTGAGAGCCACAAGACAAATGTGAATAATTTATCACCTTCAATTATGAATGTATTTTATTATTGATCTAATTAATATAAGCAAATGGAAAATGTTCGTGTTGTGTTAGTTGTGTTGTTGCTTGTGAGTTATGGAAGCTTCGGGCATAGTAAAGCAGAAGTATAAATTAACTCAGAATGTCAAAAGGAAGTGAATTTAAAATCGAAACTTGCATCTTTCCAGCAAGTAGATATTGATGTAGATGGAATCCATGATTTAGATGAAGATAATTTATTTGGAAGTGGTATAATAGCAACAAATAAAAACTTAAAGTTTCATTAGGGGCATTTTGGCAGTTAATTTCACTTTTGACAGTTGACTTGCACTTCAGTTAGTAGTTCTATTACAAATTGGATTTATGTGTACCATGTTTTTCGAAATATAAGGGAGATCTATGTAGTTTTCCAAGATAGATGGAAGGTAAAATCAATTAAATACAGCAGAGGTTGAAGTAATTTAGCTTATTTTTAAAAGCAATTGGAAGGAATGGGGATGGAGAATTCCTAATTACTAATATATGAAATCATCAATTTAGATTTATTTACTATTGAAAGGATTGCTCATGAAATATAACAAGTTGGAGATAAAATTTGATATTTCACTAGTTAGTAGTATGACAAGGCACTAAAATTGATTTATGGGAATGACTAATTGTGGAGAATTACAAATTGGAGAGCAACTTTGGAATTTTTTTTTATTACTAGTGTAAGAAGTGCTTTATTTATTTATTGCTGAGCTAGTAGTGTAAGAGGTTACCGTCTTATTTTTAGGTATAATCTATATATAGGATTCATTTGAAGAATTAGAAGTTGGAGATGAGCTTTGAAATTTTTTTCACTACTAGTGTAAGAAGTTATCTTTCTTTTTCTTTTCTTTTATTGTTTTTGTTTTTGTTGAGATAGTAGTGTAAGAAGTTACTATCTTATATTAGGTATAAAGTGTAGGATTTGTTATGGAAATAAAAAGTTGGACTAATTAATAGTGAAATTTTCCTAATTATTAGTGTGTGAAATCATTCTTATATTTAATTATTATTTTTTTAGGAAAAAATAAGAAATGCATTAAGAAGCAGAAGAATCCTCTAAGAGTACACCAAAGTCTACCCAAACTTTTATATCATCAAGCTATTGAGACCAACGAGCAAGTCGATGAGTAATCATATTACTAGTACAAAAAATACAAGAAAAATAAATGCAAAGAAATAATAATATTTAATTATTATTAAAACTAGGAATCTGTTATTTTCACATTCTATTTTGCTAATGTCACACCATATTTAATGTCTAAATATAATATAGACTAAATTACTCTTATTTAATATGAAAAGCTTTTAAACTTGACTAAAAGTGAGTTATTTAATCTATATCATATTTAAATATTAAATAGAGTGTGATATTAGTAAAATACAATATAAAAATAACAATTCTCTTAAAACTATTATAAGATATATTAGACGACTCAATTTTTTGAAATGTTTACGATCATATTAAAATTAGAAGTTAATCTCACCCAAAACCCTATATGAGAAATGGGCTAATGTCTTTCCCTATATTTAATGGGGTAGAATAATAAGCACCTTGCAGTCCTGCAAAAAGAAACTTGTGTTTTTTTT
>QAOA01001894.1:97127-142438 GCA_003255065.1 Cercis canadensis | reverse complement strand
CTGTATTTGGGAAGGGGATGTTTCCTAGAGGGTCAATGTATCTAGCATGGGACCCTGTTTCGGTTCGTCCCTGTATCTGACTCGGATATTTTTCTTTAGTTTCACTGTATTTGACCAGGGACCCAGTTCCGGTTCGTCCTTATATCTAGTTCGAATACTTTTCTTGGGTTTCACTGTATTTGGGAAGGGGATGTTTCCTAGAGGGTCAATGTATATGACCTGGGACCCTGTTTCGGTTCGTCCCTATATGTAACTCGGATATTTTTTTTGTATTTCATTGTATTTGGGAAGGGGTTGTTTCCTAGAGGGTCAATGTATCTGGCCCGGGACCCTGTTTCGAGTCGTCCCTCTATCTGGTTCGGATATTTTTCTTTTGTTTCACTGTATCTGACCTGGACCCTGTTTCGGTTCGCCCTTGTATCTGACTCGGATATTTTTTTTCGGTTCTGCTGTATCTGGACTGGGACCATGTTTCGGGTCGTCCCTGTATCTGACTCGGATATTTTTCCTGGGTTTCACTGTACTTGGGAAGGGACTGTTTCCTGTTGGGTCATTGTATCTGGCCCGTGACCCTGTTTCGGTTCGTCCCTCTATCTGACTTAGATATTTTTCTTGGGTTTCTCTGATAGTTGGGAAGGGACTGTTTCCCGGTGGGTCATTGTATCTGGCTTGTGACCCTGTTTCGGGTCGTCGCTGTATCTGGCTCGGATATTTTTCTTTAGTTTCACTGTATCTAACCTGCGACCCTGTTTCAGTTCGTACTTGTATCTGACTTGGATATTTTTCTTTGGTTTCACTGTATCTGACCTGGGACCCAGTTTCGGTTCATCCTTATATCTAACTCGGATATTTTTTTTGGGTTTCACTGTATTTGGGAAGGGGATGTTTCCTAGAGGGTCAATGTATCTAGCCTGGGACCCTGTTTCGGTTCGTCCCTGTATCTGACTCGGATATTTTTCTTTAGTTTCACTGTATCTGACCAGGGACCCAGTTCCGGTTCGTCCTTATATCTAACTCGAATACTTTTCTTGGGTTTCACTATATTTGGGAAGGGGATGTTTCCTAGAGGGTCAATCTATATGACCTGGGACGCTGTTTCGGTTCGTCCCTATATCTAACTCGGATATTTTTTTTGTGTTTCACTCACTGTATTTAGGAAGGGGTTGTTTCCTAGAGGGTCAATGTATCTGGCCCGGGACCCTGTTTCGAGTCATCCCTCTATCTGGCTCGGATATTTTTCTTTGGTTTCACTGTATCTGACCTGGGACCCCGTTTCGGTTCGTCCCTATATCTAACTCGGATATTTTTTTTGGGTTCCACTATATTTGGGAAGGGGTTGTTTCCTAGAGGGTTAATGTATCTAGGCCGGGAACCTGTTTCGAGTCGTCCTTCTATCTGACTCAGATATTTTTCTTTGGTTTCACTGTATCTGACCTGGGACCCTGTTTCGGTTCGTCCCTGTATCAAACTCGGATATTTTTTTTAGGTTCTATTGTATCTTGACTGGGACCATGTTTCGGGTCGTCCCTGTATATGGCTCAGATATTTTTTTTGGTTTCACTGTATCTGACCTGTGACCCTGTTTCGGTTCATCCTTGTATCTGACTTGGATATTTTTCTTTGGTTTCACTGTATCTGACCTGGGACCCAGTTTTGGTTTGTCCTTATATCGAAGTCGGATATTTTGGGTTTCACTGTATTTGGGAAGGGGATGTTTCCTAGAGGGTCAATGTATCGTGCCTGGGACCCTGTTTCGAGTCATCCCTGTACCTGACTCGGATATTTTTCTTGGGTTTCATTGTATTTGGGAAGGGATTGTTTCCTGTTGGGTCATTGTATCTGGCCCGTGCCCCTGTTTCGGTTCGTCCCTCTATCTAACTCAGATATTTTTCTTGGGTTTCTCTGGTAGTTGGGAAGGGACAGTTTCCCGGTGGGTCATTGTATCTGGCCTGTGACCCTGTTTCGGGTCGTCCCTGTATCTGGCTCGGATATTTTTCTTTGGTTTCACTCTATCTGACCTGGGACCCTGTTTCGGTTCGTCCTTGTATCTGACTCGGATATTTTTCTTTGGTTTCACTGTATCTGAACTGGGACCCAATTTCGGTTCGTCCTTATATCTAACTTGAATACTTTTCTTGGGTTTCACTGTATTTGGGAAGGGGATGTTTCCTAGAGGGTCAATGTATATGACCTGGGACGCTGTTTCGGTTCGTCCCTATATCTAACTCGGATATTTTTTTTGTGTTTCACTGTATTTGGGAAGGGGTTGTTTCCTAGAGGGTCAATGCATCTGGCCCGGGACCCTGTTTCAAGTCGTCCTTCTATCTGGCTCGGATATTTGTCTTTGGTTTCACTGTATCTGACCTGGGACCCTGTTTCGGTTTGTCCCTATATCTAACTCGGACATTTTTTTTGGGTTTCACTATATTTGGGAAGGGATTGTTTCCTAGAGGGTCAATGTATCTAGGTCGGGAACCTGTTTCGAGTCGTCCCTCTATTTGACTCACATATTTTTCTTTGCTTTCACTGTATCTGACCTGGGACCCTGTTTCGCTTCGTCCCTGTATCTGACTCGGATATTTTTCTTAGGTTCTACTATATCTTGACTAGGACTATGTTTCAGGTCGTCCCTGTATCTGACTCGGATATTTTTCATGGGTTTCACTGTACTTGGGAAGGGACTATTTCCTGGTGGGTCATTGTATCTGGCTCGTGACCCTGTTTCGGTTCGTCCCTCTATCTGACTCAGATATTTTTCTTGGGTTTCTCTGATAGCTGGGAAGGGACTGTTTCCCAGTGGGTCATTGTATCTGGCCTGTGACCCTGTTTCGGGTCGTCTCTGTATCTGGCTCGGATATATTTCTTTGGTTTCACTATATCTGACCTGGACCCTGTTTTGGTTCTTCCTTGTATCTGACTCGGATATTTTTCTTTGGTTTCACTCTATCTGACCTGGGACCCTGTTTCAGTTCGTCCTTGTATCTGACTCGGATATTTTTCTTTGGTTTCACTGTATCTGACCTGGGACCCAGTTTCGGTTCGTTCTTATATCTAACTCGGATATTTTTTTTGGGTTTTACTGTATTTGGGAAGGGGATGTTTCCTAGACGGTCAATGTATCTAGCTCGGGATCCTGTTTCGAGTCATCTCTGTATCTGACTCAGATATTTTTCTTGGGTTTCATTGTATTTGGGAAGGGACTGTTTCCTGGTGGGTCATTGTATCTGGCCTGTGACCCTGTTTCAGTTTGTCCCTCTATCTGACTCAGATATTTTTCTTGGGTTTCTCTGATAGTTGGGAAGGGACTGTTTCCCGGTGGGTCATTGTATCTGGCCTGTGACCCTGTTTCGAGTCGTCCCTGTATCTGGCTCGTATATTTTTCTTTGGTTTCACTGTATCTAACCTGGGACCCTGTTTTGGTTCGTCCTTGTATCTGACTCGGATATTTTTCTTTGGTTTCACTATATCTGAACTGGGACCCAGTTTCGGTTTGTTCTTATATCTAACTCGGATCTTATTTTTCGGTTTTACTGTATTAAGGAAGGGGATGTTTCCTAGAGGGTCAATGTATCTAGCCCGGGACCCTGTTTCGAGTCATCTCTGTATCTGACTCGGATATTTTTCTCGGGTTTCATTGTATTTGGGAAGGGACTGTTTCCTGGTGGGTCATTGTATCTGGCCCGTGACCCTGTTTCGGTTTGTCCCTCTATCTGACTCAGATATTTTTCTTTGGTTTCTCTAATAGTTGGGAAGGGACTGTTTCCTGTTGGGTCATTGTATCTGGCCTGTATCTGGCTCGGATATTTTTCTTTGGTTTCACTCTATCTCACCTGGGACCCTGTTTCGATTCATCCTTGTATCTGACTCGAATATTTTTCTTTGGTTTCACTGTATCTGACCTGGGACCCTGTTTCGGTTCGTCCCTATATCTAACTCGGATATTTTTTTTGGTTTTCACTATAGTTGGGAAGGGGTTGTTTCCTAGAGGGTCAATGTATCTAGCCCGGGAACCTGTTTCGAGTCGTCCCTCTATCTGACTCAGATTTTTTTCTTTGGTTTCACTGTATCTGACCAGGGACCCTGTTTCGGTTCGTCCCTGTATCTGACTCGGATATTTTTCTTAGGTTCTACTGTATATGGACTGGGACCATGTTTCGGGTCGTCCCTGTATCTGACTCGGATATTTCACATGGGTTTCACTGTACTTAAGAAGGGACTGTTTCCTGGTGGGTCATTGTATCTGGCCCGTGACCCTGTTTCGGTTCGTCCCTCTATCTGACTCAGACATTTTTCTTAGGTTTCTCTGTAGTTGAGAAGGGCTTGTTTCCCGGTGGGTCATTGTATCTGGCCTTTGACCCTGTTTCGGGTCGACCCTGTATCTGTCTCGGATATTTTTCTTTAGTTTCACTGTATCTGACTTGGGACCTTGTTTCTGTTCGTCATTGTATCTGACTCGGATATTTTTCTTTGGTTTCACTGTATCTGACCTGGGACCTAGTTTCAGTTCGTCCTCATATCTAACTCGAATATTTTTTTTGGGTTTCATTGTAGTTGGGAAGGGGATGTTTCCTAGAGGGTCAATGTATCTAGCCCGGGAACCTGTTTCGAGTCGTCTCTGTATCTGACTCGGATATTTTTCTTGGGTTTCATTGTATTTGGGAAGGGACTGTTTCCTGGTGGGTCATTGTATCTAGCCCATGACCCTGTTTCGGTTTGTCCCTCTATCTGACTCAGATATTTTTCTTTGGTTTCACTGTATCTGACCTGGGGCCCTGTTTCGGTTCATCCTTGTATCTGACTCGGATATTTTTCTTGGGTTGCATTGTATTTGGGAAGGGACTGTTTCCTGGTGGGTCATTGTATCTGGCCCGTGACCTTGTTTCAGTTCGTCCCTCTATCTAACTCAGATATTTTTCTTAGGTTTCTCTGAAAGTTGGGAAGGGACTGTTTCCCGGTGGGTCATTGTATATGGCCTGTGACCCTGTTTCGGGTCGTCCCTGTATCTGGTTCAGATATTTGTCTTTGGTTTCACTCTAACTGACCTGGAAACCTGTTTCGGTTCGTCCTTGTATCTGACTCGGATATTTTCCTTTGGTTTCAGTGTATCTGAACTGGGACCCAGTTTCGGTTCGTGCTTATATCTAACTCGAATACTTTTCTTGGGTTTCACTGTATTTGGGAAGGGTATGTTTCCTAGAGGGTCAATGTATATGACCTGGGACGCTATTTCGGTTCGTCCCTATATCTAACTCGGATATTTTTTTTGTGTTTCACTGTATTTGGGAAGGGGTTGTTTCCTAGAGGGTCAATGTATCTGGCCCGGGACCCTGTTTCGAGTCGTCCCTCTATCTGGCTCGGATATTTTTCTTTAGTTTCACTGTATCTGACCTGGGACCCCGTTTCGGTTCGTCCCTATATCTAACTCGGATATTTTTTATGGGTTTCATTATATTTGGGAAGGGGTTGTTTCCTAGAGGGTCAATGTATCTAGGCCGGGAACCTGTTTCGAGTCGTCCCTCTATCTGACTCAGATATTTTTCTTTGCTTTCACTGTATCTGACCTGGGACCCTGTTTCGGTTCATCCCTGTATCTGATTCGGATATTTTTCTTAGGTTCTACTGCATCTTGACTGGGACCATGTTTCAAGTCGTCCCTGTATCTGACTCGGATATTTTTCATGGGTTTCAATGTACTTGGGAAGGGACTGTTTCCTGGTGGGTCATTGTATCTGGCTCGTGACCCTGTTTCGGTTCGTCCCTCTATCTGACTCAGATATTTTTCTTGGGTTTCTCTGTAGTTTAGAAGAGACTGTTTCCCGGTGGGTCTATGTATCTGGCCTGTGACCCTGTTTCAGGTCGTCCCTGTATCTGGCTCGAATACTTTTCTTTGGTTTCACTGTATCTGACTTGGGACCCTTTTTCGGTTCGTCTTTGTATCTGACTTGGATATTTTTCTTTGGTTTCACTGTATCTGACCTGGGACCCAGTTTCGGTTCGTCCTTATATCTAACTAGGATATTTTTTTTTGGTTTCACTGTATCTGGGAAGGGGATGTTTCCTAGAGGGTCAATGTATCTAGCCTGGGACCCTGTTTCGGTTCATCCTTGTATCTGACTCGGATATTTTTCTTGGTCAGATATTTTTCATTGGATTCACTATATCTGACCTGGGACCCTGTTTCGGTTCTTCCCTATATCTAACTCGGATATTTTTTTTGGGTTTCACTGTATTTGGGAAGGTGTTGTTTCCTAGAGGGTCAATTTATCTATCCCGGGACCTTTTTTCGAGTCGTCCCTCTATCTGACTCAGATATTTTTCTTTGGTTTCACTGCATCTGACCTCGGACCCAGTTTCAGTTCGTCCTTGTTTCTGACTCAGATATTTTTCTTTGGTTTCACTGTATCTGACCTGGGACCCTCTTTCGGTTCGTCCTTATATCTAACTCGAATCCTTTTCTTGGGTTTCACTGTATTTGGCAAGGGGATGTTTCCTAAAGAGTCAATGTATCTGGCCCGGGACCCTATTTCGAGTCGTCCCTCTATCTGACTCATATATTTTTCTTGACTTTCTCTGTAGTTGGGAAGAGACTGTTTCCCGGTGGGTCATTGTATCTGGCCCATGACCCTGTTTCGCTTCGTCCCTCTATCTGACTCAGATATTTTTCTTGGGTTTCTCTGTAGTTGGGAAGGGACTGTTTCCCGATGGGTCATTGTATCTGGCCTATGACCCTGTTTCGGGTCGTCCCTGTATCTGGCTCAGATATTTTTCTTTGGTTTCAATGTATCTGACCTTGGACCATGTTTCAGTTTGTCCTTGTATCTGACTTAGATATTTTTCTTTGGTTTTACTGTATCTGACCTGTGACCCTGTTTCGGTTCGTCCCTATATCTAACTCGGATATTTTTTTTGGGTTTCTCTGTATTTGGGAAGGGGTTGTTTCCTAGAGGGTCAATGTATATGGCCCGGGGACCCTGTTTCGAGTCGTCCCTCTATCTGACTCAGATATTTTTCATTGGTTTCACTATATCTTACCTGGGACCCTGTTTCGGTTCTTCCCTATATCTAACTCGGATATTTTTTTTGGGTTTCACTGTATCTGGACAGGGACCATGTTTCGGGTTGTCCCTGTATCGGACTCGGATATTTTTCATGGGTTTCACTGTACTTGGGAAGGGACTGTTTCCTGGTGGGTCATTGTATCTAGCCCGTGACCCTGTTTCAGTTCGTCCCTCTATCTGACACATATTTTTCTTTGGTTTCACTGTATCTGACCTGGGACCCAGTTTCGTTTCGTCCGTGTATCTGACTCTGATATTTTTCTTTGGTTTCACTGCATCTGACCTTGGACCCAGTTTCGGTTCGTCCTTGTTTCTGACTCGGATATTTTTTTTTGGGTTTCACTGTATTCGGGAAGGGGTTGTTTCCTAGAGGGTCAATGTATCTGGCCCGGGACCCTGTTTCGACTCGTCCCTCTATTTGGCTCGGATATTTTTCTTTGGTTTCACTGTATCTGACCTGGGACCCTGTTTCGGTTCGTCCCTATATCTAACTCGGATATTTTTTTTTGGGTTTCACTATATTTGCGAAGGGGTTGTTACCTAGAGGGTCAATGTATCTGGCCCGGGACCCTGTTTCGAGTCGTCGCTCTATCTGACTCAGCTAATTTTCTTTGGTTTCACTGTATCTGACCTTCGACACTGTTTCTCTTCGTCCTTGTATCTGACTCAGATATTTTTCTTTTGTTTCACTGTATCTGACCTGGGACCCAGTTTCGGTTCGTCCTTATATCTAACTCGTATACTTTTCTTGGGTTTCACTGTATTTGGGAAGGGAATGTTTCATAGAGGGTCAATGTATCTGGCCCGGGACCCTGTTTCTTAGGTTTCACACTATCTGGAAAGATACTGTTTCCTGGTGGGTCATTGAATCTGGCCCGGGACCCTGCTTCGGTTTGTTTCTCTATCTGACGTAGATTTTTTTTCTTTGGTTTCACTTTATCTGACTTGGGACCCAGTTTCGTTTCGTCTGTGTATCTGACTCAGATATTTTTCTTTGGTGTCACTGCATCTGACCTGGGACCCAGTTTCGGTTCATCCTGGTTTCTGACTCAGATATTTTTCTTTGGTTTAATTGTATCTGACCTGGGACCCTATTTCGGTTCGTCCCTATATCTAACTGGGATATTTTTTTTGCGTTTCACTATATTTGGGAGGGGGTTGTTTCCTAGAGGGTCAATGTATATGGCCCGGGACCCTGTTTCGAGTCGTCCCTCTATCTGACTCAGCTATTTTTCTTATGTTTCACTGTATCTGACCTGGGACCCTGTTTCGGTTCGTCCCTGTATCAGACTCGGATATTTTTCTTAGGTTCCACTGTATCTGGACTGGGACCATGTTTCGGGTTGTCCCTGTATCGGACTCGGATATTTTTCATGGGTTTCACTATACTTGGGAGGGACTGTTTCCTGGTGGGTCATTGTATCTAGCCCGTGACCCTGTTTCGGTTCGTTCCTCTATCTGACACAGATATTTTTCTTTCGTTTCGTCCGTGTATCTAAGTCGGATATTTTTCTTTGGTTTCACTGCATCTGACCTTGGCCCCAGTTTCGGTTCGTCCTTGTTTCTAACTCGGATATTTTTTTTTGGGTTTCACTGTATTTGGGAAGGGGTTGTTTCCTAGAAGGTCAATGTATCTGGCCCGGGACGCTATTTCGACTCGTCCCTCTATCTGCCTCGGATATTTTTCTTTGGTTTCACTTTATCTGACCTGGGACCCTGTTTCGGTTCGTCCCTATATCTAACTCGGATATTTTTTTTGGGTTTCACTGTATTTGGGAAGGTGTTGTTTCCTAGAGGGTCAATTTATCTGGCCCGGGACCCTGTTTCGAGTCGTCCCTCTATCTGACTCGGATATTTTTCTTTGGTTTCACTGCATCTGACCTGGGACCCCGTTTCGGTTCGTCCTTGTTTCTGACTCAGATATTTTTCTTTGGTTTCACTGTATCTGACCAGGGACCCTCTTTCGGTTCGTCCCTATATCTAACTCGGATATTTTTTTTTGGGTTTCACTGTATTTGGGAAGGGGTTGTTTCCTAGAGGTTCAATGTATCTGGCCCGGGACCCTGTTTCGAGTCGTCCCTCTATCTGACTCAGATATTTTTCATTGGTTTCATTGTATCTGACCTGGGACCCTGTTTCGGTTCGTCCCTATATCTAACTAGGATATTTTTTTTGGGTTTCACTATATTTGGGAGGGGGTTGTTTCCTAGAGGGTCAATGTATCTAGCCCGGAACACTATTTCGAGTCTTCCCTCTATCTGACTCAGATATTTTTCTTTGGTTTCACTTTATCTGACCTGGGACCCTGTTTCGGTTCGTCCCTATATCTAACTCGGATATTTTTTTTGGGTTTCACTGTATTTGTGAAGGGGTTGTTTCCTAGAGGGTCAATGTATCTGGCCCGGGACGCTATTTCCACTCGTCCCTCTATCTGCCTCGGATATTTTTCTTTGGTTTCACTTTATCTGACCTGGGACCCTGTTTCGGTTCGTCCCTATATCTAACTCGGATATTTTTTCTGGGTTTCACTGTATTTGGGAAGAGGTTGTTTCCTAGAGGGTCAATGTATATGGCCCGGGACCCTGTTTCGAGTCGTCCCTCTATCTGACTCAGACATTTTGATTTGGGTTCACTGTATCTGACCTGGGACCCTGTTTCGGTTCGTCCCTATATCTAACTCGGATATTTTTTTTGGGTTTCACTGTATTTGGGAAGAGGTTTTTTCCTAGAGGGTCAATGTATATGGCCCGGGACCCTGTTTCAAGTCGTCCCTCTATCTGACTCAGACATTTTTCTTTGGTTTCACTGTATCTGACCTGGGACCCTGTTTCGGTTCTTCCCGATATCTAACTCAGATATTTTTTTTGGGTTTCACTGTATTTGGGAAGATGTTGTTTCCTAGAGGGTCAATTTATCTGGCCCGGGACCCTGTTTCGAGTCGTCCCTCTATCTGACTCGGATATTTTTCTTTGGTTTCACTGCATCTGACCTGGGACCCAGTTTCAGTTCATCCTTGTTTCTGACTCTGATATTTTTCTTTGGTTCCACTGTATCTGACCAGGGACCCTCTTTCGGTTCGTCCCTATATCTAACTCGGATATTTTTTTTGGGTTTCACTATATTTGGGAAGGGGTTGTTTCCTACAGGGTCAATGTATGTCGCCCGGGACCCTGTTTGGACTCGTCCCTCTTTCTGACTCAGCTATTTTTCTTTGGTTTCACTGTATCTGACCTGGGACCCTGTTTCTGTTCGTCCCTGTATCTGACTCGGATATTTTTCTTAGGTTCCACTGTATCTGGACTGAGACCTTGATTCGGTTCGTCCCTCTATCTGACTCAGATATTTTTTTTGGGTTTCTCTGTAGTTGGGAAGGGACTGTTTCCCGGTGGGTCATTTTATTTGGCCTGTGACCCTGTTTTGGGTCGTCCTTGTATCTGGCTCGGATATTTTTCTTTGGTTTCACTGTGTCTGACCTGGGACCCTGTTTCGATTCGTCCTTGTATCTGACTCGGATATTTTTCTTTGGTTTCACTTCATCTGACCTTGGACCCAGTTTCGGTTCGTCCTTGTTTCTGACTCGGATATTTTTTTTTGGGTTTCACTGTATTTGGGAAGGGGTTGTTTCCTAGAGGGTCAATGTATCTGGCCCGGGACGCTATTTCGACTCTTCCCTCTATCTGCCTCGGATATTTTTCTTTGGTTTCACTTTATCTGACCTGGGACCCTGTTTCGGTTCGACCCTATATCTAACTCGGATATTTTTTTTGGGTTTCACTGTATTTGGGAAGGTGTTGTTTCCTAGAGGGTCAATTTATCTGGCCCGGGACCCTGTTTCGAGTCGTCCCTCTATCTGACTCGGATATTTTTCTTTGGTTTCACTGCATCTGACCTGGGACCCAATTTCAGTTCCTCCTTGTTTCTGACTCAGATATATTTCTTTGGTTTCACTGTATCTAACCTGGGACCCTCTTTCGGTTCGTCCTTATATCTAACTCGGATATTTTTTTTGGGTTTCACTATATTTAGGAAAGGGTTGTTTCCTAGAGGGTCAATGTATCTGGCCCGGGACCCTGTTTCGACTCGTCCCTCTATCTGACTCAGATATTTTTCTTTGGTTTCACTGTATCTGACCTGGGACCCTGTTTCGGTTCGTCCCTATATCTAACTCGGATATTTTTTTTGGGTTTCACTGTATTTGGGAAGGGGTTGTTTCCTAGAGGGTCAATGTATCTGGCCCCGGACCCTGTTTCGAGTCGTCCCTGTATCTTACTCGGATAATTTTCTTAGGTTTCACACTCTCTGAAAAGGTACTGTTTCCTGGTGGGTCATTGACTCTGGCCCGGGACCCTGTTTCGGTTCGTTCCTCTATCTGACATAGATTTTATTCTTTGGTTTCACTTTATTTGACTTGGGACCCAGTTTCATTTCGTCTGTGTATCTGACTCAGATTATTTTTCTTTGGTTTCACTGCATCTGACCTGGGACCCAGGTTCGGTTCATCCTTGTTTCTGACTCAGATATTTTTCTTTGGTTTCACTGTATCTGACCAGGGACCCTCTTTCGGTTCATCCCTATATCTAACTCGCATATTTTTTTTAGGTTTCATTGTATTTGGGAAGGGGTTGTTTCCTAGAGGGTCAATGTATCTGGCCTAGGACCCTGTTTCGAGTCGTCCCTATATCTGACTCAGATATTTTTCATTGATTTCACTGTATCTGACCTGGGACCCTGTTTCGGTTCTTCCCAATATCTAACTCGGTTATTCTTTTTGGGTTTCACTGTATTTGGGAAGGTGTTGTTTCCTGGAGGGACAATGTATCTGGCCCGGGACCCTGTTTCGAGTCGTCCCTCTATCTGACTCGGATATTTTTCTTTGGTTTCACTGCATCTGACCTAGGACCCAGTTTCGGTTCGTCCTTGTTTCTGACTCAGATATTTTTCTTTGGTTTCACTGTATCTGACCTGGGACCCTGTTTCGGTTCGTCCCTATATATAACTCGGATAGTTTTTTTGGGTGTCACTGCATTTGGGAAGGGGTTGTTTCCTAGAGGGTCAATGTATCTGGCCCGGGACCCTGTTTCGAGTCGTCCCTCTATCTGACTCAGATATTTTTCTTTGGTTTCACTTCATTTGACCAGGGACCCAGTTTCGGTTCGTCCTTGTTTTTGACTCGGATATTTTTCTTTGGTTTCACGATATCTGATTGGGACCCTTTTTCGGTTCGGCCTTATATCTAACTCGGATGTTTTTTTTGGGTTTCACTGTATTTGGGAAGCGGTTGTTTCCTAGAGGGTCAATGTATCTGGCCCAGGACCCTGTTTCGAGTCGTCCCTGTATCTGACTCGAATAATTTTCTTGGGTTTCACTGTATCTGGAAAGGTACTCTTTCCTGGTGGGTCATTGAATCTGGCCCGGGACCCTGTTTCGGTTAGTTCCTCTATCTGACTCAGATATTTTTCTTTGGTTTCACTATATCTGACCCGGGACCCTGTTTCGGTTCGTCCCTGTATCTGACTCGGATATTTTTCTTAGGTTCCACTGTATCTGGACTGAGACCTTGATTCGGGTCGTCCCTTTATCGAACTCGGACATTTTTCATGGGATTCACTGTACTTAGGAAGGGACTGTTTCCTGGTGGGTCATTGTATCTGGGCCGTGACCCTGTTTCGGTTCGTCCCTCTATCTGACTCAGATATTTTTCTTGGGTTTCTCTGTAGTTAGGAAGCGACTGTTTCCCGGTGGGTCATTGTATCTGGCCTGTGACCCTGTTTTAGGTCGTCCTTGTATATGGCTCGGATATTTTTCTTTGGTTTCACTGTATCTGACCTGGGACCCTATTTCGGTTCGTCCTTGTATCTGACTCAGATATTTTTCTTCGGTTTCACTGTATCAGACCTGTGACCCAGTTTCGGTTCGTCCTTATATCTAACTTGGATACTTTTCTTGGGTTTCACTGTATTTGGGAAGGGGATGTTTCCTAGAGGGTCAATGTATCTGGCCTGAGACCCTGTTTTGAGTCGTCCCTCTATCTGACTCAGATATTTTTCTTTGGTTTCACTTTATCTGACCTGGGACCCAGTTTCGTTTCGTACGTGTATTTGACCCGGATATTTTTCTTTGCTTTCACTGCATCTGAATTGGGACCCAGTTTCGGTTCGTCCTTGTTTCTGATTCGGATATTTTTCTTTGGTTTCACTGTATCTGACCTGGGACCCTGTTTCGGTTCGTCCCTATATCTAACTCGGATATTTTTTTTGGGTTTCACTGTATTTGGGAAGGTGTTGTTTCCTAGAGGGTCAATGTATCTGGCCCGGGACCCTGTTTCGACTCGTCCCTCTATCTGACTCAGATATTTTTCTTTGGTTTCACTGCATCTGACCTGAGACCCAGTTTCGGTTCGTCCTTGTATCTGACTCAGATATATTTCTTTGGTTTCACTGTGTCAGACCTGGGACCCAGTTTCGGTTCGTCCTTGTTTCTGACTCAGATATTTTTCTTTGGTTTCACTATATCTGATTGGGACCCTTTTTCGGTTCAACCTTATATCTAACTCGAATATTTTTTTGGGTTTCACTGTATTTGATAAGGGGTTGTTTCCTAGAGGGTCAATGTATCTGGCCCGGGACCTTGTTTCGAGTCGTCCCTCTATCTGATTCAGATATTTTTCATTGGTTTCACTGTATCTGACCTAGGACCCTGTTTTGGTTCGTCCCTATATCTAACTCGGATATTTTTTTTGGGTTTCACTGTATTTGGGAAGGGGTTGTTTCCTAGAGGGTCAATGTATCAGCTCGGGACCCTGTTTCGATTCGTCCCTCTATCTGACAAAGATATTTTTCTTTGGTTTCATTGTATCTGACCAAGGACCCAGTTTCGTTTCGTCCGTGTATCTGACTCGGATATTTTTCTTTGGTTTCACTACATCTGACCAGGGACCCAGTTTCGGTTCGTCCTTGTTTCTGACTCGGATATTTTCATTGGTTTCACTTTATCTGACTAGGGACCCTGTTTCGGTTCGTCCCTATATCTAACTCGGATATTTTTTTTGGGTTTCACTGTATTTGGGAAGGTGTTGTTTCCTAGAGGGTCAATGTGTCTGGACCGGGAACCTGTTTTGAGTCGTCCCTCTATCTGACTCAGATATTTTCCTTTGGTTTCATTGTGTCTGACCTGGGACCTAGTTTCGTTTCGTACGTGTATCTGACTTGAATATTTTTCTTTTCTTTCACTGCATCTGAACTGGGACCCAGTTTCGGTTCGTCCTTGTATCTGACTCAGATATTTTTCTTTGGTTTCACAGTATCTGACCTGGGAACCAGTTTCGGTTCGTCCTTATATCTAACTCGGATACTTTTCTTGGGTTTCATTGTATTTGGGAAGGGGATGTTTCCTAGAGGGTCAATGTATCTGGCCCAGGACCCTGTTTCGAGTCGTCCCTGTATCTGACTCGAATAATATTCTTGGGTTTCACTGTATCTGGAAAGGTACTCTTTCCTGGTGGGTCATTGAATCTGGCCCGGGACCCTGTTTCGGTTCGTTCCTCTATCTGACATAGATATTTTTCTTTGGTTTCACTGTATATGACCTGGGACCCAGTTTCGTTTCGTCCGTGTATCTGACTCGGATATTTTTCTTTCGTTTCACTGCATCTGACCTGGGACCCAGTTTCGGTTCGTCGTTCTTTCTGACTAGGATATTATTCTTTGGTTTCACTGTATCTGACTGGGACCCTTTTTCGGTTTGTCCTTATATCTAACTCGGATATTTTTTTTGGATTTCACAGTATTTGGGAAGGGGTTGTTTCCTAGACGGTCAATATATCTGGCCCGGGACCCTGTTTCGAGTCGTCCCTTTATCTGACTCAGATATTTTTCATTGATTTCCCTGTATCTGAACTGGGACCCTATTTCAGTTCGTCCCTATATCTAACTCGGATATTTTTTTTGGGTTTCACTGTATTTGGGAAGGTGTTGTTTCCAAGAGGGTCAATGTATCTGGCCCGGGACCCTGTTTCGAGTCGTCCCTCTATCTGACTCAGCTATTTTTCTTTGGTTTCACTGTATCTGACCTGGGACCCTGTTTCGGTTCGTCCCTGTATCTGAGTCGGATATTTTCCTTAGGTTCCACTGTATCTGGACTGGGAGCATGTTTCGGGTCGTCCCTGTATCGGACTTGGATATTTTTCATGGGTTTCACTGTACTTGGGAAGGGACTGTTTCCTTGTGGGTAATTGTATCTGGCCCGTGACCCTGTTTCGGTTCGTCCCTCTCTCTGACTCAGATATTTTTCTTGGGTTTCTCTGTAGTTGGGAAGGGACTGTTTCCCGGTGGGTCATTGTATTTGGCCTGTGACCCTGTTTTGGGTCGTCCTTGTATCTAGCTCGGAAATTTTTCTTTGGTTTCACTGTATCTAACCTGGGACCCTGTTTCAGTTCGTCTTTGTTTCTGACTCGGATATTTCTCTTTGGTTTCACTATATCTGACCTGGGACCCATTTTCGGTTCGTCTATATATCTAACTCGGATACTTTTCTTGGGTTTCACTGTATTTGGGAAGGGGATGTTTCCTAGAGGGTCAATGTATTTGGCCCAGGACCCTGTTTCGAGTCGTCCCTGTATCTGACTCGAATAATTTTCTTGGGTTTCACTGTATCTGGAAAGGTACTGTTTCCTGGAGGGTCATTGGATCTGGCCCGGGACCCTGTTTCGGTTCGTTCCTCTATCTGACATAGATATTTTTCTTTGGTTTCACTGTATATGACCTGGGACCCAGTGTCGTTTTGTCCGTGTATCTGACTCGGATATTTTTCTTTCGTTTCACTGCATCTGACCTGGGACCCAGTTTCGGTTTGTCCTTGTTTCTGACTCGGATATTTTTCAGTGGTTTCACTGTATCTGACCTGGGACCGTTTTTCGGTTCGTCCTTATATCTAACTCGGATATTTTTTTTGGGTTTCACTGTATTTGGGAAGGGGTTGTTTCCTAGACGGTCAATGTATCTGGCCCGGGACCCTGTTTCGAGTCGTCCCTCTATGTGACTCAGTATTTTTTATTGATTTCACTGTATCTATCCTGGAACCCTGTTTCGGTTCGTCCCTATATCTAACTCAGATATTTTTTTTGGGTTTTACTGTATTTTGGAAGGGGTGGTTTCCTAGAGGGTCAATGTATCTGGCCCGGGACCCTGTTTCGAGTTGTCCCTATATCTGACTCGGATAATTTTCTTGGGTTTCACTGTATCTGGAAAGGTACTGTTTCCTGGTGGGTCATTGAATCTGGCCCGGGACCCTGTTTCGGTTTGTCCCTCTATCTGACACAGATATTTTTCTTTGGTTTCACTATATCTGACCTGGGACCCAGTTTCGTTTCATCCGTGTATCTGACTCGGATATTTTTCTTTGGTTTCACTGTATCTGACCTGGGACCCAGTTTCAGTTCGTCCTTGTTTCTGACTCGGATATTTTTCTTTGGTTTCACTGTATCTGACCTGGGACCCTGTTTCGGTTCGTCCCTATATCTAACTCGGATATTTTTTTTGGGTTTCACTGTATTGGGGAAGGTGTTCTTTCCTAGAGGGTCAATGTATCTGGCCCGGGACCCTGTTTTGAGTCGTCTCTCTATCTGACTCAGCTATTTTTCTTTGTTTCACTTTATCTGACCTGGGACGCTGTTTCGGTTCGTCCCTTTATCTGGCTCGGATATTTTTCTTTAGTTTCACTATATCTGACTTGGGACCCTGTTTCGGTTCGTCCTTGTTTCTGAGTCTTGGGTTTCTCTGTAATTGGGAAGGGAATGTTTCCCGTTGGGTCATTGTATCTGGCCCGTGACTCTGTTTCGGTTCGTCCTTCTATCTGACTCAGATATTGTTCTTGGGCTTGTCTATAGTTGGAAAGGGACTGTTTCCCGTTGGGTCATTGTATCTGGCCTGTGACCCTGTTTTGGGTCGTCCCTGTGTCTAGCTCGAATATTATTCTTTGGTTTCATTGTATCTGACCTTGGACCCTATTTCGGTTCATACTTGTATCTGACTCGGATATTTTTCTTTGGTTTCACTGTATCTGACCTGGGACCCAGTTCCGGTTCGTCCTTATATCTAACTCGGACACTTTTCTTGGGTTTCACTGTATTTGGGAAGGGGATGTTTCCTAGAGGGTCAATGTATCTGGCCCGGGACCCTGCTTCGAGTCGTCTCTGTATCTGACTCGAATAATTTTCTTGGGTTTCACTGTATCTGGAAAGGTACTGTTTCCTGATGGGTCATTGAATCTGGTCCGGGACCTTGTTTCGGTTCGTTCCTCTATCTGACACAGATATTTTTTCTTTGGTTTCACTGTATATGACCTGGGACCCAGTTTCGGTTTGTCGTTGTTTCTGACTCGGATATTTTTCTGTGGTTTCACTGTATCTGACCTGGGATCCTGTTTCGGTTCGTCCCTATATCTAACTCGGATATTTTTTTTGGGTTTCACTGTATTTAGGAAGGGGTTGTTTCCTAGAGGGTCAATGTATCTGGCCCGGGACCCTGTTTCGAGTCGTTCCTCTATCTGACTCAGATATTTTTCATTGGTTTCACTGTATCTGATCTGAGACCCTGTTTCGGTTCGTCCCTATATCTAACTCGGATATTTTTTTTGGGTTTCACTGTATTTGGGAAGGGGTTGTTTCCTAGCGGGTCAATGTATCTGGCCCGGGACCCTGTTTCGATTCCTCCCTGTATCTGACTCGAACAATTTTCTTGGGTTTCACTGTATCTGGAAAGGTACTGTTTCCTGGTGGGTCATTGAATCTGGCCCGGGACCTTGTTTCGGTTCGTTCCTCTATCTGACACATATATTTTTCTTTGGTTTCACTTTATCTGACCTGGGACCCTGTTTCGGTTCATCCCTATATCTAACTCGGATATTTTTTTTGGGTTTCACTATATTTGGGAAGGGGTTGTTTCCTAGAGGGTGAATGTATCTAGGCTGGGAACCTGTTTCGGTTCGTCCCTCTATCTGACTCAGATATTTTCCTTGGGTTTCTCTGTAGTTGGGAAGGGACTGTTTCCCGGTGGGTCATTGTATCTGGCCTGTGCCCCTGTTTTGGGTCGTCCCTATATCTGGCTCAGATATTTTTCTTTGGTTTCACTATATCTGACCTGGGATTCTGTTTCAGTTCGTCCTTGTATCTGACTCGGATATTTTTCTTTGGTTTCCTTGTATCTGACCTGGGACCCAATTTCGGTTCGTCCTTATATCTAACTCGGATATTTTTCTTAGGTTTCAATGTATTTGGGAAGGGGATGTTTCCTAGAGGGTCAATGTATTTGGCCCAGGACCCTGTTTCGAGTCGTTCCTGTACCTGACTCGAATAATTTTCTCGGGTTTCACTGTATCTAGAAAGGTACTGTTTCCTGGTATGGTCATTAAATCTGGCCCGAGACTCTGTTTCGGTTCGTCCTTCTATCGGACACAGATATTTTTCTTTGGCTTCATTGTATCTGACCTGGGACCCTGTTTCGTTTCGTCTGTGTATCTGACTCAGATATTTCTCTTTGGTTTCACTGTATCTGACCTGGGACCCTGTTTCGGTTCGTCCCTATATGTAACTCGGATATTTTTCTTGGGTTTCACTGTATTTGGGAATGGGTTTTTTCCTAGAGGGTCAATCTATCTTGCCTGGGACCCTATTTCGAGTCGTCCCTGTATCTGACTCGGATATTTTTCTTGGGTTTCACTGTAATTGAGAAGGGACTATTTCCTGGTGGGTCATTGTATCTGGCCCGTGACCCTGTTTCGATTCGTCCTTGTATCTCACCCGTATATTTTTCATGGGTTTCTCTGTAGTTGGGAAGGGACTATTTCCCATTGGGTCATTGTATCTGGCCTGTGACCCTGTTTCGGGTCGTCCCTGTATCTAGCTTGGATATTTTTCTTTGGTTTCACTGTATCTGACCTAGGACCCAGTTTCGGTTCGTCCTTATATCTAACTCGGATATTTTTCTTGGGTTTCAATGTATTTGGGAAGGGGATGTTTCCTAGAGGGTCAATGTATCTGGCCCGGGACCCTGTTTCGAGTAGTCCCTGTATCTGACTCGAATAATTTTCTTGGGTTTCACTGTATCTGGAAAGATACTGTTTCCTGGTGGGCCATTAAATCTGGCCCGGGACCCTGTTTCGGTTAGTCCTTGTATCTGACACGGATTTTTTCTTTCGTTTCACTGCATCTGACCTGGGACCAGTTTCGGTTCGTCCTTGTTTCTAACTTGGATATTTTTCTTTAGTTTCACTGTATCTGACCTGGAACCCTGTTTCGGTTCATCCCTATATCTAACTCGGATATTTTTCTTGGGTTTCACTGTATTTTGGTATGAATTTTTTCCTGGAGGGTCAATGTATCTAGCCCAGGACCCTATTTAGAGTCGTCCCTGTATCTGACTCGGATATTTTTCTTGGGTTTCATTGTAATTTGGAAGGCACTGTTTCCTGGTGGGTCATTGTATCTGGCCCGTGACCCTGTTTCGATTCGTCCTTGTATCTCACCCGTAGATTTTTCATGGGTTTCTCTGTAGTTGGGAAGGCACTGTTTCTCGGTGGGTCATTGTATCTGGCCTGTGACCCTGTTTCGGGTCGTCCCTGTATCTGGCTCGAATATTTTTCTTTGGTTTCACTATATCTGACCTGGGACCCTGTTTCGGTTCGTCCTTGTATCTGACTTGGATATTTTTCTTTGGTTTCACTGTATCTGACCTAGGACCCTGTTTCAGTTCGACCCTATATCTAACTCGAATATTTTTTTTGGGTTTCACTATATTTGGGAAGGGGTTGTTTCCTAGAGGGTCAATGTATCTAGGCCGGGAACCTTTTTCGAGTCGTCCCTTTATTTGACTCAGATATTTTTCTTTGGTTTCACTGTATCTGACCTGGGACCCTGTTTCGGTTCATCCCTATATCTGACTCGCATATTTTTCATGGGTTTCACTGTACTTGGGAAGGGATTGTTTCCTGGTGGGTCATTGTATCTGGCCCGTGACCCTGTTTCGGTTCGTCCCTCTATCTGACTCGGATATTTTCTTAGGTTCCCCTGTATCTGGACTGGGACCATGTTTCGGGTCATCCCTGTATCTGACTCGGATATTTTTCATGGGTTTCACTGTGTTTCCTGGTGGGTCATTGTATCTGGCCCGTGACCATGTTTCGGTTCGTCCCTCTATCTGACTCAGATATTTTTCTCGGGTTTTTTTGTAGTTGGGAAGGGACTGTTTCCCGGTGGGTCATTGTATCTGGCCTGTGACCCTGTTTCGGGTCGTCCCTGTATCTGGCTCGGATATTTTTCTTTAGTTTCACTGTATCTGACCTGGGACCCTGTTTCGGTTCGTCCTTGTATCTGACTCAGATATTTTTCTTTGGTTTCACTGTATCTGACCTGTGACCCTGTTTCGTTTCGTCTTTATATCTAACTCGGATATTTTTCTTGGGTTTTACTATATTTGGGAAGGGGATGTTTCCTAGAGGGTCAATCTATCTAGCCTGGGTCCCTGTTTCGAGTCGTCCCTGTATCTGACTCGGATATTTTTCTTGGGTTTCACTGTAATTGACCTGGGACCCAGTTTCGGTTCGTCATTGTTTCTGACTCGGATATTTCTCATTGGTTTCACTGTATCCTACCTGGGACCCTGTTTCGGTTCGTCCCTATATTAAACTCAGATGTTTTTATTGGGTTTCACTGTATTTGCGAAGGGGTTGTTTCCTAGAGGGTCAATGTATCTGGCCCGAGACCCTGTTTCGAGTCGTCCCTCTATCTGACTCAGATATTTTTCTTTGGTTTCACTGTATCTGACCTGGGACCCTGTTTCTGTTCGTCCATGTATCTGACTCGGATATTTTTCTTAGGTTCCACTGTATCTGGACTGGGACCATGTTTCGGGTCGTCCCTGTATCGGACTCGGATATTTTTCATGGGTTTCACTGTACTTGGGAAGGGACTGTTTCCTGGTGGGTCATTGTATCTTGCCCGTGACCCTGTTTCGGTTCATCCCTCAATCTGACTCAGATATTTTTCTTAGGTTCCACTGTATCTGGACTGGGACCATGTTTCGGGTCGTCCCGGTATCGGACTCGGATATTTTTCATGGGTTTCACTGTACTTGGGAAGGGACTCCTTCCTGGTGGGTCATTGTATCTTGCCTGTGACCCTGTTTCGGTTCATCCCTCTATCTGACTCGGATATTTTTCTTGGGTTTCACTATAATTGGGAAGGGACTGTTTCCTGGTGGGTCATTGTATCTGTCCCGTGACCCTGTTTCGATTCGTCCTTGTATCTCACGCGTATATTTTTCATGGGTTTCTCTCTAGTAGGGTAGGGACTGTTTCCCGGTGGGTCATTGAATCTGGCCTGTGACCCTGTTTCGGGTCGTCCCTGTATCTGGCTCGAATATTTTTCCTTGGTTTCACTTTATCTGACCTGGGACCCAGTTTCGGTTCGTCCTTTTTTCTGATTAGGATATTTCTCTTTGGTTTCACTGTATCTAACCTGGGACCCTCTTTCGGTTCGTCCCTATATCTAACTCAGATATTTTTTTTGGTTTTCACTGTATTTAGGAAGGGGTTGTTTCTTAGATGGTCAATGTATCTGGCCCGGGACCCTGTTTCGAGTCGTCCCTCTATCTGACTCAGATATTTTTCTTTGGTTTCATTATATCTAACCTGGGACCCTGTTTCGGTTCGTCCCAATATCTAACTCGGATATTTTTTTGTGTTTCACTGTATTATGGAAGGGGTTGTTTCCTAGAGGGTCAATGTATTTTGCCCGGGACCCTGTTTCGAGTCGTCCCTCTATCTGGCTCGGATATTTTTCTTTAGTTTCAGTGTATCTGACCTGGGACCCTGTTTCGGTTCGTCCCTTTATCTAACTCGGATATTTTTTTTGGGTTTCACTGTATTTGGGAAGGGGTTGTTTCCTAAAGGGTCAATGTACTGGCCCGAGACCCTGTTTTGAGTCGTCCCTCTATCTGACTCAGATATTTTTCTTTGGTTTCACTTTATCTGACCTGGGACCCTGTTTCGGTTCGTCCATGTATCTGACTCGGATATTTTTCTTAGGTTCCACTGTATCTGGACTGGGACCATGTTTCGGGTCATCCATGTATCAGACTCGGATATTTTTCATGGGTTTCACTGTACTTGGGAAGGGACTGTTTCCTGGTGGGTCATTGTATCTTGCCCGTGACCCTGTTTCGGTTCGTCCCTCAATCTGACTCGGATATTTTTCTTAGGTTCCACTGTATCTGGACTAGGACCATGTTTCGGGTCGTCCCTGTATCGGACTCGGATATTTTTCATGGGTTTCACTGTACTTGGGAAGGGACTCTTTCCTGGTGGGTCATTGTATCTTGCCCGTGACCCTGTTTCGGTTCATCCCTCTATCTGACTCGGATATTTTTCTTGGGTTTCACTGTAATTGGGAAGGGACTGTTTCCTGGTGGGTCATTGTATCTGTCCCGTGACCCTGTTTCGATTCATCCTTGTATCTCACCCGTATATTTTTCATGGGTTTCTCTCTAGTTGGGAAGGGACTGTTTCCCGGTGGGTCATTGTATCTGGCCTGTGACCCTGTTTCGGGTCGTCCCTGTATCTGGCTCGAATATTTTTCTTTGGTTTCACTGTATCTGACCTGGGACCCAGTTTCGATTCGTCCTTTTTTCTGACTAGGATATTTCTCTTTGGTTTCACTGTATCTGACCTGGGACCCTCTTTCGGTTCGTCCCTATATCTAACTCAGATATTTTTTTTGGTTTTCACTGTATTTGGGAAGGGGTTGTTTCCTAGATGGTCAATGTATCTGGACCGGGACCCTGTTTCGAGTCGTCCCTCTATCTGACTCAGATATTTTTCTTTGGTTTCATTATATCTGACCTGGGACCCTGTTTCGGTTCGTCCCAATATCTAACTCGGATATTTTTTTTGTGTTTCACTGTATTATGGAAGGGGTTGTTTCCTAGATTGTCAATGTATTTTGCCCGGGACCCTGTTTCGAGTCATTCCTCTATCTGGCTCGGATATTTTTCTTTAGTTTTAGTGTATCTGACCTGGGACCCTGTTTCGGTTCGTCCCTTTATCTAACTCGGATATTTTTTTTGGGTTTCACTGTATTTGGGAATGGATTGTTTCCTAGAGGGTCAATGTATCTGGCCCGGGACCCTGTATTGAGTCGTCCCTCTATCTGACTCAGATATTTTTCTTTGGTTTCACTTTATCTGACCTGGGACCCTGTTTCGGTTCGTCCATGTATCTGACTCGGATATTTTTCTTAGGTTCCGCTGTATCTGGACTGGGACCATGTTTCGGGTCATCCCTGTATCGGACTCGGATATTTTTCATGGGTTTCACTGTACTTGGGAAGGGACTGTTTCCTGGTGGGCCATTGTATCTTGTCCGTGACCCTGTTTCGGTTCGTCCCTCAATCTGACTCAGATATTTTTCTTAGGTTCCACTGTATCTGGACTGGGACCATGTTTCGGGTCGTCCCTGTATCGGACTCGGATATTTTTCATGGGTTTCACTTTTCTTGGGAAGGGACTGTTTCCTGGTGGGTCTTTGTATCTGGCCCGTGACCCAGTTTCGGTTCGTCCCTTTATCTGACTCAGATATTTTTCTTGGGTTTCTCTGTAGTTGGGAAGGGACTGTTTCCCAGTGGGTCATTGTATCTGGCTTGTGACCTTGTTTCGGGTCGTCCCTGTATCTGGCTCGAATACTTTTCTTTGGTTTCACTCTATCTGACCTAGGACCCTGTTTCGGTTCGTCCTTGTATCTGACTCGAATATTTTTCTTTGGTTTCCCTGTATCTGACTTGGGACCCAATTTCGGTTCGTCCTTATATCTAACTCGGATATTTTTTCTTGGGTTTCAATGTATTTGGGAAGGGGATGTTTCCTAGAGGGTCAACGTATTTGGCCCAGGACCCTGTTTCGAGTCGTTCCTGTACCTGACTCGAATAATTTTCTCGGGTTTCACTGTATCTGGAAAGGTACTGTTTCCTGGTTGGTCATTAAACCTGGCTCGGGACTCTGTTTCGGTTCGTCCTTCTATCGGACACAGATATTTTTCTTTGGTTTCATTGTATCTGACCTGGGACCCTGTTTCGTTTCGTCTGTGTATCTGACTCAGATATTTTTCTTTGGTTTCACTGTATCTGACCTGGGACCCTGTTTCGGTTCGTCCTTATATGTAACTCGGATATTTTTCTTGGGTTTCACTGTATTTGGGAAGGGACTGTTTCCTGGTGGGTCATTGTATCTGTCCCGTGACCCTGTTTCGATTCGTCCTTGTATCTCACCCGTATGTTTTTCATGGGATTCTCTGTAGTTGGGAAGGGACTGTTTCCCGGTGGGTCATTGTATCTGGTCTGTGACCATGTTTCGGGTCGTCCCTGTATCTAACTCAGATATTTTTCTTTGGTTTCACTGTATCTAACCTGGGACGCTGTTTCGGTTCGTCCTTGTATCTGACTCGGAAATTTTTCTTTGGTTTCACTGTATCTGACCTAGGACCCAGTTTCGGTTCGTCCTTATATCTAACTCGGATATTTTTCTTGGGTTTCAATGTATTTGGGAAGAGGATGTTTCCTAGAGGGTCAATGTATCTGGCCCGGGACACTGTTTCGAGTAGTCCCTGTATCTGACTCGAATAATTTTCTTGGGTTTCACTGCATCTGGAAAGGTATTGTTTCCTGGTGGGTCATTAAATCTGGCCCGGGACCCTGTTTCGGTTCGTCCGTGTATCTGACACGGATTTTTTCTTTGGTTTCACTGCATCTGACCTGGGACCAGTTTCAGTTCGACCCTATATCTAACTCGAATATTTTTTTTGGGTTTCACTATATTTGGGAAGGGGTTGTTTCCTAGAGGGTCAATGTATCTAGGCCGGGAACCTTTTTCGAGTCGTCCCTTTATCTGACTCAGATATTTTTCTTTGGTTTCACTGTATCTGACCTGGGACCCTGTTTCGGTTCATCCCTGTATCTGACTCGGATATTTTTCATGCGTTTCACTGTACTTGGGAAAGGACTGTTTCCTGGTGGGTCATTGTATCTGGCCCGTGACTCAGATATTTTTCTTGGGTTTTTCTGTAGTTGGGAAGGGACTGTTTCCCGGTGGGTCATTGTGTCTGGCCTGTGACCCTGTTTCGGGTTATCCCTGTATCTGGCTCGGATATTTTTCTTTAGTTTCATAGTATCTAACCTGGGACCCTGTTTCGGTTCGTCCTTATATCTAACTTGAATACTTTTCTTGGGTTTAACTGTATTTGGGAAGGGGATGTTTCCTAGAGGGTCAATGTATCTGGCCCGGGACCCTGTTTCGAGTCGTCCCTGTATTTGACTCGGATAATTTTCTTAGGTGTCACTGTATCTGGCAAGGTACTGTTTCCTGGAGGGTCATTGAATCTGGTTCGGGACCCTCTTCGGTTTGTTCCTCTATCCGACACAGATTTTTTTCTTTGGTTTCACTATATCTGACTTGGGACCCAGTTTCGTTTCATCCGTGTATCTGACTTGGATATTTTTCTTTGGTTGCACTGCATCTGACCTGGACCCAGTTTCGGTTCGTCCTTGTTTCTGACTCGGATATTTCTCTTTGGTTTCACTGTATCTGACCTGGGACCCTGTTTCGGTTCATCCCTATATCTATCTCGGATTTTTTTTTTGGTTTTCACTGTATTTGGGAAGGGGTTGTTTCCTAGAGGGTCAATGTATCAGGCCCGGAACCCCGTTTCGAGTCGTCCCTCTATCTGACTCAGATATTTTTCTTTGTTTTCACTGTATCTGACCTGGGACCCTGTTTCGGTTCATCCCTGTATCTGACTCGGATATTTTTCTTAGGTTCCACTGTATCTGGACTGGGACCATGTTTCGGGTCGTCCCTGTATCTGACTCGAATATTTGTCATGGGTTTCACTGTACTTGGGAAGGGACTGTTTCCTGGTGGGTCATTGTATCTAGCCCGTAACCCTGTTTCGGTTCGTCCCTCTATCTGACTCAGATATTTTTCTTGGGTTTTTTTGTAGTTGGGAAGGGACTGTTTCCCGGTGGGTCATTATATCTGGCCTGTGACACTGTTTCGGGTCGTCCCTGTATCTGGCTCGGATCTTTTTCTTTAGTTTCACTGTATCTGACCTGGGACCCTGTTTCGGTTCGTCCTTGTATCTGACTCGGATATTTTTCTTTGGTTTCACTGTATCTGACCTGTGACCCTGTTTCGGTTCGTCCTTATATCTAACTCGGATATATTTCTTAGGTTGTACTGTATTTGGGAAGGGGATGTTTCCTAGAGGGTCAATGTATCTAGCCCGGGACCCTGTTTCGAGTCGTCCCTGTATCTGACTCGGATATTTTTCTTGGGTTTCACTGTAAATGGGAAGGGACTGTTTCCTGGTGGGTCATTGTATCTGGCCCGTGACCCTGTTTCGATTCGTCCATGTATCTCACCCGTATATTTTTCATGGGTTTCTCTATAGTTGGGAAGGGACTGTTTCCCGGTTGGTCATTGTATCTGGCTTGTGGCCCTGTTTCGGGTTGTCCCTGTATCTGGCTCGGATATTTTTCTTTGGTTTCACTGTATATGACCTGGGACCCAGTTTCGTTTCGTCCGTGTATCTGACTAGGATATTTTTCTTTGGTTTCACTGCTTCTGACCTGAGACCCAGTTTCGGTTCGTTCTTGTTTCTGACTCAGATACTTTTCTTTGGTTTCACTGTATCAGACCTGGGACCCTGTTTCAGTTCGTCCTTATATCTAACTTGAATACTTTTCTTGGGTTTCACTGTATTTGGGAAGGGGATGTTTCCTAGAGGGTCAATGTATCTGGCCCGGGACCCTGTTTCGAGTCGTCCCTGTATTTGACTCGGATAATTTTCTTAGGTGTCACTCTATCTGGAAAGGTACTGTTTCCTGGAGGGTCATTGAATCTGGCCCGGAACCCTCTTCGGTTCGTTCCTCTATCCGACACAATTTTTTTTTTGGTTTCACTATATCTGACTTGGGACCCAGTTTCGTTTCGTCCGTGTATCTGACTTGGATATTTTTCTTTGGTTTCACTGCATCTGACCTAGGACCCAGTTTCGGTTCGTCCTTGTTTCTGACTCGGATATTTCTCTTTTGGTTTCACTGTATCTGACCTGGGACCCTGTTTCGGTCGTCCCTATATATATGTCGGATGTTTTTTTTGGTTTTCACTGTATTTGGGAAGGCGTTGTTTCCTAGAGGGTCAGTGTATCTGGCCCGGGACCCCGTTTCGAGTCGTCCCTCTATCTGACTCAGATATTTTTCGTTGGTTTCACTGTATTTGACCTGGGTCCCTGTTTCGGTTCGTCCCTGTATCTGACTCAGATATTTTTCTTAGGTTCCACTGTATCTGAACTGGGACCATGTTTCTGGTCGTCCCTGTATCGGACTCGGATATTTTTCATGGGTTTCACTGTACTTGGGAAGGGACTGTTTCCTGGTGGGTCATTGTATCTGGCCCGTGACCCTGTTTCGCTTCGTCCCTCTATCTGACACGGATATTTTTCTTGGGTTTCACTGTAATTGGGAAGGGACTGTTTCCTAGTGGCTCATTGTATCTGGCCCGTGACCCTGTTTCGATTCGTCTTTGTATCTCACCCGTATATTTTTCATGGTTTTCTCTGTAGTTGGGAAGGGACTGTTTCTCGGTGGGTCATTGTATATGGCCTGTGACACTGTTTCGGGTCGTCCCTGTATCTGGCTCGAATATTTTTCTTTGGTTTCACTGTATCTGACCTGGGACCCTGTTTCGGTTCGTCCTTGTATCTGACTCGGATATTTTTCTTTGGTTTCACTTTATCTGACCTAGGACCCTGTTTCAGTTCGACCCTATATCTAACTCGAATATTTTTTTTGGGTTTCACTATATTTGGGAAGGGGTTGTTTCCTAGAGGGTCAATGTATCTAGGCCGGGAACCTTTTTCGAGTCGTCCCTTTATCTGACTCAGATTTTTTTCTTTGGTTTCACTGTATCTGACCTAGGACCCTGTTTCGGTTCATCCCTGTATCTGACTCGGATATTTTTCATGGGTTTCTCTGTACTTGGGAAGGGACTGTTTCCTGGTGGGTCATTGTATCTGGCCCGTGACCCTGTTTAGGTTCGTCCCTCTATCTGACTCAGATATTTTTCTTGGGTTTTTCTGTAGTTGGGAAGGGACTGTTTCTTGGTGGGTCATTGTATCTGGCCTGTGACCCTGTTTCGGGTCGTCCCTGTATCTGGCTCGAATATTTTTCTTTGGTTTCACTGTATCTGGCCTGTGACCCTGTTTCGGGTCGTCCCTATATCTGGCTCGAATATTTCTCTTTGGTTTCACTGTATCTGACCTGGGACCCTGTTTCGGTTCGTCCCTATATCTATCTCGGATGTTTTCTTTGGTTTTCACTGTATTTGGGAAGGGGTTGTTTCCTAGAGGGTCAATGTATCATGCCCGGGACCCCGTTTCGAGTCGTCCCTCTATCTGACTCAGATATTTTTCTTTGTTTTCACTGTATCTGACCTGGGACCCTGTTTCGGTTTATCCCTGTATCTGACTCGGATATTTTTCTGAGGTTCCACAGTATCTGGACTGGGACCATGTTTCGGGTCGTCCCTGTATCTGACTCGGATATTTTTCATGGGTTTCACTGTACTTGGGAAGGGACTGTTTCCTGGTGGGTCATTGTATCTGGCCCGTGACCCTGTTTCGGTTCGTCCCTCTATCTGACTCAGATATTTTTCTTGGGTTTTTTTGTAGTTGGGAAGGGACTGTTTCCCAGTGGCTCATTGTATCTGTCCCATGACCCTGTTTCGAGTCGTCCCTGTATCTGGCTCGGTTATTTTTTTTTAGTTTCACTGTATCTGACCTGGGACCCTGTTTCGGTTCGTCCTTGTATCTGACTCGGATATTTTTCTTTGGTTTCACTGTATCTGACCTGCGACCCTGTTTCGGTTCGTCCTTATATCTAACTTGGATATTTTTCTTGGGTTTTACTGTATTTGGGAAGGGGATGTTTCCTAGAAGGTCAATGTATCTAGCCCGGGACCCTGTTTCGAGTCGTCCCTGTATCTGACTCGGATATTTTTCTTGGGTTTCACTGTAATTGGGAAGGGACTGTTTCCTGGTGGGTCATTGTATCTGGCCCGTGACCCAGTTTCGATTTGTCCTTGTATCTCACCCGTATATTTTTCATGGGTTTCTCTATAGTTGGGAAGGGACTGTTTCCCGGTTGGTCATTGTATCTGGCTTGTGGCCCTATTTCGGGTTGTCCCTGTATCTGGCTCGGATATTTTTCTTTGGTTTCACTGTATATGACCTGGGACCCAGTTTCGTTTCGTCCGTGTATCTGACTAGGATATTTTTCTTTGGTTTCAATGCATCTGACCTGGGACCCAGTTTCGGTTCGTTCTTGTTTCTGACTCAGATATTTTTCTTTGGTTTCACTGTATCAGACCTGGGACCCTGTTTCGGTTCGTCCTTATATCTAACTTGAATACTTTTCTTGGGTTTCACTGTATTTGGGAAGGGGATGTTTCCTAGAGGGTCATTGTATCTAGCCCGGGACCCTGTTTCGAGTCGTCCTTGTATTTGACTCGGATATTTTTCTTAGGTGTCACTGTATCTGGAAAGGTACTGTTTCCTGGAGAGTCTTTGAATCTGGCCCGGAACCCTCTTCGGTTCGTTCCTCTATCCGACACAGATTTTTTTCTTTGGTTTCACTATATCTGACATGGGAGCCAGTTTCGTTTCGTCCGTGTATCTGACTTGGAAATTTTTCTTTGGTTTCACTGCATCTGACCTGGGACCCAGTTTCGGTTCGTCCTTGTTTCTGACTCAGATATTTCTCTTTTAGTTTCACTGTATCTGACCTGGGACCCTGTATCGGTTCATCCCTATATATATGTCGGATGTTTTTTTTGGTTTTCACTGTATTTGGGAAGGGGTTGTTTCCTAGAGGGTCAATGTATCTGGCCCAGGACCCCGTTTCGAGTCGTCCCTCTATCTGACTCTGATATTTTTCTTTGGTTTCACTGTATCTGACTTGGGTCCCTGTTTCGGTTCGTCCCTGTATCTGACTCGGATATTTTTCTTAGGTTCCACTGTATCTGAACTGGGACCATGTTTCTGGTCGTCCCTGTATCGGACTCGGATATTTTTCATGGGTTTCACTGTATTTGGGAAGGGACTGTTTCCCGGTGGGTCATTGTATCTGGCCTGTGACCCTGTTTCGGGTCGTCCCTATATCTGGCTCGAATATTTTTCTTTGGTTTCACTGCATCTGACCTGGGATCTAGTTTCAGTTCGTCCTTTTTTCTGACTTGGATATTTCTCTTTGGTTTCACTGTATCTGACCTGGGACCCTCTTTCGGTTCGTCCCTATATCTAACTCGGATTTTTTTTTTTGGGTTTCACTGTATTTTGGAAGGGGTTGTTTCCTAGAGGGTCAATGTATCTGGCCCGGGACCCTGTTTCGAGTCGTCCCACTATCTGACTCAGATATTTTTCTTTGGTTTCACTGTATCTGACCTGGGACCCTGTTTCGGTTCGTCCCTGTATCTGACTCGGATATTTTTCTTAGGTTCCACTGTATCTGGACTGGGACCATGTTTCGGGTCGTCCCTGTATTGGACTCGGATATTTTTCATGGGTTTCACTGTACTTGGGAAGGGACTGTTTCCTGGTGGGTCATTGTATCTGGCCCGTGACCCTATTTCGGTTCGTCCCTCTATCTGACTCAGATATTTTTCTTGGGTTTCTCTGTAGTTGGGAAGGGACTGTTTCCCGGTGGGTCATTGTATCTGGCCTGTGAGCCTGTTTCGGGTCGTCCCTGTATCTGGCTCGGATATTTTTCTTTGGTTTCACTCTATTTGACCTGGGACCCTGTTTCGATTCGTCCTTGTATTTGACTCAGATATTTTTCTTTGGCTTCACTGTATCTGAACTGGGACCCACTTTCGGTTCGTCCTTATATCTAACTCGAATACTTTTCTTGGGTTTCACTGTATTTGGGAAGGGGATGTTTCCTAGAGGGTCAATGTATATGGCCCGGGACCCTGTTTCGAATCGTCCCTATATCTGACTCGGATAATTTTCTAAGGTTTCACTGTATCTGGAAAGGTACTGTTTCCTGGAGGGTCATTGAATCTGGCCCGGGACCCTCTTCGGTTCGTTCCTCTATCTGACACAGATTTTTTTCTTTGATTTCACTATATCTGACTTGGGACCCAGTTTCATTTCGTCCGTGTATCTGACTTGGATATTTTTCTTTGGTTTCACTGCATCTGACCTGGGACCTAGTTTCAGTTCGTCCTTGTTTCTGACTCGGATATTTCTCTTTGGTTTGACTGTATCTGACGTGGGACCCTCTTTCGGTTCGTCCCTATATCTAACTCGCATTATTTTTTTTGGGTTTCACCGTATTTTGGAAGGGGTTGTTTCCTTGAGGGTCAATGTATCTGGCCCGGGATCCTGTTTCGAGTCGTCCCTCTATCTGACTCAGATATTTTTCTTTGGTTTCACTGTATCTGACCTGGGACCCTGTTTCGGTTCGTCCCTGTATCTATCTCGGATATTTTTCTTAGGTTCCACTGTATCTGGACTGGGACCATGTTTCGGGTCGTCCCTGTATCGGACTCGGATATTTTTCATGGGTTTCGCTGTACTTGGGAAGGGACTATTTCCTGGTGGGTCATTGTATCTGGCCTGTGACCCTGTTTCGGTTCGTCCCTCTGTCTAACTCAGATATTTTTCTTGGGTTTCTCTGTAGTTGGGAAGGGACTGTTTCCCGGTGGGTCATTATATCTGGCCTGTGACCCTGTTTCGGGTCGTCCCTGTATCTAGCTCGGATACATTTCTTTGGTTTCACTCTACCTGACCTGGGACCCTGTTTCGGTTCGTCCTTGTATCTGACTCGGATATTTCTCTTTGGTTTCATTGTATCTGACCTGGGACCCTCTTTCGGTTCGTGCCTATATCTAACTCGGATTTTTTTTTAGGTTTCACTGTATTTTGGAAGGGGTTGTTTCCTAGAGGGTCAATGTATCTGGCCCGGGACCCTGTTTCAAGTCGTCCCTCTATCTGACTCAGATATTTTTCTTTGGTTTCACTGCGTCTGACCTGGGACCTAGTTTCGGTTCGTCCTTGTTTCTGACTCGGATATTTCTCTTTGGTTTCAATGTATCTGACCTGGGACCCTCTTGGGTTTCACTGTATTTGGGAAGGGGATGTTTCCTAGAGGGTCAACGTATCTGGCCCGGGACCCTGTTTTGAGTCGTCCCTATATCTGACTTGGATAATTTTCTTAGCTTTCACTGTATCTGGAAAGGTACTATTTCCTGGAGGGTCATTGAATCTGGCCCGGGACCCTCTTCGGTTCGTTCCTCTATCTGACACAGATTTTTTTCTTTGATGTCACTATATCTGACTTGGGACCCAGTTTCATTTCGTCCGTGTATCTGACTTGGATATTTTTCTTTGGTTTCACTTCATCTGACCTGGGACCTAGTTTCGGTTCGTCCTTGTTTCTGACTCGGATACTTTTCTTTGGTTTCACTCTATCTGACCTAGGACCCTGTTTCGGTTCGTCCTTATATCTGACTCAGATATTTTTCTTTGGTTTCACTGTATCTGAACTGGGACCCAGTTTCGGTTCGTCCTTATATCTAACTCGAATACTTTTCTTAGGTTTCACTGTATTTGGGAAGGGGATGTTTCCTAGAGGGTCAATGTATCTGGCCCGGGACCCTGTTTCGAGTCGTCCCTGTATCTGACTCGAATAATTTGCTTGGGTTTCATTGTATCTGGAAAGGTACTGTTTCCTGCTGGGTCATTGAATCTGGCCCGGGACCCTGTTTCGGTTCGTCCCTCAATCTGAAACAAATATTTTTCTTTGGTTTCATTGTATCTGACCTGTGACCCTGTTTCGGTTCGTCCTTATATCTGACTCGGATGTTTTTTTTGGGTTTCACTGTATTTGCGAAGGGGTTGTTTCCTAGAGGGTCAATGTATCTGGCATGGGACCCTGTTTCGGTTCGTCCCTGTATTTGACTCGGATATTTTTCTTAGGTTCCACTGTATCTGGACTGGGACCATGTTTCGGGTCGTCCCTGTGTCGGACTCGGATATTTTTCATGGGTTTCACTCTACTTGGGAAGGGACTGTTTCCTGGTGGGTCATTGTATCTGGCCCGGGAACCTCTTCGGTTCGTTCCTCTATCTGACACAGATTTTTTTCTTTGATTTCACTATATCTGACTTGGTACCCAGTTTCATTTCGTCAGTGTATCTGACTTGGATATTTTTCTTTGGTTTCACTGTATCTGACCTGGGACCCTCTTTTGGTTCGTCCCTATATCTAATTCGGATTTTTTTTTTGGGGTTCACTGTATTTAGGAAGGGGTTGTTTCGTAAAGGGTCAATGTATCTGGCCCGGGACCCTGTTTCGAGTCGTCCCTCTATCTTACTCAGATATTTTTCTTTGGTTTCACTGTATCTGACCTGGGACCCTGTTTCGGTTCGTCCCTGTATCTGACTCGGATATTTTTCTTAGGTGCCACTGTATCTGGACTGGGACCATGTTTCGGGTCGTCCCTGTATCGGACTCAGATATTTTTCATGGGTTTCACTGTACTTGGGAAGGGACTGTTTCCTGGTGGTTCATTGTATCTGGCCCGTGACCCTGTTTCGGTTCGTCCCTCTATCTGACTCAGATATTTTTCTTGGGTTTCTCTATAGTTGGGAAGGGACTGTTACCCGGTGGGTCATTGTATCTGGCCTGTGACCCTATTTCGGGTCGTCCCTGTATCTGGCTCGGATGTTTTTCTTTGGTTTCACTCTATCTGACCTGGGATCCTGTTTTGGTTCGTCCTTGTATCTGACTCGGATATTTTTCTTTGGTTTCACTATATCTGAACTGGGACCCAGTTTCGGTTCGTCCTTATATCTAACTCGAATACTTGTCTTGGGTTTCACTGTATTTGGGAAGGGGATGTTTCCTAGAGGGTCAATGTATCTGGCCCGGGACCCTGTTTCGAGTCGTCCCTTTATCTGGCTCAGATATTTTTCTTTGGTTTCACTGTATCTGACCTGGAACCCTGTTTCGGTTCGTACCTATATCTAACTCGGACATTTTTTTTAGGTTTCACTCTATTTGGGATGGGGTTGTTTCCTAGAGGGTCAATGTATCTGGCCCAGGACACTGTTTTGAGTCGTCCCTCTATCTGACTCAGATATTTTTCGTTGGTTTCATTTTATCTGACCTGGGACCCTGTTTCGGTTCGTTCCTGTATCTGACTCGGATATTTTTCTTAGGTTCCACTCCATCTGGACTGGCACCATGTTTCGGGTCGTCCCTGTAACGAACTCAGATATTTTTCTTTGGTTTCACTATATCTGACCTGGGACCCAGTTTCGGTTCGTCCTTATATCTAACTCGGATACTTTTCTTGGGTTTCACTGTATTTGGGAAGGGGATGACAATGTATCTGGCGCTGGACCCTGTTTTGAGTCGTCCCTGTATCTGACTCAGATAATTTTCTTGGGTTTCACAGTATCTGGAAAGGTACTGTTTCCTGGAGGGTCATTGAATCTGGCCCAGGACCCTGTTTCGGTTCGTTCCTCTATCTGACACAAATTTTTTTCTTTGGTTTCACTATATCTGACTTGGGACCCAGTTTCGTTTCGTCCATGTATCTAACTCGGATATTTTTCTTTGGTTTCACGGCATCTGACCTGGGACCCAGTTTCGGTTCATACTTGTTTCTGACTTGGATATTTTTCTTTGGTTTCACTGTATCTGACCTGCGACCCTGTTTCTGTTCGTCCCTATATCTAACTCGGATATTTATTTTGGGTTTCACTGTATTTGGGAAGGGGTTGTTTCGTAGAGGGTCAATGCATATGGCCCGGGACCCTGTTTCGAGTCGTCCCTCGATCTGGCTCGGATATTTTTCTTTGGTTTCACTGTATCTGACCTGGGACCCTATTTCGGTTCGTCCCTATATCTAACGCGGATATTTTTTTGGGCTTTCACTGTATTTGGGAAAGGGTTGTTTCCTAGAAAGTCAATGTATCTGGACCGGGACCCTGTTTCAAGTCATCCCTCTATCTGACTCAGATATTTTTCTTTCGTTTCACTGTATCTGACCTGGGACCCTGTTTCGGTTCGTCCCTATATCTAACTCGGATGTTTTTTTTGGGTTTCACTGTATTTGGGAAGGGGTTGTTTCCTAGAGGGTCAATGAATCTGGCCCGGGACCCTGTTTCGAGTCGTCCCTCTATCTTACTCAGATATTTTTCTTTGGTTTCACTGTATCTGACCTGGGACCCTGTTTCGGTTCGTCCCTGTATCTGACTCGGATATTTTTCTTAGGTTCCACTGCATCTGGACTGGCACCATGTTTCGGGTCGTCCCTGTAACGGACTCAGATATTTTTCTTTGGTTTCACTATATCTGACCTGGGACCCAGTTTCGGTTCGTCCTTATATCTAACTCGGATACTTTTCTTGGGTTTCACTGTATTTGGGAAGGGGATGACAATGTATCTGGCGCTGGACCCTGTTTTGAGTCGTCCCTGTATCTGACTCAGATAATTTTCTTGGGTTTCACAGTATCTGGAAAGGTACTGTTTCCTGGAGGGTCATTGAATCTGGCCCAGGACCCTGTTTCGGTTCGTTCCTCTATCTGACACAAATTTTTTTCTTTGGTTTCACTATATCTGACTTGGGACCCAGTTTCGTTTCGTCCATGTATCTAACTCGGATATTTTTCTTTGGTTTCACGGCATCTGACCTGGGACCCAGTTTCGGTTCATACTTGTTTCTGACTTGGATATTTTTCTTTGGTTTCTCTGTATCTGACCTGGGACCCTGTTTCTGTTCGTCCCTATATCTAACTCGGATATTTATTTTGGGTTTCACTGTATTTGGGAAGGGGTTGTTTCGTAGAGGGTCAATGTATATGGCCCGGGACCCTGTTTCGAGTCGTCCCTCGATCTGGCTCGAATATTTTTCTTTGGTTTCACTGTATCTGACCTGGGACCCTGTTTCGGTTCGTCCCTATTTCTAACTCGAATGTTTTTTTTGGGTTTCACTGTATTTGGGAAGGGGTTGTTTCCTAGAGGGTCAATGTATCTGGCCCGGGACCCTGTTTCGAGTCGTCCCTCTATTTGACTCAGATAATTTTCTTTGGTTTCACTGTATCTGACCTGGGACCCTGTTTCGGTTCGTCCCTGTATCTGACTCGGATATTTTTCTTAGGTTCCACTGTATCTGGACTGGGACCATGTTTCGGGTCGTCCCTGTATCGGACTCAGATATTTTTCTTGCGTTTCACTGTACTTGGGAAGGGACTGTTTCCTGGTGGGTCATTGTATCTAACTGTGACCCTGTTTCGGTTCGTCCCGCTATCTCACTCAGATATTTTTCTTGGGTTTCTCCGTAGTTGGGAAGGGACTATTTCCCGGTGGGTCATTGTATCTGGCCTGTGGCCCTGTTTCGGGTCGTCCCTGTATTTGGCTCGGATATTTTTCTTTGGTTTCACTTTATCTTACCTGGGAACCTGTTTCGGTTCGTCCTTGTATCTGACTCAGATATTTTTCTTTGGTTTCACTATATCTGACCTGGGACCCAGTTTCGGTTCGTCCTTATATCTAACTCGGATACTTTTCTTGCGTTTCATTGTATTTGGGAAGGGGATGTTTCCTGGAGGGTCAATGGATCTGGCGCTGGACCCTGTTTCGAGTCGTCCCTGTATCTGACTCGGATAATTTTCATGGGTTTCACAGTATCTGGAAAGGTACTGTTTCCTGGATGGTCATTGAATCTGGCCCAGGACCCTGTCTCGGTTCGTTCCTCTATCTGATACAAATCTTTTTCTTTGGTTTCACTGTATATGACTTGGGACCCAATTTCGTTTCGTCCGTGTATCTGACTCGGATATTTTTCTTTGGTTTCACTGCATCTGACCTGGACCCAGTTTCGGTTCATACCTATTTCTGACTCGGATATTTTTCTTTGGTTTCACTGTATCTAACCTGGGACCCTGTTTCTGTTCGTCCCTATATCTAACTCGGATATTTTTTTTGGGTTTCATTGTATTTGGGATGGGGTTGTTTCCTAGAGGGTCAATGTATCTGGCCCGAGACCCTGTTTCGAGTCGTCCCTCTACTTGACTCAGATATTTTTCTTTGGTTTCACTGTATCTGACCTGGGACCCTGTTTCGGTTCCTCCCTGTATCTGACTCGGATATTTTTCTTAGGTTCCACTGTATCTAGACAGGGACCATATTTCGGGTCGTCCCTGTATCGGACTCATATATTTTTCATGGGTTTCACTGTAGTTGGGAAGGGACTGTTTCCTGGTGGGTCATTGTATCTTGCCCGTGACCTTGTTTCGTTTCGTCCCTCTATCTGACTCAGATATTTTTCTTGGGTTTCTCTGTAGTTAGGAAGGGACTGTTTCCCGGTGGGTCAATGTATCTGGCCCGGGACCCTGTTTCGAGTCGTCCCTCGATCTGGCTCGGATATTTTTCTTTGGTTTCACTTTATCTGACCTGGGACCCTGTTTCGGTTCGTTCCAAAATGTAACGCGGATATTTTTTTTGGCTTTCACTGTATTTGGGTAGGGGTTGTTTCCTAAAGAGTCAATGTATCCGGCCCGGGACCCTGTTTCGAGTCGTCCCTATATTTTTCTTGGGTTTCACTGTATTTGGGAAGGGGATGTTTCCTAGAGGGTCAATGTATCTGGCCCGGGACCTGTTTCGAGTCGTCCCTGTATCTGGCTCGGATAATTTTCTTAGGTTTCAGTTTATCTGGAAAGGTACTGTTTCCTGGAGGGTCATTCAATCTGGCCCGGGACCCTCTTCGGTTCGTTCCTCTATCTGACACAGATTTTTTTCTTTGGTTTCACTATATCTGACTTGGGACCCAGTTTCGTTTCGTCCGTGTATCTGACTTGGATATTTTTCTTTGGTTTCACAGCATCTGACCTGGGACCCAGTTTCGGTTCGTCCTTGTTTCTGAATCGGATATTTTTCTTTGGTTTCACTGTATCTGACCTGGGACCCTCTTTCGGTTGGTCCTTATATTTAACTTGAATACTTTTCTTAGGTTTCACTGTATTTGGGAAGGGGATGTTTCCTAGAGGGTCAATGTATCTGGCCCAGGACCCTGTTTCGAGTCGTCCCTCTATCTGGCTGGTATATTTTTCTTTGGTTTCACTGTATCTGACCTGAGACCCAATTTCGGTTCGTCCTGATATCTAACTCAGATATTTTTCTTGGGTTTCAATGTATTTGGGAAGGGGATGTTTCCTAGAGGGTCAATGTATCTGGCCTGGGACCCTGTTTCGAGTCGTCCCTGTATCTGACTCGAATAATTTTCTTGGGTTTCACTGTATCTGGAATGGTACTGTTTCCTGGTGGGTCATTAAATCTGGCCCGGGACCCTGTTTCGGTTCGTCCCTCTATCTGACTAAGATATTTCTCTTTGGTTTCATTGTATCTGAACTGGGACCCTGTTTCGTTTTGTCCCTATATCTAACTCGGATATTTTTCTTGGGTTTCACTGTAATTAGGAAGTGACTGTTTCCTGGTGGGTGAATGTATCTGGCTCGTGACCTTGTTTCGATTCGTCCTTATATCTCACCCGTATATTTTTCATGGGTTTCTTTGTAGTTGGGAAGGGACTGTTTCCCGGTGGGTCATTGTTTCTGGCCTGTGACCCTGTTTCGGGTCGTCCCTGTATCTGGCTCGGATATTTTTCTTTGGTTTCACTGTATCTGACCTGGGACCCTGTTTCGGTTCGTCCTTGTATCTAAGTCAGATATTTTTCTTTCGTTTCATTGTATCTGACCTGGGACCCTGTTTCGGTTTGTCCCTATATCTAACTCGGATATTTTTTTTGGGTTTCACTATATTTGGGAAGGGGATGTTTCCTAGAGGGTCGTTGTATCTGGCCCGTGACCCTGTTTCTGTTCGTCCCTCTATCCGACTCAGATATTTTCCTTGGGTTTCTCTGTAGTTGGGAAGGGACTGTTTTTCGGTGGGTCATTGTATCTGGCCTGTGACCCTATTTCGGGTCGTCCCTATATCTGGCTCGGATATTTTTGTTTGGTTTCACTGTATCTGACCTGTGACCCTGTTTCTGTTCGTCCTTTTATCTGACTCGGATATTTTTCTTAGGTTTCACTGTATCTAACCTGGGACCCTGTTTCGGTTCGTCCCTATATCTAACTCAGATATTTTTTTTGGGTTTCACTGTATTTTGGAAGGAGTTGTTTCCTAGAGGGTCAATGTATCTGGCCCAGGACCCTGTTTCGAGTCGTCCCTGTATCCGAGTCGGGTAATTTTCTTGGGTTTCACTGTATCTGGAAAGGTACTGTTTCCTGGTGGGTCATTAAATCCGGCCCGTGACCCTGTTTCGATTCGTCCTTATATCTCACCCGTATATTTTTCATGGGTTTCTCTTTAGTTGGGAAGGGACTGTTTCCCGGTGGGTCATTGTTTCTAGCCTGTGATCTGTTTCGGTTCGTCCTTGTATCTGACTCGAATATTTTTCTTTGGTTTCACTGTATCTCACCTGGGACCCTGTTTCGGTTTGTCCCTATATCTAACTCGGATATTTTTTTTGGGTTTCACTATATTTGAGAAGGGGATGTTTCCTAGAGGGTCATTGTATCTGGCCCGTGACCCTGTTTCGGTTCGTCCCTCTATCTGACTTAGATATTTTCCTTGGGTTTCTCTGTAGTTGGGAAGGGACTGTTTCCCGGTGGGTCATTGTATCTGGCCTGTGACCCTATTTCGGGTCTTCCCGGTATCTGGCTCAAAAATTTTTCTTTGGTTTCACTATATTTGACCTGGGACCCTGTTTCGGTTCGTCCTTGAATCTGACTCGGATATTTTTCTTTGGTTTCACTGTATCTGACCTGGGACCCAGTTTCGGTTCGTCCTTATATCTAACTCGGATATTTTTCTTGGGTTTCAATGTATTTGGGAAGGGGATGTTGCCTAGAGGGTCAATGTATCTGGCCTGGGACCTTGTTTCGAGTCGTCCCTGTATTTGACTCGAATATTTTTCTTGGGTTTCAATGTATCTGGAATGGTACTGTTTCCTGATGGGTCATTAAATCTGGCCCGGGGCCCTGTTTCGGTTCGTCCCTCTATCTGACACAGATATTTCTCTTTGGTTTCATTGTATCTGAACTGGGACCCTGTTTCGGTTCGTCCCTATATCTAACTCGGATATTTTTCTTGGGTTTCACTGTAATTAGGAAGTGACTGTTCCCTGGTGGGTGAATGTATCTGGCTCGTGACCCTGTTTCGATTCGTCCTTGTATCTCACCCGTATATTTTTCATGGGTTTCTTTGTAGGTGGGAAGGGACTGTTTCCCGGTGGGTCATTGTTTCTAGCCTGTGACCCTGTTTCGGGTCGTCCCTGTATCTGGCTCGGATATTTTTCTTTGGTTTCACTGTATCTGACCTGGGACCCTGTTTCGGTTCGTCCTTGTATCTGAGTTGGATATTTTTCTTTGGTTTCACTGTATCTGACCTGGGACCCTGTTTCGTTTCGTCCCTATATCTAACTCGGATATTTTTTTTGGGTTTCACTATATTTGGGAAGGGGTTGTTTACTAGAGGGTCAATGTATCTAGGCCGGGAACCTGTTTCGAGTCGTCCCTCTATCTTACTAAGATATTTTTCTTTGGTTTCACTGTATCTGACCTGGGACCCTGTTTCGGTTCGTCCCTGTATCTGACTTGGATATTTTTTTTAAGTTCCACTGTATCTGGACTGGGACCATGTTTTGGGTCGTCCCTATATCTGACTCAGATATTTTTCTTGGGTTTCTCTGTAGTTGAGAATGGACTGTTTCCCGATGGGTTATTGTATCTGGCTTGTGACCCTGTTTCGGGTCGTCCCTGTATCTGGCTCGGATATTTTTCTTTGGTTTCACTCTATTTGACCTGGGACCCTGTGTTGGTTCGTCCTTGTATCTAACTCGGATATTTTTCTTTGGTTTCATTGTATCTGACCTGGGACCCTGTTTCAGTTGGTCCCTATATCTAACTCGGATATTTTTTTTGGGTTTCACTGTATTTGGGAAGGGGTTGTTTCCTAGAGGGTCAATGTATCTGGCCCGGGAACCTGTTTCGAGTCGTCCCTGTATCTGACTCGGATAATTTTCTTGGGTTTCACTGTATCTGGAAAGGTACTGTTTCCTGGTGGGTCATTGAATCCGTCCCGTGACCCTGTTTCTATTCGTCCTTGTATCTCACTCGTATATTTTTCATGGGTTTCTCTGTAGTTGGGAAGGGACTGTTTCCCGGTGGGTCATTGTATCTGGCCTGTGATCTGTTTCGGGTCGTCCCTGTATCTGGCTCGAATATTTTTCTTTTGTTTAACTGTATCTGACCTGGGACTCTGTTTCAGTTCGTCCTTGTATCTGACTCGAATATTTTTCTTTGGTTTCACTGTATCTGACCTGGGACCCTCTTTCGGTTTGTCCCTATATCTAACTCGGATATTTTTTTTGGGTTTCACTATATTTGGGAAGGGGATGTTTCCTAGAGGGTCAATGTATCTGGCCCGGGACCGTGTTTCGAGTCGTCCCTGTATCTGACTCGAATAATTTTCTTGGCTTTCACTGTATCTTGAAAGGTACTGTTTCCTGGTGGGTCATTAAATCTGGCCCGGGACCCTGTTTCGGTTCATCCCTCTATCTGACACAGATATTTTTCTTTGGTTTCACTGTATCTGACCTGGGACCTAGTTTCGTTTCGTCCGTGTATCTGACTCGGATATTTTTCTTTGGTTTCACTGCATCTGACCTGGGACCCTGTTTCGGTTCGTCCTTGTATCTGGGTCAGATACTTTTCTTGGGTTTCAATGTATTTGGGAAGGGGATGTTTCCTAGAGGTTCAATGTATCTGGCCCGGGACCTTGTTTCGAGTCGTCCCTGTATGTGACTCGAATAATTTTTTTGGGTTTCATTGTATCTGGAAAGGTACTGTTTCCTGATGGGTCATTAAATCTGGCCCGGGACCCTGTTTCGGTTCGTCCCTTTATCTGACACAGATATTTTTCTTTGGTTTCATTCTATCTGACCTGGGACCCTGTTTCGTTTCGTCCGTGTATCTGACTCGAATATTTTTCTTTGTTTTCACTGCATCTGCCTTAGGACCAGTTTCGGTTCGTCCTTGTTTCTAACTCGGACATTTTTTTGGGGTTTCACTGTATTTGGGAAGGAGTTGTTTCCTAGAGGGTCAATGTATCTAGTCCAGGACCCTGTTTCGAGTCGTCCCTGTATCCTACTCGGATAATTTTCTTGGGTTTCACTGTATCTGGAAAGGTACTGTTTCCTGGTGGGTCAATGTATCTGGCCAGTGTCCCTGTTTCGATTCATCCTTGTATCTCACCCGTATATTTTTCATGGGTTTCTCTGTAGTTGGGAAGGGACTGTTTCCCGGTGGGTCATTGTATCTGGCCTGCGACTCTTTTTCGGGTCATCCCTGTATATGGCTCGGATATTTTTCTCTGGTTTCACTGTATCTGACCAGGGACCCTGTTTCGGTTCGTCCTTGTATCTGACTCGGATATTTTTCTTTGGTTTCACTGTATCTGACCTGGGACCCTGTTTCGGTTCGTCCCTATATCTAACTCGGATATTTTTTTTGGGTTTCACTATATTTGGGAAGGGCTTGTTTCCTAGAGGGTCAATGTATCTAGCCCGGGAACCTGTTTCGAGTCGTCCCTCTTTCTAACTAAGATATTTTTCTTTGGTTTCACTGTATCTGACCTAGGACCCTGTTTCGGTTCGTCCTTGTATCTGACACGGATATTTTTCTTAGGTTCTACTGTATCTGGACTGGGACCATGTTTTGGGTCGTCCCTGTATCTGACTCAGATATTTTTCATGGGTTTCACTGTACTTGGGAAGGGACTGTTTCCTGGTGGGTCATTGTATCTGGCCCGTGACCCTGCTTCGGTTCGTCCCTCTATCTGACTCAGATATTTTTCTTGGGTTTCTCTGTAGTTGAGAAGGGACTTTTTCCCGGTGGGTCATTCTATCTGGCCTGTGACCCTGTTTCGGGTCGTCCCTGTATCTGGCTCGGATATTTATCTTTGGTTCCACTGTATCTTACCTGTGACCCTGTTTCGGTTCGTCCTTGTATCTGAGTTAGATATTTTTCTTTGGTTTCACTTTATCTAACCTGGGACCCAGTTTCAGTTTGTCCTTATATCTAACACGGATATTTTTTTTGGGTTTCACTGTATTTGGGATGGGGATGTTTCCTAGAGGGTCAATGTATCTAGCCTGGGACCCTGTTTCGAGTCGTCCCTGTATCTGACTCGGATATTTTTCTTGGGTTTCATTGTATTTGGGAAGGGACTATTTCCTGGTGGGTCATTGTATTTGGCCCGTGACCCTGTTTCGGTTCGTCCCTCTATCTGACTCAGATATTTTTCTTGGGTTTCTCTGATAGTAGGGAAGGGACTGTTTCCCGGTGGGTCATTTTTTTGGCCTGTGACCCTGATTCGGGTCGACCCTGTATCTGGCTTGGATATTTTTCTTTGGTTTCACTCTGTCTGACCTGGGACCCTGTTTCGGTTCATCCTTGTACCTGACTCGGATATTTTTCTTTGGTTTCATTGTATCTGAACTGGGACCCAGTTTCGGTTCGTCCTTATATCTAACTCGAATACTTTTCTTGGGTTTCACTGTATTTGGGAAGGGGATGTTTCCTAGAGGGTAAATGTATATGACCTGGGACCCTGTTTCGGTTCGTCCCTATATGTAACTCGGATATTTTTTTTTGTATTTTATTGTATTTGGGAAGGGGTTGTTTCCTAGAGGGTCAATGTATCTGGCCCGGGACCCTGTTTCGAGTCGTCCCTCTATCTGGCTCGGATATTTTTCTTTTGTTTCACTGTATCTGACCTGGACCCTGTTTCGGTTCGCCCCTGTATCTGACTCGGATATTTTTTTTCGGTTCTGCTGTAACTGGACTGGGACCATGTTTCGGGTCGTCCCTGTATCTGACTCGGATATTTTTCATGGGTTTCACTGTACTTGGGAAGGGACTGTTTCCTGTTGGGTCATTGTATCTGGCCCGTGACCCTGTTTCGGTTCGTCCCTTTATCTGACTTAGATATTTTTCTTGGGTTTCTCTGATAGTTGGGAAGGGACTGTTTCCCGGTGGGTCATTGTATCTGGCTTGTGACCCTGTTTCGGGTCGTCGCTGTATCTGGCTCGGATATTTTTCTTTGGTTTCACTGTATCTAACCTGCGACCCTGTTTCGGTTCGTACTTGTATCTGACTTGGATATTTTTCTTTGGTTTCACTGTATCTGACCTGGGACCCAGTTTCGGTTTGTCCTTATATCTAACACGGATATTTTTTTTGGGTTTCACTGTATTTGGGATGGGGATGTTTCCTAGAGGGTCAATGTATCTAGCCTGGGACCCTGTTTCGAGTCGTCCCTGTATCTGACTCGGATATTTTTCTTGGGTTTCATTGTATTTGGGAAGGGACTATTTCCTGGTGGGTCATTGTATTTGGCCCGTGACCCTGTTTCGGTTCGTCCCTCTATCTGACTCAGATATTTTTCTTGGGTTTCTCTGATAGTAGGGAAGGGACTGTTTCCCGGTGGGTCATTTTTTTGGCCTGTGACCCTGATTCGGGTCGACCCTGTATCTGGCTTGGATATTTTTCTTTGGTTTCACTCTGTCTGACCTGGGACCCTGTTTCGGTTCATCCTTGTACCTGACTCGGATATTTTTCTTTGGTTTCATTGTATCTGAACTGGGACCCAGTTTCGGTTCGTCCTTATATCTAACTCGAATACTTTTCTTGGGTTTCACTGTATTTGGGAAGGGGATGTTTCCTAGAGGGTAAATGTATATGACCTGGGACCCTGTTTCGGTTCGTCCCTATATGTAACTCGGATATTTTTTTTTGTATTTTATTGTATTTGGGAAGGGGTTGTTTCCTAGAGGGTCAATGTATCTGGCCCGGGACCCTGTTTCGAGTCGTCCCTCTATCTGGCTCGGATATTTTTCTTTTGTTTCACTGTATCTGACCTGGACCCTGTTTCGGTTCGCCCCTGTATCTGACTCGGATATTTTTTTTCGGTTCTGCTGTAACTGGACTGGGACCATGTTTCGGGTCGTCCCTGTATCTGACTCGGATATTTTTCATGGGTTTCACTGTACTTGGGAAGGGACTGTTTCCTGTTGGGTCATT
>QAOA01001894.1:60566-96791 GCA_003255065.1 Cercis canadensis | reverse complement strand
CAGGATCCTGACCTACATGCAGTATTTGGGTCATAACTTGAGTTGTGGATGTCATATGGACCTGAAACTGGTACCATTGGAAAGCTAACAAATAGAGCTTCAATTATTATGCAGACTAGTTCACCATAATTTATATTGAAGATGGTCTTATTTGCGGTTGAATTTGGCTAATGGTTCCAGACACCTATTGGCACTTAAATGGGCCTAGCTTCCTCATGACAAGTCCAAATGGGCGCAAACCAAAGCCCAATTGAAGCTAAGGCCCATGGGAACAAGTGTGCCCTAAGGGCAATTTGGGTGTGCATGTAAATTTGGAGGTCTATATCAGCAAGAGGGGGTCAGCCGAAATTGAGAATCAAGTCTTTAGATATTTTAGACAGCTTTCTAGCTTTCCTTAGCTCTTAAGTTTTCTCTTAGATATTTTGTAAGAACTCAGCTCTTCTTGTTCATGGAGGGCTAAATCATCATATCAATCCAGGTTTTGCTATTCTGATTATTGATTTTGAGATTATGTGTTGTTGTTCTTCATTTTAGTTGTTAATCAAGTTCTTTCAATCCTCTGAAATATTCTGTTTGAATTGCTTAATCGGATTGGATTATTCATGTGTTCATATTCTGTTTGCATGTGATAAAAGAGGATTGTATGGTTAATTAATGGTTCTAAGCTTGGACGGATTAATTACCTTGGCTGGATTCAGGACTTAGGTTAAACTGGACTTGAATGTTTGCTTAATTCATTTAGTCCCTTGTTGAACCGAATTCTGGTTGCTTAACCAGTAGACATCCATAGAACATTGAGAGGCTTCTTGATATGTTTTAAAGGCCAAGAACATGATTAATAATTAAATGGATCCTTGGAAATCAAGGATGAATCAAAATCAGAATTAGTTAAGACTTGGATTGGTTGCTTTCTCTTAAAACTCTACCACTTTCAATTAATTTTTGTTAATCATATAAACAAACACAACCCCCCTGTTTATATGCTTCTCAATATGATTCACCAAATAGAACAATCCTTAGGTTCGACTTAGGGCTGCCCTTTGCTGCAAATAGCTTAGGAACCGACCTTAAACTTAATTAATTTGAGGAGCCTTGGCTGCTCATCAAAAGGTTTGTTTCCTAGAGGGCCAATGTATCTGGCCCGGGACCCTATTTCGAGTCGTACCTGTATCTGACTCGGATATTTTTCTTGGGTTTCATTGTATTTGGGAAGGGACTGTTTCATGGTGGGTCATTGTATCTGGCCCGTGACCCTGTTTCGGTTCGTCCCTTTATCTGACTTAGATATTTTTCTTGGGTTTCTCTGTAGTTGAGAAGGGATTGTTTCCCGGTGGGTCATTGTATCTGGCCTGTGACCCTGTTTCGGGTCGTCCCTGTGTCTGACTTGCATATTTTTCTTTGGTTTCACTGTATCTAACCTGGGACCCTGTTTCGGTTCGTCCTTGTATCTGACTCAGATATTTTTCTTTGGTTTCACTGTATCTGACCTAGTACCCTATTTCGGTTCGTCCTTGTATCTGACTTGGATATCTTTCTTTGGTTTCACTGTGTCTGACCTAGGACCCTGTTTCGGTTCGTCCCTATATCTAACTCAGATATTTTTTTTTGGGTTTCACTTTATTTGGGAAGGGTTTGTTTCCTAGAGGGTCAATGTATCTGGCTCGGGACCCTATTTCGAGTCGTCCCTGTATCTGACTTGGATATTTTTCTTAGGTTTCACGGTATTTGGGAAGGGACTGTTTCCTGGTGGGTCATTGTATCTGGCCCGTGACCCTGTTTCAATTCGTCCTTGTATCTCACCCGTATATTTTTCTTGGGTTTCTCTGTAGTTAGGAAGGGACTGCTTCCCGGTGGGTCATTGTATCTGGCCTGTGATCCTGTTTCTGGTCGCCCCTGTATCTGGCTCGGATATTTTTCTTTGGTTTCACTATATCTGACCTGGGACCCTGTTTCGGTTCGTCCTTGTATCTGACTCGGATAATTTTCTTGGGTTTCACTATATCGGGAAAGGTACTGTTTCCTGGTGGGTCATTGAATCTGGCCCGTGACCCTGTTTTGGTTCGTCCCTCTATCTGACTCAGATATTTTTCTTTGGTTTCACTGTATCTGACCTGGGACCTAGTTTCGGTTCATCCTTGTATCTGACTCGGATATTTTTCTTTGGTTTCACTGTATCTGACCTGGGAGCCTGTTTCGGTTCGTCCCTATATCTAACTCGTATATTTTTCTTGAGTTTCACTGTATTTGGGAATGGGTTTTTTCCTACAGGGTCAATGTATCTAGCCCGGGACTCTGTTTCGAGTCGTCCCTGTATCTGACTCAGATATTTTTCTTGGTTTTCACTGTATTTGGGAAGGGAATGTTTCCTGGTGGGTCATTGTATCTGGCCCGTGACCCTGTTTCGATTCGTCCTTGTATCTCACCCGTATATTTTTCTTGGGTTTCTCTGTAGTTGGGAAGGGACTGTTTCCCGGTGGGTCATTGTATCTGGCCTGTCACCCAGTTTCGGGACGTCCCTGTAACTAGCTCAGATATTTTTCTTTGGTTTCACTGTATCTGACCTGGGACCCTGTTTCGATTCGTCCTTGTATCTGACTCGGATATTTTTCTTTGGTTTCACTGTATTTGACCTGGGACCCTGTTTCGGTTCGTCCCAATATCTAACTCGGATATTTTTCCTGGGTTTCACTGTATTTGGGAATGGGTTTTTTCCTAGAGAGTCAATGTATCTAGCCCGGGACCCTGTTTCGAGTCGTCCCTGTATCTGACTCGGATATTTTTCTTGGGTTTCACTGTACTTGGGAAAGAACTATTTCCTGGTGGGTCATTATATCTGGCCCGTGACCCTGTTTCGGTTCGTCCCTTTATCTGACTCACATATTTTTATTGGGTATCTCTGTAGTTGGGAAGGGACTGTTTCCCAGTGGGTCATTGTATCTGACCTGGTACCCTGTTTTGGGTTGTCCCTATATCTGGCTCAGATATTTTTCTCCGGTTTCACTGTATCTGACCTGGGACGCTGTTCCGGTTCGTCCTTGTATCTGACTTAGGTATTTTTCTTTGGTTTCACTGTATCTGACCTGGGACCCAGTTTCGATTCATCCTTATATCTAACTCGGATATTTTTCTTGAGTTTCACTGTATTTGGGAAGGGGATGTTTCCTAGAGGGTCATTGTATCTGGCCTGGGACCATGTTTCGAGTCGTCCCTGTATTTGACTCAGATATTTTTCTTGGGTTTCACTGTATCTAGAAAGGTACTGTTTCCTGGTGGGTCATTGAATCTGCTCCGGGACCCTGTTTCGGTTCGTCCCTCTATCTGACTTAGTTATTTTTCTTTCGTTTCATTGTATCTGACCTGGGACCCAGTTTCGTTTCGTCCTTGTATCTGACTCGTATATTTTTCTTTGGTTTCACTTTATCTGACCTGGGACCCAGTTTCGTTTCGTTCTTGTATATGACTCGGATATTTTTCTTTGGTTTACATGTATCTGACCTGGGACCCTGTTTTGGTTCGTCCCTATATCTAACTCGGATATTTTTCCTGGGTTTCACTGTATTTGGGAATGGGTTTTTTCCTTGAGAGTCAATGTATGTAGCCCGGGACCCTGTTTCGAGTCGTCCCTGTATCTGACTCGGATATTTTTCTTGTATTTCACTATATTTGGGAAGGGACAGTTTCTTGGTGGGTCATTGTATCTGGCCCGTGACCCTGTTTCGATTCGTCCTTGTATCTCACCCGTATATTTTTCTTGGGTTTCTCTGTAGTTGGGAAGGGACTGTTTCCCAGTGGGTCATTGTATCTGGCTTGTGACCCTATTTCGGGTCGTCCCTGTATCTGGCTCGGATATTTTTCTTTGGTTTCACTGTATTTGACCTGGGACCCTGTTTCGGTTCGTCCCTATATCTAACTCGGATATTTTTCCTGGGTTTCACTGTATTTGGGAATGGATTTTTTCCTAGAGAGTCAATGTATCTAGCCCGGGACCCTGTTTCGAGTCGTCCCTGTATCTGACTCGGATATTTTTCTTGGGTTTCACTGTATTTAGGAAGGGACTGTTTCCTAGTGGGTCATTGTATCTGGCCCGTGACCCTGTTTCGATTCGTCCTTGTATCTCACGCGTATATTTTTCTTCGGTTTCCCTGTAGTTGGTAAGGGACTGTTTCCCGGTGGGTCATTGTATTTGGCCTGTCACCCTGTTTCAGGACGTCCCTGTGTCTGGCTTAGATATTTTTCTTTAGTTTCACTGTATCTGGCCTGGGACCCTGTTTCGGTTCGTCCTTGTATCTGACTTGGATATTTTTCTTTGGTTTCACTGTATTTCGGAAGGTGTTGTTTCCTAGAAGGTCAATGTATCTGGCCCGGGACCCTGTTTCGAGTCGTCCCTGTATCTGAATGGGATAATTTTCTTGGGTTTCACTGTATCTGAGAAGGTACTGTTTCGTAGTGGGTCATTGAATCTGACCAGGGACCCTGTTTCGGTTCGACCCTCTATCTGACTCAGATATTTTTCTTTGGTTACACTGTATCCGACCGTGGACCCTGTTTCGGTTCGTCCCTGTATCTGACTTGGATATTTTTCTTAGGTTCCACTGTATCTGGACTGGGACCTTGTTTCGGGTCGTCCCTGTATCTGACTCGGATATTTTTCATGGGTTTCACTGTACTTGGGAAATGACTGTTTCCTGGTGGGTCATTGTATCTGGCCCGTAACCCTGTCTCGGTTCATCCCTCTATCTGACTCAGATATTTTTCTTGGGTTTCTCTGTAGTTGGGAAGGGACTGTTTCCCGGTGGGTCATTGTATCTGGCCTGTGACCCTGTTTCAGGTCGTCCCTGCATCGGGCTCGGATTTTTCTTCGGTTTCACTGTATTTGGGAAGGGGATGTTTCCTATAGGGTTGATGTATCTGGCCTGGGACCCTGTTTCGAGTCGTCCCTGTATCTGACTCGGATAATTTTCTTGGGTTTCACTGTACTTGGGAAAGAACTGTTTACTGGTGGGTCATTGTATGTGGCCCGTGACCCTGTTTCGGTTCGTCCCTTTATCTGACTCAAATATTTTTATTGGGTATCTCTGTAGTTGGGAAGGGACTGTTTCCCGGTGGGTCATTGTATCTGACCTGGTACCCTGTTTTGGGTCGTCCCGGTATCTGGCTCAGATATTTTTCTTTGGTTTAATTGTATCTGACCTGGGACCCTGTTCCGGTTTGTCCTTATATCTGACTTGGGTATTTTTCTTTGGTTTCACTGTATCGGACCTGGGACCCAGTTTCGATTCATCCTTATATCTAACTTGGATATTTTTTTTGAGTTTCACTGTACTTGGGAAGGGGTTGTTTCCTACAGGGTCAATGTATTGGGCCCGGGACACTGTTTCGAGTCATCCCTGTAACTGACTCGGATAATTCTCTTGGGTTTCACTGTATCTGGGAAGGTACTGTTTCCTAGTGAGTCATTGATTTTGGCCTGTGTCCCTGTTTCGGTTCGTCCCTCTATCTGACACAGATATTTTTCTTTAGGTTCAATGTATCTGACCTGGGACTCTGTTTCGGTTCGTCCCTGTATCTGACTCAGATATTTTTCTTAGGGTCCATTGTATTTGGCCTGAGACCCTGTTTCGGGTCGTCCCTGTATCTGGCTTGGATATTTTTTTTTGGTTTCACTGTATCTGACCTGGGACTCTGTTTCGGTTCGTCCTATCTAACTCGGATATTTTTTTTTGGTTTCACTGTATTTGGGAAGGGATTGTTTCCTATAGGATCAATGTATCTAGCCCGGGAACCTATTTCGAGTCGTCCCTGTATCTGAGTCGGATAATTTGCTTGGGTTTCATTGTATCTGAGAAGGTACTGTTTCGTAGTGGCTCATTGAATCTGGCCTGGGACCCTGTTTCGGTTCGACCCTCTATTTGACTCAGATATTTTTCTTTGGTTTCACTGTATCCGACTGTGGACCCTGTTTCGGTTCGTCCCTGTATCTGACTTGGATATTTTTCTTAGGTTCCACTGTATCTGGACTGGGACCATGTTTCGGGTCGTCCCTGTATCTGACTCGGATATTTTTCATGGGTTTCACTGTACTTGGGAAAGGACTGTTTCCTGGTCGGTCATTGTATCTGGCCTGTAACCCTATTTCGGTTCGTCTCTTTATCTGACTCAGATATTTTTCTTGGGTTTTTCTGTAGTTGGGAAGGGACTGTTTCCTGGTGGGTCATTGTATCTAGCCCGTGACCCTGTTTCGATGCGTCCTTGTATCTCACCCGTATACTTTCTTGGGTTTCTCTGTAGTTGGGAAGGGACTGTTTCCCAGTGGGTCATTGTATCTGGCTTGTGACCCTGTTTTGGGACGTCCCTGTGTCTGGCTCGGATATTTTTCTTTGGTTTCACTGTATCTGACCTGGGACTCTGTTTCGGTTCGTCCCTGTATCTGACTTAGATATTTTTCTTAGGTTCCATTGTATCTGGCCTGAGACCCTGTTTCGGGTCGTCCCTGTATCTGGCCTGGATATTTTTCTTTGGTTTCACTGTATCTGACCTGGGACTCTGTTTCGGTTCGTCCTATCTAACTCGGATATTTTTTTTTGGTTTCACTGTATTTGGGAAGGGATTGTTTCCTATAGGATCAATGTATCTAGCCCGGGAACCTATTTCGAGTCGTCCCTGTATCTGAGGTGGATAATTTGCTTGGGTTTCACTGTATCTGAGAAGGTACTGTTTCGTAGTGGCTCATTGAATCTGGCCTGGGACCCTGTTTCTGTTCGACCCTCTATCTGACTCAGATATTTTTCTTTGGTTTCACTGTATCCGACTGTGGACCCTGTTTCGGTTCGTCCCTGTATCTGACTTGGATATTTTTCTTAGGTTCCACTGTATCTGGACTGGGACCATGTTTCGGGTCGTCCCTGTATCTGACTCGGATATTTTTCATGGGTTTCACTGTACTTGGGAAAGGACTGTTTCCTGGTCGGTCATTGTATCTGGCCTGTAACCCTATTTCGGTTCGTCTCTCTATCTGACTCAGATATTTTTCTTGGGTTTTTCTGTAGTTGGGAAGGGACTGTTTCTTGGTGGGTCATTGTATCTAGCCCGTGACCCTGTTTCGATGCGTCCTTGTATATCACCCGTATATTTTCTTGGGTTTCTCTCTAGTTGGGAAGGGACTGTTTCCCAGTGGGTCATTGTATCTGGCTTGTGACCCTGTTTCGGGATGTCCCTGTGTCTGGCTCGGATATTTTTCTTTGGTTTCACTGTATCTGACCTGGGACTCTGTTTCGGTTCGTCCCTGTATCTGACTTAGATATTTTTATTAGGTTCCATTGTATCTGGCCTGAGACCCTGTTTCGGGTCGTCCCTGTATCTGGCTTGGATATTTTTCTTTGGTTTCACTGTATCTGACCTGGGACTCTGTTTCGGTTCGTCCTATCTAACTCGGATATTTTTTTTTGGTTTCACTGTATTTGGGAAGGGATTGTTTCCTATAGGATCAATGTATCTAGCCCGGGAACCTATTTCGAGTCGTCCCTGTATCTGAGTCAGATAATTTGCTTGGGTTTCACTGTATCTGAGAAGGTACTGTTTCGTAGTGGCTCATTGAATCTGGCCCGGGACCCTGTTTCGGTTCGACCCTCTATCTGACTCAGATATTTTTCTTTGTTTTCACTGTATCCGACTGTGGACCCTGTTTCGGTTCGTCCCTGTATCAGACTTGGATATTTTTCTTAGGTTCCACTGTATCTGGACTGGGACCATGTTTCGGGTCGTCCCTGTATCGGACTCGGATATTTTTCATGGGTTTCACTGTACTTGGGAAAGGACTGTTTCCTGGTCGGTCATTGTATCTGGCCTGTAACCCTATTTCGGTTCGTCTCTCTATCTGACTCAGATATTTTTCATGGGTTTTTCTGTAGTTGGGAAGGGACTGTTTCCTGGTGGGTCATTGTATCTAGCCCGTGACCCTGTTTCGATGCGTCCTTGTATCTCACCCGTATATTTTCTTGGGTTTCTCTGTAGTTGGGAAGGGACTGTTTCCCAGTGGGTCATTGTATCTGGCTTGTGACCCTGTTTCGGGACGACCCTGTGTCTGGCTCGGATATTTTTCTTTGGTTTCACTGTATCTGACCTGGGACCTTGTTTCGGTTCGTCCCTATATCTAACTCGGATATTTTTTTGGGGTTTCACTGTATTTGGGAAGGGGTTGTTTCCTAGAGGGTCAATGTATCTGTCCCGGGACCCTGTTTCGAGTCATCCCTTTATCTGACTCGGATAATTTTCTTGGGTTTCACTGTATCTGGGAAGGTACTGTTTCCTAGTGAGTCATTGATTCTGGTTCGGGTCCCTGTTTCGGCTCGTCCCTCTATCTGAGAAGGTACTGTTTCGTAGTGGCTCATTGAATCTGGCCCGTGTTTCGGTTCCTCCCTATATCTGACTCAGATATTTTTCTTTGGTTTTACTATATCTGACCTAGGACCTTGTTTCAGTTCGCCCCTGTATCTGACTCAGATATTTTTCTTGGGTTTCACTGTATTTGGGAAGGGGTTGTTTCCTAGAGGGTCAATGTATCCGGCCCGGGACCCTGTTTGGAGTCGTCCCTGTATCTGACTCTGATAATTTTCTTGGGTTCCATTGTACTTGGTAAGGGTATGTTTCCTGGTGGGTCATTATATCTGGCCCGTGACCCTATTTCGGTTCATCTCTCTATCTGACTCAGATATTTTTCTCGGGTTTCTCTGTAGTTGGGAAGGGACTATTTCCTGGTGGGTCATTGTATCTGGCCTGTGACTCTGTTTCGAATCGTCCCTGTATATAGCTCAGATATTTATCTTTGGTTTCACTGTATCTGACCTGGGAGCCTGTTTCGGTTCGTCCTTGTATCTGACTCGGATATTGTTCTTTGGTTTCACTGTATCTGACCTGGCACCCTGTTTCGGTTCGTCCCTAAATCTAACTCGGATATTTTTTTTTGGTTTCACTGTATTTGGGAAGGGGTTGTATCCAAGAGGGTCAATGTATTCGTATTTGGCCCGGGACCCTGTTTTGAGTCTTCCCTGTATTTGACTCTTATAATTTTCTTGGGTTCCACTGTATCTGGGAAGGTACTATTTCCTTGTGGGACATTGAATGTAGCCCGGGACCCTGTTTCGGTTCGTCCTTCTATCTGACTCAGTTATTTTTCTTTGGTTCCACTGTATCTGGCCCGGGACCCTGTTTCAAGTCGTCCCTGTATTTGACTCGGATAATTTTCTTGGGTTTCACTGTATCTGGAAGGGTACTATTTCCTGTTGGGTCATTGAATCTAGGGCCGAGACCCTGTTTAGGTTTTACCCTCTATCTGACTCAGATATTTTTCTTTGGTTTCATTAGATCTGACCTAGGTCCCAGTTTCGTTTCGTCCTTGTATCTGACTCAGATATTTTTCTTCGGTTTCACTATATCTGACCTGGGACCCTGTTTCGGTTCGTCCCTATAACTAACTCGGATATTTTTTTGGGTTTCACTGTATTTGGGAAGGGGTTGTTTCCTATAGGGCCAATGTATCCGGCCTGGGACCCTGTTTCGAGACGTCCCTGTATCTTACTTTGATAATTTTTGTGGGTTCCACTGTATCTGGGAAGGTACTGTTTCCTAGTGGGTCATTGAATCTAGCCCGGGACCCTGTTTCGGTTCGTCCCTCTATCTGACTCAGATATTTTTCTTTGGTTTCACTATATCTGACTTATGACCATGTTTATGTTCGTACCTGTATCTGACTCGGATATTTTTCTTATGCTCTACTGTATCTGGAATGAGACCATGTTTCGGGTCGTCCCTGTATCTGACTCGGATATTTTTCATGGGTTTCACTGTACTTGGGAAGGGAATGGTTCCTGGTGGGTCATTGTATCTGGCCCGTGACCCTGTTTTGGTTCATCCCTCTATCTGACTCAGATATTTTTCTTGGGTTTCTCTGTAGTTGGGAAGGGACTATTTCCCGGTGGGTCATTGTATCTGGCCTGTGACTCTGTTTCGAGTCGTCCCTGTATCTGGCTCAGATATTTTTCTTTGGTTTCACTGTATCTGACCTGGGAGCCTGTTTCGGTTCGTCCTTGTATCTGACTCGGATATTTTTCTTTGGTTTCACTGTATCTGACCTGGCACCCTGTTTCGGTTCGTCCTTGTATTTGACTCGGATATTTTTCTTTGGTTTCACTATATCTGACCTGGCACCCTGTTTCGGTTCGTCCCTATATCTAACTCAGATATTTTTTTTTGGTTTCACTGTATTAGGGAAGGGGTTGTTTCGTAGAGGGTCAATGTATCTGGCCCGGGACCCTGTTTCGAGTCGTCCCTGTATCTGACTCGGATAATTTTCTTGGGTTTCACTGTATCTGGGAAGGTACTGTTTCCTAGTGGGTCATTGAATCTAGCCCGGGACCCTGTTTCGGTTTATCCCTCTATCTGACTCAGATATTTTTCTTTGATTTCACTGTATCTAACCTATGACCCTGTTTCAGTTCGTTCCTGTATCTGACTCGGATATTTTTCTTATGCTCTACTGTATATGGAATGGGACCATATTTCGGGTCGTCCCTGTATCTGACTCGGATATTTGGGAAGGGGTTGTTTCCTAGAGGGTCAATGTATCCGGCCCGGGACCCTGTTTCGAGTCGTCCCTGTATCTGACTCTGATAATTTTCTTGGGTTCCACTGTACTTGGGAAGGGACTGTTTCCTGGTGGGTCATTGGATCTGGCCTGTAACTCTGTATCGAGTCGTCCCTGTATCTGGCTCAGATATTTTTCTTTGGTTTCACTGTATCTGACCTGGGACCCTGTTTCGGTTCGTCCTTGTATCTGACTCGGATATTTTTCTTTGGTTTCACTTTATCTGACCTGGCACCCTGTTTCGGTTCGTCCCTATATCTAACTCAGATATTTTTTTTTGGTTTCACTGTATTTGGGAAGGGGTTGTTTCCTAGAGGATAAATGTATCTGGCCCGGGACCCTGTTTCGAGTCGTCCTCGTATCTGACTCGGATAATTTTCTTGGGTTTCACTGTATCTGGGAAGGAACTGTTTCCTAGTGGGTCATTGAATCTAGCCCGGGACCCTGTTTCGGTTCGTCCCTCTATCTGACTCAGATATTTTTCTTTGGTTTCACTGTATCTAACCTATGACCCTGTTTCAGTTCGTTCCTGTATCTGACTCGGATATTTTTCTTATGCTCTACTGTATATGGAATGGGACCATATTTCGGGTCGTCCCTGTATCTGACTCGGATATTTGGGAAGGGGTTGTTTCCTAGAGGGTCAATGTATCCGGCCCGGGACCCTGTTTCGAGTCGTCCCTGTATCTGACTCTGATAATTTTCTTGGGTTCCACTGTACTTGGGAAGGGACTGTTTCCTGGTGGGTCATTGGATCTGTCCTGTAACTCTGTTTCGAGTCGTCCCTGTAAGTGGCTCAGATATTTTTCTTTGGTTTCACTGTATCTGACCTGGGACCCTGTTTCGGTTCGTCCTTGTATCTGACTTGGATATTTTTCTTTGGTTTCACTTTATCTGACCTGGCACCCTGTTTCGGTTCGTCCCTATATCTAACTCAGATATTTTTTTTTGGTTTCACTGTATTTGGGAAGGGGTTGTTTCCTAGAGGATAAATGTATCTGGCCCGGGACCCTGTTTCGAGTCGTCCTTGTATCTGACTCGGATAATTTTCTTGGGTTTCACTGTATCTGGGAAGGAACTGTTTCCTAGTGGGTCATTGAATCTAGCCCGGGACCCTGTTTCGGTTCGTCCCTCTATCTGACTCAGATATTTTTCTTTGGTTTCACTGTATCTGATTTATGACCATGTTTCAGTTCGTACCTGTATTTGACTCGGATATTTTTCTTATGCTCTACTGTATCTGGAATGGGACCATGTTTCGGTTCGTCCCTGTATCTGACTCGGATATTTTTCAGGGGTTTCACTGTACTTGGGAAGGGACTGTTTCCTGGTGGGTCATTGGATCTGTCCTGTAACTCTGTATCGAGTCGTCTCTGTATCTGGCTCAGATATTTTTCTTTGGTTTCACTGTATCTGACCTCGGACCCTGTTTCGGTTCGTCCTTGTATCTGACTCGGATATTTTTCTTTGGTTTCACTGTATCTGACCTAGCACCCTGTTTCGGTTCATCCCTATATCTAACTCAGATATTTTTTTTTGCTTTCACCGTATTTGGGAAGGGGTTGTTTCCTAGAGGGTCAATGTATCTAGCCCGGGACCCTATTTCGAGTCGTCCCTGTATCTGACTCAGATAATTTTCTTGGGTTTCACTGTATCTGACCTATGACCCTGTTTCAGTTCGTCCCTGTATCTGACTCGGATATTTTTCTTATGCTCTACTGTATCTGGAATGGGACCATGTTTCGGGTCGTCCCTGTATCTGACTCGGATATTTTTATGGGTTTCACTGTACTTGGGAAGGGACTGTTTCCTGGTGGGTCATTGTATCTGGCCCGTGACCCTGTTTCGATTCATCCCTCTATCTGACTCAGATATTTTTCTTGGGTTTCTCTGTAGTTGGGAAGGGACTATTTCCCGGTGGGTCATTGTATCTGGCCTGTGACCCTGTTTCGGGTGGTCCCTGTATCTGGCTTGGATATTTCTTTGGTTTCACTGTATCTGACCTGGGACCCTGTTTTGGTTCGTCCTTGTATCTGACTCGGATATTTTTCTTTGATTTCACTGTAACTGTCCTGGACCCCGTTCCGGTTCGATCCTGTATCTGACTCGAATATTTTTCTTTGGTTTCACTGTTTCTGACCTGGCAACTTGTTTGAGTTCGTCCCTATATCTAACTCGGATATTTTTTTTCGGTTTCACTGTATTTGGGAAGGGGTCGTTTCCTGGAGGGTCAATGTATCTGGCCCGGGACCCTGTTTCGAGTCGTTCCTGTATCTGGCTCTGATAATTTTCTTGGGTTCCACTGTATCTGGGAAGTTACTGTTTCCTAGTGGGACATTAAATCTAGCCCGGGACCCTGTTTCGGTTCGTCCTTGTATCTGGCTCACATATTTTTCTTTGGTTTCACTGTATCTGACCTAGGACCCTATTTCGGTTCGTCCCTGTATGTGACTCGGATATTTTTCTTATGTTCCACTGTATCTGGACTGGGACCATATTTCGAGTCGTCCCTGTATCTGACTCGGATATTTTTCATGGGTTTCACTGTACTTGGGAAGGGACTGTTTCCTGGTGGGTCATTGTATCTGGCCCGTGAGTCTGTTTCGGTTCATCCCTCTATCTGACTCAGATATTTTTCTTGGGTTTCTCTATAGTTGGGAAGGGACTGTTTCCCGGTGGGTCATTGTATCTGGCCTGTGACCCTGTTTCGAGTCGTCCCTGTATATGGCTCTGATATTTTTCTTTGGTTTCACTGTATCTGACCTGGGACCCTGTTTCGGTTCGTCCTTGTATCTGACTCGAATATTTTTCTTTGGTTTCACTGTATCTGACCTGGCACCCTATTTCGGTTCGTCCCTATATCTAACTCGGATATTTTTTTTTGGTTTCACTGTATTTGGGAAGTGGTTGTTTCCTAGAGGGTCATTGTATCCATCTCGGGACCCTGTTTTGAGTCGTACCTGTATCTGACTCTGATAATTTTCTTGGGTTTCACTGTATTTGGGAAGGTACTGTTTCCTTGTGGGTCATTGAATCTAGCCCGGGACCCTGTTTCGGTTCGTCCTTTTATCTGACTCAGATATTTTCTTTGGTTTCACTGTATCTGACCTGGGAACCTATTTCGGTTCGTCCTTATATCTAACTCGGATATTTTTCTTAGGCTTCACTGTATTTGGGAATGAGATGTTTCCTAGAAGGTCAATGTATCTGGCCCGGGACCCTGTTTCGAGTCGTCCCTGTATCTGACTCGGATAATTTTCTTGGGTTTCACTGTATATGGAAAGGTACTATTTCCTGGTGGGTCGTTGAATATGGCCCGAGACCCTGTTTCGGTTCGTCCTTCTATCTGACTCAGATATTTTTCTTTGGTTCACTGTATTTGACCTGGGACCTCGTTTCGTTTCCACCCTGTATCTGACTCGGATATTTTTCTTTGGTTTCACTGTATCTGACCTGGGACCTTGTTTCGGTTTGTCCCTATATCTAACTCGGATATTTTTTTTGGGTTTCACTGTATTTGGAAAGGGGTTGTTTCCTAGAGGGTCAATGTATCCGGCTCGGGACCCTGTTTTGAGTCGTCCCTGTATCTGACTCTGATAATTTTCTTGGGTTTCACTGTATCTGGGAAGGTACTGTTTCCTTGTGGGTCATTGAATCTAGCCCGGGACCTTGTTTCGGTTCGTCCTTCTATCTGACTCAGATATTTTCTTTGTTTTCACTGTATCTGACCTGGGACCCTATTTCGGTTCATCCTTATATATAACTCGGATATTTTTCATGGGTTTCACTGTATTTGGGAGTGAGATGTTTCCTAGAGGGTCAATGTATCTGGCCCGGGACCCTGTTTGGAGTCGTCCCTGTATTTGGAAAGGTACTATTTCCTGGTGGGTCATTGAATATGGCCCGAGACCCTGTTTCGGTTCGTCCCTCTATCTGACTCAGATATTTTTCTTTGGTTTCACTGTATCTGACCTAGGACCTCGTTTCGTTTCGACCCTATATCTGACACGGATATTTTTCTTTAGTTTCACTGTATCTGACCTGGGACCCTGTTTCGGTTCGTCCCTATATCTAACTCGGATATTTTTTTTGGGTTTCACTGTATTTGGAAAGGGGTTGTTTCCTAAAGGTTCAATGTATCTGGCCCGGGACCCTGTTTCGAGTCGTCCCTGTATCTGACTCTGATAATTTTCTTCGGTTCCAGTGTATCTAGGAACGTACTGTTTCCTAGTGGGTCATTGAATCTAGCCCAGGACCCTGTTTCGGTTAGTCCCTCTATCTGACTCGGATTATTTTCTTTGGTTTGACTATATCTGACCTGGGACCCAGTTTCGGTTCGTCCCTATATCTAACTCGGCTATTTTTCTTTGGTTTAATTAGATCTGACTTGGGACCCAGTTTCCTTTCGTCCTTGTATCTAACTCAGATATTTTTCTTTGGTTTCACTATATCTGACCTGGGACCCTGTTTCGGTTCGTCCTTATATCTAACTCGGATATTTTTTTTAGGTTTCACTATTCTTGGAAGCGGTTGTTACGTAGAGAGTCAATGTATCTGGCCTGGGATCCTGTTTCGAGTCGTCCCTGTATCTGGCTCTGATAATTTTCTTGGGTTCCACTGTATCTGGGAAGGTACTATTTCCTAGTGCGTCAGTAAATCTAGCCCGGGACCCTGTTTCGGTTCGTCCTTGTATTTGACTCGGATATTTTTCTTTGGATTCACTGTATCTGACCTGGGACCCTGTTTCGGTTAGTCCCTATATCTAACTCGGATATTTTTTTTAGGTTTCACTGTATTTGGGAAAGGGTTGTTTCCTAGAGGGTCAATGTATCTGGCCCGGGATCCTGTTTCGAGTCGTCCCTGTATCTGGCTCTGATAATTTTCTTGGGTTCCACTGTATCTGGGAAGGTACTATTTCCTAGTGCGTCAGTAAATCTAGCCCGGGACCCTGTTTCGGTTCGTCCTTGTATTTGACTTGGATATTTTTCTTTGGATTCACTGTATTTGACCTGGGACCCTGTTTCGGTTAGTCCCTATATCTAACTCGGATATTTTTTTTGGGTTTCACTGTATTTGGGAAAGGGTTGTTTCCTAGAGGGTCAATGTATCTGGCCCGGGACCCTGTTTCGAGTCGTCCCTGTATCTTACTCGGATAATTTTCTTGGGTTTCACTGTATCTGGGAAGGTACTGTTTCCTAGTGGGCCATTGAATCTGGCCCGGGACCCTGTTTCAGTTCGTCCCTTTATCTGACTCAAATATTTTTCTTTGGTTTCACTGTATCTGACCTGGGACCCTGTTTCGGTTCGTTCCTGTATCTGACTCGGATATATTTCCTAGGTTCCACTGTATTTGGACTGGGACTATGTTTCGGGTTGTCCCTGTATTTGACTCGGATATTTTTCATGTGTTTCACTGTACTTGGGAAGGAACTGTTTCCTGGTGGGGCATTGTATCTGGCCTGTGATCCTGTTTCGATTCGTCCCTCTACCTGACTTAGATATTTTTCATGGGTTTCTCTGTAGTTGGGAAGGGACTGTTTCCCGGTGGGTCATTATATTTGGCCTGTGACCCATGTTCGGGTCGTCCCTGTATCTAGCTTAGATATTTTTCTTTGGTTTCACTGTATCTGACCTGGGACCCTTTTTCGATTCTTCCTTGTATCTGACTCGGATATTTTTTTGGTTTTCACTGTATCTGGGAAGGTACTATTTCCTAGTGGGTCATAAAATCTAGCCCAGGATCCTGTTTCGGTTTGTCCTTTTTTGTGACTCGGATATTTTTCTTTGGTTTCACTGAATCTGACCAGGCACCCTTTTCCGGTTTGTCCCTATATCTAACTCGGATATTTTTTTTGGGTTTCACTGTACTTGGGAAGGGGTTGTTTCCTAGAGAGTCAATGTTTCTGGCCCGGGACCCTGTTTCGAGTCGTCCCTGTATCTGGCTCAGATAATTTTCTTGGGTTCCACTGTATCTGGGAAGGTACTATTTCCTAGTGAGTCATTAAATCTAGCCCGGGACCCTGTTTCGGTTCGTCCTTGTATTTGACTTGGATATTTTTCTTTGGTTTCACTGTATCTGACCTGAGACCCAATTTCGGTTCGTCCCTATATCTAACTCGGATATTTTTTTTGGGTTTCACTGTATTTGGGAAGGGGTTGTTTCCTAGAGGGTCAATGTATCCGGCCCGGGACCCTGTTTTGAGTCGTCCCTGTATCTGACTCTGATAATTTTCTGGGGTTCCACTGTATCTGGGAAGGTACTGTTTCTTAGTGGGCCATTGAATCTGGCCCGGGACCCTGTTTCAGTTCGTCCCTCTATCTGACTCAGATATTTTTCTTTGGTTTCACTCTATCAGACCTGGGACCCTTTTTCGGTTCGTCCCTGTATCTGACTCGGATATTTTTCATGGGTTTCACTGTATATGGGAAGGTACTGTTTCCTGATGGGTCATTGAATCTGGCCCGGCACCCTGTTTTGGTTCGTCCCTCTATCTGACTCAGATATTTTTCTTTGGTTTCACTATATCTAACCTAGGACCCTGTTTCGGTTCGACGCTGTATTTGAATCGGATATTTTTCTAGGGTTTCATTGTATTTGGGAAGGGACTATTTCCTGGTGGGTCATTGTATCTGGCCCGTGACCCTGTTTTGATTTGTCCTTGTATCTCACCCGTATATTTTCCTGGGTTTATCTGTAGTTGGCAAGGGACTGTTTCCCAATGGGTCATTGTCTCTGGCCTGTGAACCTAGTTCGGGACGTCCCTATTTCTAGCTCGGATATTTTTCTTTGGTTTCATTGTATCTGATCTGGGACCCTGTTTCAGTTCGACCTTGTATCTGACTCAGATATTTTTCTTTGGTTTCACTGTATCTGACCTAGGACCCTGTTTCGTTTCGTCCCTATATCTAACTCGGATATTTTTTTGGGGTTTCACTGTATTTGGGAAGGGGTTGTTTCCTAGAGGGTTAATGTATCCGGCCTGGGACCCTGTTTCGAGTCGTCCCTGTATCTGACTCTGATAATTTTCTTGGGTTCCACTGTATCTTGGAAGGTACTGTTTCCTAGTGGGTCATTAAATTTAGCCCGGGACCCTGTTTCGGTTCGTCCCTCTCTCTGACTTAGGTTTTTTTCTTTGGTTTCACTGAATCTGACTTGGGACCCTGTTTCGGTTCGTCCCTGTATCTGACTCGGATATTTTTCTTATGTTCCACTGTATCTGGATTGGGACCATGTTTCGGATCGTCCCTGTATCTGACTCGGATATTTTTCATGGGTTTCACTATACTTGGGAAGGGATGTTTCCTGGTGGGTCATTGTATCTGGCCTATGACCCTGTTTCGGTTCGTCCTTCTATCTAACTCAGATATTTTTCTTGGGTTTCTATGTAGTTGGGAAGAGACTGTTTCCCGGTGGGTCATTGTATCTGGCCTGTGACCCTGTTTCAGGTCGTCCCTGTATCTGGCTCGGATATTTTTCTTTGGTTTCACTGTATCTGACCTGGGACCCTGTTTCGGTTCATCCTTCTATCTAACTCGGATATTTTTCTTTGGTTTCAATGTATCTGGCCCGGGACCCTGTTTTTGACTCGGACAATTTTCTTGGGTTTCACTTTATCTGGAAAGGTACTGTTTCCTGGTGGGTCATTGAATCTGGCCCGAGACCTTGTTTTTGTTCGTCCTTCTATCTGACCCAGATATTTTTCTTGGCTTTCTCTGTAGTTGGGAAGGGACTGTTTCCCGATGGGTCATTGTATCTGGCCTGTGACCTTGTTTCGGGTCGTCCCTGTATTTGGCTTGGATATTTTTCTTTGGTTTCACTGTATCTGACCGGGGACCCTGTTTTTGTTCGTCCTTGTATTTGACTCGGATATTTTTCTTTGGTTTCACTGTATCTGACCTGGCACCCTATTTTGGTTCGTCCCCATATTTTACTCGGATATTTTTTTTGGGTTTCACTGTATTTGGGAAGGGGTTGTTTCCTAGAGAGTCAATGTATCCGGCCCGGGACCCTGTTTCGGGTCGTCCCTGTATCTGACTCTGATAATTTTTTTGGGTTCCACTGTATCTTGGAAGGTACTGTTTCCTAGTGGGTCTTTGAATCTGGCCCGGGACCCTGTTTCGGTTCGTCGCTCTATCTGACTCAGATATTTTTCTTTGGTTTCACTGTATCTGACCTAGGACCCTATTTCGGTTCGTCCCTGTATCTGGACTAGGACCATGTTTAGGGTCGTCCTTGTATCTGACTTTGATATTTTTCTTGGGTTTCACTGTACTTTGGAAGGGACTGTTTCCTGGTAGGTCATTATATTTGGCCCGTGACCGTGTCTCGGTTCGTCCCTCTATCTGACTCAGATATTTTTCTTTGGTTTCACTGTATCTGACCTGGGACCCTGTTTCGGTTCAACCCTGTATCTGACTCGGATATTTTTCTTTTGTTTCACTTTATTTGGGAAGGGGTTGTTTCCTAGAGGGTAAATGTATCTGGCCCGGGACCCTGTTTCGAGTCGTCCCTGTATCTGACCCTGATAATTTTCTTGGGTTCCACTGTATCTCGGAAGGTACTGTTTCCTAGTAGGTCATTGAATCTAGCCCGGGACCCTGTTTTGGTTCGTCCCTCTATCTGACTCAGATATTTTTCTATGGTTTCACTGTATCTGACCTAGGACCCTATTTCGGTTCGTCCTTGTATCTGACTCGGATATTTTTCTTATGTTCCCCTGTATGTTGACTGGGACCATGTTTCGGGTCGTCCTTGTATCTGACTCGGATATTTTTCTTAGGTTTCATTGTATTTGGGAATGAGATGTTTCCTAGAGGGTCAATGTATCAGGCCTGGGACCCTGTGTCAAGTCGTCCCTGTATCTGACTCGTTTAATTTTCTTGGGTTTCACTGTATCTCGGAAGGTACTATTTCCTGGCGGGTCATTGAATATGGCCCGAGACCCTGTTTCGGTTCGTCCCTCTATCTGACTCAGATATTTTTCTTTGGTTTCATTAGATCTGACCTGGGACACAGTTTCGTTTTTTCCTTGTATCTGACTCAGATATTTTTCTTTGGTTTCACTATATCTGACCTCGGACCCTGTTTCGGTTCGTCCCTATATCTAACTCGGATATTTTGTTGGGTTTCACTGTATTTGGGAAGGGGTTGTTTCCTAGAGGGTCAATGTATCCGGCCCGAGACCCTTTTTCGAGTCGTCCTTGTATCTGACTTTGATAATTTACTTGGGTTCCACTGTATCTAGGAAGGTACTGTTTCCTAGTGGGTCATTGAATCTAGCCTCGGACCTTGTTTCGTTTCGTCCCTCTATCTGACTCAGATATTTTTTTTTGGTTTCACTGTATTTGACCTAGGACCGTATTTCGGTTCGTCCCTGTATCTGGGTCGGATATTTTTCTTATGTTCCACTGTATCTTGATTGGGACCATGTTTCGGGTCTTCCCTGTATCTGACTCGGATATTTTTCTTGTGTTTCACTGTATTTGGGAATGTGATGTTTCCTAGAGGGTCAATGTAACTGGCCCGGGACCCCGTTTCGAGTCGTCCCTGTATCTGACTCGGATAATTTTCTTGGGTTTCACTGTATCTGAAAAGGTACTATTTTCTGGTGGGTCATTGAATCTAGCCCGAAACCCTGTTTCGGTTCGTCCCTCTATCTGACTCAGACATTTTTCTTTGGTTTCATTAGATCTGACCCGGGACCCAGTTTCGTTTCGTCCTTGTATGTGACTCGGATATTTTTTTTGGGTTTCATTGTATCTGACTTAGGACCCTGTTTCGGTTCGTCCTTACATCTAACTCGGATATTTTTCTTGGGTTTCACTGTATTTGGGAAGGGGTTTCCTAGAGAGTCAATGTATCTGGCCCGAGACCCTGTTTCGAGTCGCCCCTGTATCTGACTCGAATAATTTTCTAGGGTTTCATTGTATCTAGAAAGGTACTGTTTCTTGTTGGGTCATTGAATCTGGCCCGGGACCCTGTTTCGGTTTGTCCCTCTATCTGACTTAGATATTTTTATTTGGTTTCACTATATCTGACCTGGGACCCTGTTTCGGTTCGACCCTATTTCTGAATTGGATATTTTTCTTTGGTTTCACTGTATCTGACCTAGGACCCTATTTCGGTTCGTCCCTATATCTAACTCGGATATTTTTTTTGGGTTTCACTGTATTTGGGAAGGGGTTGTTTCCTAGGGGGTCAATGTATCTGGCCCGGGACCCTGTTTCGAATCGTCCCTTTATCTGACTCTGATAATTTTCTTGGGTTCCATTGTATCTGGGAAGGTACTGTTTCCTAGTCGGTCATTGAATCTAGCCCGGGACCCTGTTTCGGTTTGTCCCTTTATCCGACTCAGATATTTTTCTTTGGTTTCACAGTATCTGACCTGGGACATTGTTTCGGTTCGTCCATGTATCTGACTCGGATATTTTTCTTATGTTCCACTGTATCTGGACTGGGACCATGTTTTGGGTCGTCCCTGTATCTGACTCGTATATTTTTCGTAGGTTTCACTGTACTTGGGAAGGGACTGTTTCCTGGGAAGTCATTGTATCTGGCCCGTGACCCTGTTTCGGTTCGTCCCTCTATCTGACACATATATTTTTCTTGGGTTTCTCTGTAGTTAGGAAGAGGCTTCTTCCCGGTGGGTCATTGTATCTGGCCTGTGACCCTGTTTCAGTTCGTCCTTGTATCTGGCTTGGATATTTTTCTTTGGTTTCACTTTATCTGACCTGGGACCCTGTTTCAGCTCGTCCCTATATCTAACTCGAATATATTTTTTGGGTTTCACTGTATTTGGGAAGGGGTTGTTTCCTAGAGGGTCAATGTAACTGGCCCGGGACCCTGTTTCGAGTCGTCCCTGTATCTGACTCGGATAATTTTCTTGGGTTTCACTTTATCTGGAAAGGTACTGTTTCCTAGTGTGTCATTGAATCTAGCCCAGGACCCTGTTTCGATTCGTGTCTCTATCTGACTCATATATTTTCCTTTGGTTTCACTATATCTGACCTGGGACCCTGTTTCGGTTCGACCCTGTATCTGGCTCGGATATTTTTCTTGGGTTTCACTGTATTTGGGAAGGGACTTTTTCCTGTTGATTCATTGTATCTGGCTCGTGACCCTGTTTCGATTCGTCCTTGTATCTCACCCGTATTTTTTTATTGGGTTTCTCTGTAGTTGGGAAGGGACTGTTTCCCAGTGGGTGATTGTATCTGGCCTGTGACCCTGTTTCGAGTCGTCCCTCTGTCTGGCTCAGATATTTTTCTTTGGTTTCACTGTATCTGACCTGGGACCCTGTTTCGGTTCGTCCTTGTATCTGACTTGGATATATTTCTTTGGTTTCACTGTATCTGACCTGGGACCCTGTTTCGGTTCGTCCCTTTATCTGACTCGGATATTTTTCTTAGGTTACTCTGTAGTTGGGAAGGAACTGTTTCCCGGTGGGTCATTGTATCTGGCCTGTGACCCTGTTTTGGGTCGTCCCTGTATCTGGCTTGGATATTTTTCTTTGGTTTCACTGTATCTGACCTGGGACCCTATTTCGGTTCGTCCTTGTATATGACTCAGATATTTTTCTTTGGTTTCACTGTATCTGACCTGGGACCCTTTTTCGGTTCGTCCTTATATCTAACTCGGATGCTTTTCTTGGGTTTCACTGTATTTGGGAAGGGGTTGTTTTCTAGAGTGTCAATGTATCTGGCCCGAGACCCTGTTTCGAGTCGTCCCTGTATCTGACTCGGATAATTTTCTTGGGTTTAAGTGTATCTGGAAACGTACAGTTTTTTGTTGGGTTATTGAATTTGGCCCGGGACCCTGTTTCGATTCGTCCCTCTATTTGACTCAGATAATTTTCTTTGGTTTCACTAAATCTGACCAGGGACCCTCTTCGGTTCATCCCTGTATCTGACTTGAATATTTTTCTTCAGTTTCACTGTATTTGGAAAGGAACTGTTTCCAAGTGGGTCATTGTATCTGGCCCGTGACCCTACTCCAATTTGTCCTTGTATCTCACCCGTATATTTTTCTTGGGTTTCTCTGTATTTGGGAAGGGACCGTTTGCCGGTGTGTCATTGTATCTAGCCTGTGACCCTCTTTCGGGTCGTCCCTGTATCTGGCTCGGATATTTTTCTTTGGTTTTACTGTATTTGACCTGGGACCCTGTTTCGGTTCGTCCTTGTATCTGACTCAGATATTTTTCTTTGCTTTCATTGTATCTAACCTGGGACCCTGTTTCGGTTCGTCCCTTTATCTGACTCGGATATTTTTCTAAGGTTCCACTGTATCTGGACTGGGACCATGTTTCGGGTCGTCCCTGTATCTGACTCGGATATTTTTCATGGGTTTCCCTGTACTTGGGAAGGGACTGTTTCCTAGTGGGTAATTGTATCTGGCCCGTGACCCTGTTTCAGTTCGTCCCTCTATCTGACTCAGATATTTTTGTTGGTTTTCTCTGTAGTTGGGAAGGAACTGTTTCCCGGTGGGTCATTGTATCTAGCCTGTGACCCTGTTTCAGGTCGTCGCTGTATCTGGCTCGGATATTTTTCTTTGGTTTCACTATATCTGACCTGGGACCCTGTTTCGGTTCGTCCCTCTATCTGACTCGGATATTTTTCTTAGGTTCCACTTTATCTAGACTGGGACCATGTTTCGGGCCGTCCTTATATCTAACTTCGATATTTTTTATGGGTTTCACTTTACTTAGGAAGGGACTATTTCCTGGTGGGTCATTGTATCTGGCCCGTGACCCTGTTTCGGTTCGTTCCTCTATCTGACTCAGATATTTTTCTTGGGTGTCTCTGTAGTTGGGAAGGGACTGTTTCCCGGTGGGTCAATGTATCTGGCCTGTGACCCTGTTTCGGGTCGTCCCTGTATCTGGCTCGGATATTTTTCTTTGGTTTCACTGTATCTGACCTGGGACCCGGTTTCAGTTCGTCCTTGTATTTGACTCGGATATTTTTCTTTGGTTTCACTGTATTTGACCTGGTACCCTGTTTCGGTTCGTCCCTATATCTAACTCGGATATTTTTTTTGGGTTTGACCGTATTTGGGAAGGGGTTGTTTCCTAGAGGGTCAATGTATCTGGCCCGGGACCCTTTTTCGACTCGTCCCTGTATCTGACTCGCATAATTTTCTTGGGTTTCACTGTATCTGGGAAGGTACTGTTTCCTAATAGGTCATTGAATCTAGCCTGGGACCCTGTTTCGGTTCGTCTCTCTATCTGACTCATATATTTTTCTTTGGTTTCACTGTATCTGACCTGGGACCCCGTTTCGGTTAGTCCCTGTATCTTACTCGGATATTTTTCTTATGTTCCACTTTATCTGGAATGGGATCATGTTTCGGGTCGTCCCTGTATCTGACTCAGATATTTTTAATTGGTTTCACTGCACTTGGGAAGGGACTATTTCCTGGTGGGTCATTGTATCTGGCCCGTGACCTTGTTTCGATTCGTCCCTCTATCTCACTCAGATATTTTTCTAGGGTTTCTCTTTAGTTGGGAAGGGAATGTTTCCCGGTGGGTCATTGTATCTTGCCTGTGACCCTGTTTCGGGTCGTCCCTGTATCTGGGTCGGATATTTTTCTTTGGTTTCACTGTATCTAACCTGGTTCCCTGTTTTGGTTTGTCCTTATATCTAACTTGGATATTTTTCTTGGGTTTCATTGTATTTGGGAATGGGATGTTTCCTAGAGGGTCAATGTATCTGGCCCAGGACCCTGTTTCGAGTCGTTTCTGTATCTGACTCGGATGATTTTCTTGGGTTTCACTGTAGCGGGAAAGTTACTGTTTCTTGGTTGGTCATTGATCCTGGCCCGGGACCCTGTGTCGGTTCGTCCCTCTATCTGACACATATATTTTTCCTTGGTTTCACTGTATCTGACCTGGGACCTTGTTTCTTTTCGTCCTTATATCTGACTCGGATATTTTTCTTTGGTTTCATTGTATCTGACCTGGGACCCTGTTTCGGTTCGTCCCTATATCTAACTCATATAATTTTCTTAGGTTTCACTGTATTTGGTAAGGGGTTTCTTCCTAGAGGGTCAATGTATCTAGCCCGAGACCCTTTTTCGAGTCGTCCCTGTATCTGACTTGGATAATTTTCTTGGGTTTCACTGTATATGGGAAGGTACTGTTTCCTGGTGGGTCATTGAATCTGGCCCGAGACCTTGTTTCGGTTCCTCCCTCTATCTGACTCAGATATTTTTCTTTGGTTTCACTATATCTGACCAGGGACCCTGTTTCGGTTCGTCCCTGTATCTGACTCGGATATTTTTCTTCGGTTTCACAGTATTTGGGAAGGGACTGTTTCTTGGTGGGTCATTGTATCTGGCCCATGACCCTGTTTCGATTCGTCCTTGTATCTCACCCGTATATTTTTCTTGGGTTTCTCTGTAGTTGGGAAGGGACTGTTTGCCGGTGGGTCATTATATCTGGCCTGTGACCCTGTTTCGTGTCGTCCCTATTTCTGGCTCGGATATTCTTCTTCGGTTTCACTTTATCTGACGTAGGACCCTATTTCGGTTCGTCCTTGTATCTGACTCAGATATTTTTCTTTGGTTTCACTGTATCTGATCTGGGAACCTGTTTCGATTCGTCCTTATATCTAACTCGGATATTTTTCTTGGGTTTCATTGTATTTGGGAAGGGGTTGTTTCCTAGAGGGTCAATGTATCTGGTCCGGGACCCTGGTTTGAGTCGTCCCTGTATCTGGCTCGAATAATTTTCTTGGGTTTCACTGTATCTGGAAAGGTACTTTTTCCTGGTGGGTCATTGAATCTGGCCCGGGACCCTGTTTCGGTTCGTCCCTCTATCTTACTCAAATATTTTTCTTTGGTTTCATTATATCTGACCTGGGAACCTATTTCGGTTTGTTCTTGTATCTGACTTGGATATTTTTCTTTGGTTTCACTGTATCTGACCTGAGACCCTGTTTCGGTTCGTCACTCTATCTGACTCAGATAATTTTCTTTAGTGTCACTATATCTGACCTGGGTCCCTGTTTCGGTTCGTCCCTCTATCTGACTTGGATATTTTTCTTGGGTTTCACTGTATTTGGGAAGGGACTGTTTCCCGGTGGGTCATTGTATCTGGCCCGTGACCCTGTTTTGAGTCGTCCCTGTATCTGACTCTGATAATTTTCTTGGGTTCCACTGTATCTGGGAAGGAACTTTTTTCTAGTGGGTCATTGAATCTAGCCCGGGACACTGTTTCGGTTCGTCCCTCTATCTGATTCAGATATTTTTCTTTGGTTTCACTGTATCTGACCTGAGACCCATTTTCGGTTCGTCCTTGTATCTGACTCGAACATTTTTTTTTTCGTTTCACTGTATTTGACCTGGGACCTTGTTTCGGTTCGTCCATATATCTAACTCGGATATTTTTCTTGGGTTTCACTGTATTTGGGAAGGGGTTTTTTCCTAGAGGGTCAATGTATCTAGCCCGGGACCCTGTTTCGAGACGTCCCTGTATCTGACTCGGATAATTTTCTTGGGTTTCACTGTATCGGGGAAGGTACTGTTTCGTGGTGGGCCATTGAATCTGGCCTGGGACCCTGTTTCTGTTCGTCCCTCTATCTGACTCAGATATTTTTCTTTGGTTTCATTATATCTGACCTGGGACCCTATTTCGGTTCTTCCCTGTATCTGACTTGGATATTTTTCTTAGGTTCCACGGTATATGGACTTGGACAATGTTTCGGGTCGTCCCTGTATTTAAATTAGATATTTTTCATGGGTTTCACTGTACTTGGGAAGGGACTGTTTCCTGGTGGGTCATTGTATCTGTCCTGTGATCCTATTTCGGTTCGTCCCTCTATCTGACTCAGATATTTTTCTTTGGTTTCTCTGTAGTTGGGAAGGGACTGTTTCCCGGAGGGTCATTGTATCTGGCCTGTGACCCTGTTTCGGCTCGTCCTTGTATTTGGCTCGAATATTTTTCTTTAGTTTCACTGTAGCTAACCTGGGACCGTGTTTCGGTTCTTCCTTGTATCTGACTCGGATATTTTTCTATGGTTTCACTGTATCTGACCTGGGACCCTGTTTCGGTTCGTCCCTATATCTAACCCGGATAATTTTCTTGGGTTTCACTGTATTTGGGAAGGGGTTTTTTCTGAAGGGGTTTTTTCCTAGAGAATAAATGTATCTGGCCCGGGACCCTATTTCGAGTCGTCCCTGTATCTAACTCGGATATTTTACTTGGGTTTCACTGTATTTGGGAAGGGGTTTTTTCCTAGAGACTCAATGTATCTGGCCCGGGACCCTGTTTCGAGTCGTCCATGTATCTGACTCAGATAATTTACTTGGGTTTCATTGTATCTGGAAAGGTACATTTTCCTGGTGGGTCATTGAATCTGGATCGGGACCCTGTTTCGGTTCGTCCTTCTATCTGACTTAGATATTTTTTTTTGGTTTCACTGTATATGACCTGGGACCTAGTTTCGTTTCGTCTTTGTATCTGACTCGGATATTTTTCTTTGGTTTCACTGTATCTGACCTGGGACCCAGTTTCAGTTCGTCCCTATATCTAACTCGGATATTTTTCATTGGTTTTACTATATCTGACCTTGTACCCTGTTTCGGTTCATCCCTATATCTAACTCGGATATTTTACTTGGTTTTCACTATATTTGGGAAGGGGTTTTTTCCTAGAGAGTCAATGTATCTGGCCCGGGACCCTATTTTGAGTCGTCCCTGTATCTGACTCGGATAATTTTCTTTGGTTTCACTGTATTTGGAAGGTAGTGTTTCCTAGTGGGTCATTGAATCTGGCTCGGGACCCTGTTTCGGTTCGTCCTTTTATCTAACTCAGATATTTTTCTTTGGTTTCACTATATCTCACCTAGGACCCTGTTTCGGTTCGTCCTTGTATCTGACTCAGATATTTTTCTTTTGTTTCTCTGTATCTGACTTGGGATCCTGTTTCGGTTCGTCCCTATATCTAACTAGGATATTTTTCTTATGTTTCACTGTATTTGGGAAGGGGTTTTTCCTTAGAGGGTCAATGTATCTAGCCCGGGACCCTATTTCGAGTCGTCCCTGTATCTGACTTGGATAATTTTCTTGGGTTTCACTGTATTTGGGAAGGGACTGTTTCCTGGTGGGTCATTGTATCTGGCCCGTGACCCTGTTTCGGTTCGTCCCTCTATCTGACTCAGATATTTTCTTGGGTTTCTCTGTAGTTGCGAAGGGACTGTTTCCCGTTGGGCATTGTATCTGGCCTGTGACCCTGTTTCGGGTCGTTCCTGTATCTGGCTCGGATATTTTTCTTTGGTTTCACTATATCTGACCTGGTACCCTGTTTCGGTTCGTCCCTATATCTAACTCGGATATTTTACTTGGGTTTCACTGTATTTGGGAAAGGGTTTTTTCCTAGAGTTTCAATCTATCTGGCCCGGGACCCTGTTTCGAGTCGTCCCTGTATCTGACTCGGAAAATTTTCTTGGGTTTCACTGTATCTGGGAAGGTACTGTTTCCTAGTGAGTCATTGAATCTGGCCCGGGACCCTGTTTCGGTTTGTCCCTCTGTCTGACTCAGATATTTTACTTTGGTTTCACTATATTTGACCTAGTACCCAGTTTCGGTTCGTCCCTGTATCTGACTTGGATATTTTTCTGGGGTTTCACTATATTTGGGAAGGGACTGTTTCCTGGTGGGTCATTGTATCTGGCCCGTGACACTGTTTCGATTCGTCCTTGTATCTCACCCGTATATTTTTCTTGGGTTTCTCTGTAGTTGGGAAAGGACTTTTTCCCGGTGGGTCATTAAATCTGGCCTGTGACCCTGTTTCGGGTCGTCCCTGTATCTGGCTCGGATATTTTTCTTTTGTTTCACTGTATCTGACCTGCGACCCTGTTTCGGTTCATACTTATATCTGACTCGGATATTTTTATTTGGTTTCACTTTATCTGACCTGGGACCCTATTTCGGTTCGTCCCTATATCTAACTCGTCCTGGGACCCTATTTCAGTTCGTCCCTATATCTAACTCGGATATTTTTCTTTGGTTTCACTGTATCTGACCTGGGAACCTGTTTCGGTTCGTCCCTATATCTAACTCGGATATTTTTCTTAGGTTTCACTATATTTGGGAAGGGGTTGTTTTCTAGAGGGATAATATATCTGTCCCGGGACCCTGTTTCGAGTCGTCCCTGTATCTAACTCGGATAGTTTTCTTGGGTTTTACTGTATCTGGAAAGGTACATTTTCCTGGTGGGTCATTGAATCTGGACCGGGACCCTGTTTCGGTTAGTCCTTCTATCTGACTTAGAAATTTTTTGTTGGTTTCACTGTATATGACCTGGGACCTAGTTTCGTTTCGTCCTTGTATCTGACTCGGATATTTTTCTTTGGTTTTTACTGTATCTGACCTGGGACCCTATTTCGGTTCGTCCCTATATCTAACTCGGATATTTTACTTGGGTTTCACTGTATTTGGGAAGGGGTTTTTTCCTAGAGAGTCAATGTATCAGGCTCGGGACCCTGTTTCGAGTCGTCCCTGTATCTGACTCATATATTTTTCTTGGGTTTCTCTGTAGTTGGGAAGGGACTGTTTCTCGGTGGGTTATTGTATCTGGCCTGTGACCCTGTTTCGGGTCATTCCTGTATCTGGGTCGAATATTTTTCTTTGGTTTCACTATATCTGACCTGGTACCCTGCTTCATGTTCCTGTATCTGGCTCGTATATTTTTCTTTGGTTTCACTATATCTAACCTGGTACCCTGTTTCGGTTCATCCCTATATCTAACTCGGATATTTTACTTGGGTTTCACTGTATTTGGGAAGGGTTTTTTCCTAGAGGGTCAATCTATCTGGCCCGGGACCCTGTTTCGAGTCGTCCCTGTATCTGACTCGAAAAATTTTCTTGGGTTTCACTGTATCTGGGAAGGTACTGTTTCCGGTGAGTTATTGAATCTGGCCTGGGACCCTGTTTCGGTTCGTCCCTCTATCTGACTCAGATATTTTTCTTTGGTTTCACTATATCTGACCTAGGACCCTGTTTTGGTTCGTCCCTGTATCTGACTCAGATATTTTTCTTGGGTTTCACTACATTTGGGAAGGGATTGTTTCCTGGTGGGTCATTGTATCTGGCCCGTGACCCTGTTTCGATTCGTCCTTGTATCTCACCCGTATATTTTTCTTGGGTTTCTCTGTAGTTGGGAAAGGACTTTTTCCCGGTGGGTCATTGAATCTGGCCTGTGACCCTGTTTCGGGTCGTCCCTGTATCTGGCTCGGATATTTTTCTTTTGTTTCACTGTATCTGACCTGGGACCCTGTTTCGGTTCGTCCTTGTATCTGACTCGGATATTTTTCTTTGGTTTCACTGTATCTGACCTGGGAACCTGTTTCGGTTCGTCCCTATATCTAACTCGGATATTTTTCTTGGGTTTTACTATATTTGGGAAGGGGTTGTTTTCTAGAGGGATAATATATCTATCCCGGGACCCTGTTTCGAGTCGTCCCTGTATCTAACTCGGATAGTTTTCTTGGGTTTTACTGTATCTGGAAAGGTACATTTTCCTGGTGGGTCATTGAATCTGGACCGGGACCCTGTTTCGGTTAATCCTTCTATTTGACTTAGAAATTTTTTGTTGGTTTCACTGTATATGACCTGGGACCTACCCTGTTTCGATTTGTCCCTGTTTCTGACTCGGATATTTTTCTTTGGTTTCTCTGTATTTGGGAAGGGACCGTTTCCTGGTGGGTCATTGTATCTGGCCCGTGACCCTGTTTTGATTCGTCCTTGTATCTCACCCGTATATGTTTCTTGACATTCTCTGTAGTTGGGAAAGGACTGTTTCCCGGTGGGTTATTGAATCTAGCCTGTGACCCTGTTTCGGGTCGTCCCTGTATCTGGCTCAGATACTTTTCTTTGGTTTCACTGTATCTGACCTGGGACCCTGTTTCGGTTCGTCCTTGTATCTAACTCGGATATTTTTCTTGGGTTTCACTATATTTGGGAAGGGACTGTTTCCTGGTAGGTCATCCTCTCTGGCCCGTGACCCTGTTTCGATTCGTCCTTGTATCTCACCCGTATATTTTTCTTGGGTTTCTCTGTAGTTGGGAAAGGACTGTTTCCCGGTGGGTCATTGAATCTGGCCTGTGACCCTGTTTCGAGTCGTCCCTGTATCTAGCTCGGATATTTTTCTTTGGTTTCACTGTACCTGACCTGCGACCCTGTTTCGGTTCGTCCTTATATCTAACTCGGATATTTTTCTTGGGTTTCACTGTATTTGGGAAGGGGCTGTTTCGTAGATGGACATTGTATCTAGCCCGGGACCCTGTTTCGAGTCGTCCCTGTCTCTAACTCGGATAATTTTCTTGGGTTTCATTGTATCTGGGAAGGTACTGTTTTCTAGTAGGTCATTGAATCTGGCCCGGGATCCTGTTTCGGTTTGTCCCTCTATCTGACTTAGATATTTTTCTTCGGTTTCACTGTATCTGACCTTGGACCCTGTTTCGGTTCGTCCCTGTATCTGACTCGGATATATTTCTTAAGTTCCACTGTATCTGCACTGGGACCATGTTTCGGGTCGTCCTTGTATCTAACTCGGATATTTTTCATGGGTTTCATTGTACTTGAGAAGGGACTGTTTCCTGGTGGGTCATTGTATCTGGCCCGTGACCCTGTTTCGGCTCGTCCCTCTATCTGACTCAGTTATTTTCTTGGGTTTCTCTGTAGTTGGGAAGGAATGTTTCCCGTTGGGCCATTGTATCTGGCTTGTGACCCTGTTTCGGGTCGTTCCTGTATCTGGCTCGGATATTTTTCTTTGGTTTCACTATATCTGACCTGGTACCCTGTTTCGGTTCGTCCCTATATCTAACTCGGATATTTTACTTGGGTTTTACTGTATTTGGGAAGGGTTTTTTTCCTAAAGGGTGAATGTATCTGGCCCGGGACCCTGTTTCGAGTCGTCCCTGTATCTGACTCAGAAAATTTTCTTGGGTTTCACTGTATCTGGGAAGGTACTGTTTCCTAGTAGGTCATTGAATTTAGCCCAGGACCCTGTTTCGGTTCGTCCCTCTATCTGACTCAGAAATTTTTCTTTGGTTTCACTGTATCTGACCTTGGACCCTGTTTCGGTTCGTCCCTGTATCTGACTCGGATATTTTTCTTAGGTTCCACTGTATCTGGACTGGGACCATGTTTCAGGTCGTCCTTGTATATGACTCAGATATTTTTCATGGGTTTCACTGTACTTGGGAAGTGACTGTTTCCTTGTGGGACATTGTATCTGGCCCGTGACATTATTTCGGTTCGTCCCTCTATTTGACTCAGATATTTTTCTGAAGTTTTTCTGAAGTTGGGAAGGGACTGTTTGCCGTTTGGCCATTGTATCTGGCCTGTGACCCTGTTTCGAGTCGACCCTGTATCTGACTCGGATATATTTCTTTGGTTTCACTGTATCTGGCCTGGGGTCCTGTTTCGGTTCGTCCCTATATCTAAATCGGATATTCTTCTTATGTTTCACTGTATTTGGGAAGGGGTTTTTTTCCTAGAGGGTCAATGTATCTAGCCTGGGACCCTATTTCGAGTCGTCCTTGTATCTGACTCGGATAATTTTCTTGGGTTTCACTGTATCTGGAAAGGTAGATTTTCCTGGTGGGTCATTGAATCTGGACCGGGACCCTATTTCGGTTCGTCCTTCTATCTGACTTAGAAATTTTTTGTTGGTTTCACTGTGTATGACCTGGGACCTAGTTTCGTTTTGTCCTTGTATCTGACTCGGATATTTTTCTTTGGTTTCACTGTATCTGACCTGGGACCCTGTTTCAGTTCGTCCCTATATCTAACTCGGATATTTTTCTTTGGTTTCACTATATCTGACCTGGTACCCTGTTTCGGTTCGTCCCTATATCTATGTCGGATATTTTACTTGGGTTTCCTTGTATTTGGGAAGGGGTTTTTTCCTAGAGAGTCAATGTATCTGGCCCGAGACCCTGTTTCGGTTCGTCCTTGTATCTGACTCAGATATTTTTCTTTGGTTTCACTATATCTCACCTAGGACCCTGTTTCGGTTCGTCCTTGTATCTGACTCAGATATTTTTCTTTGGTTTCACTGTATCTGACCTGGTACCCTGTTTCGGTTCGTCCTTATATCTAACTCGAATATTTTTCTTGGGTTTCACTGTATTTGGGAAGGGGATGTTTCCTAGAGGGTCAATGTATCTAGCCCGGGACCCTGTTTCGATTCGTCCCTGTATCTGACTCGGATAATTTTCTTGGGTTTCACTGTATCTGCGAAGGTACTGTTTCCTAGTGGGTCATTGAATCAGGCCCGGGACCCTGTTTCGGTTCGTCCTTCAATCTGACTTAGAAATTTTTTGTTGGTTTCACTGTATATGACCTGGGACCTAGTTTCGTTTCGTCCTTGAATCTGACTTGGATATTTTTCTTTGGTTTCACTGTATCTGACCGGGGACCCTGTTTCAGTTCGTCCCTATATCTAACTCGGATATTTTTCTTTGGTTTCACTATATCTGACCTGGTACCCTGTTTCGGTTCGTCCTTATATCTAACTCGGATATTTTTCTTGGGTTTCACTGTATTTGGGAAGGGGATGTTTCCTAGAGAGTCAATGTATCTGGCCCGGGACCCTGTTTCGAGTCGTCCCTGTATCTGACTCGGATATTTTCCTTGGGTTTCTCTTTACTTGGGAAGGGACTGTTTCCTGGTGGGTTATTGTATCTGGCCTGTGACCCTGTTTCGGGTCGCTCCTGTATCTGGGTCGGATATTTTTCTTCGGTTTCACTATATCTGACCTGGTACCCTGCTTCGGTTCGTCCCTATATCTAACTCGGATATTTTACTTGGGTTTCACTGTATTTGGGAAGGGGTTTTTTCCTAGAGAGTCAATGTATCTGGCCCGGGACCCTGTTTCGAGTCATCCCTGTATCTGACTCGGATAATTTTCTTGGGTTTCACTTTATCTGGGAAGGTACTGTTTCCTAGTGGGTCATTGAATCTGGACCGGGACCCTGTTTCGGTTCGTCCTTCTATCTAACTCAGATATTTTTCTTTGGTTTCACTATATCTCACCTAGGACCCTGTTTCGGTTCATCCTTGTATCTGACTCGGATATTTTTCTTATGTTTCACTGTATTTGGGAAGGGGTTTTTTCCTAGAAGGTCAATGTATCTAACCCGGGACCCTATTTCGAGTCGTCCCTGTATCTGACTTGGGTAATTTTCTTGGGTTTCACTGTATCTGAGAAGGTACTGTTTCCTGGTAGGTCATTGAATCTGGCCCGGGACCCTGTTTCGGTTCGTCCCTCTATCTGACTCAGATATTTTTCTTTGGTTTCACTATATCTGACCTAGGACCCTGTTTCGGTTCGTCCCTGTATCTGACTCGGATATTTTTCTTGGGTTTCACTATATTTGGGAAGGGACTGTTTTCTGGTGGTTCATTGTATCTGGCCCGTGACCCTGTTTCAATTCGTCCTTGGATCTCACCCGTATATTTTTCTTGGGTTTATCTGTAGTTGGGAAAGGACTTTTTCCCGATGGGTCATTGAATCTGGCCTGTGACCCTGTTTCGGGTTGTCCCTGTATCTGGCTCGGATATTTTTCTTTTGTTTCACTGTATCTGACCTGGGACCCTGTTTCAGTTTGTGCCTATATCTAACTCGGATATTTTTCTTTGGTTTCACTATATCTGACCTGGTACCCTGTTTCGGTTCGTCCCTATATCTAACTCGGATATTTTACTTGGGTTTCAGTGTATTTGGGAAGGGTTTTTTCCTGGAGAGTCAATGTATCTAGCCCGGGACCCTGTTTCGAGTCGTCCCTGTATCTGACTCGGATAATTTTCTTGGGTTTCCCTGTATTTGGGAAGGTACTGTTTCCTGGTGGGTCATTGAATCTGGCCCGGGACCCTGTTTCGGTTCGCCCTTCTATCTGACTCAAATATTTTTCTTTGGTTTCACTATATCTCACCTAGGACCCTGTTTCGGTTCGTCCTTGTATCTGACTCAGATATTTTTCTTTGGTTTCACTGTATCCGACCAGGGACCCTATTTCGGTTCGTCTTTATATCTAACTCGGATATTTTTTTTGGGTTTCACTGTATTTGGGAAGGGGATGTTTCCTAGAGGGTCAATGTATCTGGCCCGGGACCCTGTTTCGAGTCGTCCCTGTGTCTAACTCGGATAATTTTCTTGGGTTTCACTGTATCTGGAAAGGTACATTTTCCTGGTGGGTCATTGAATCTGGACCGGGACCCTGTTTCGGTTCGTCATTCTATCTGACTTAGAAATTTTTTGTTGGTTTCATTGTATATGACTGGGACCTAGTTTCGTTTCGTCCTTGTATCTGAGTCGGATATTTTTCTTTGGTTTCACTGTATCAGACCTGGGAACCTGTTTCAGTTCGTGCCTATATCTAACTCGGATATTTTTCTTTGGTTTCACTATATCTGACCTGGTACCCTGTTTCGGTTCGTCCCTATATCTAACTCGGATATTTTACTTGGGTTTCACTGTATTTGGGATGGGGTTTTTTCCTAGAGAGTCAATGTGTCTAGCCCGGGACCCTGTTTCGAGTCGTCCCTGTATCTGACTAGAATAATTTTCTTGGGTTTCACTTTATTTGGGAAGGTACTGTTTCCTAGTGGGTCATTGAATCTGGCCCGGGACCCTGTTTCGGTTCGTCCTTCTATCTTACTCAGATATTTTTCTTTGGTTTCACTATATCTCACCTAGGACCCTGTTTCGGTTCGTCCTTGTATCTGGCTCAGATATTTTTCTTTGGTTTGTCTGTATCTGACTTGGGATCCTATTTCGGTTCGTCCCTATATCTAACTCGGATATTTTTCTTATGTTTCGCTGTATTTGGGAAGGGGTTTTTTCCTAGAGGGTCAATGTATCTAGCCCGGGACCCTATTTCGAGTCGTCCCTGTATCTGACTTGGATAATTTTCTTGGGTTTCACTGTATCTGAGAACGTACTGTTCCCTGCTAGGTCATAGAATCTGGCCCGGGACCCTGTTTCGGTTCGTCGCTCTAACTGACTCAGATATTTTTCTTTGGTTTCACTATATCTGACCTAGGACCCTATTTCGATTCGTCCCTATTTCTGACTCGGATATTTTTCTTGGGTTTCACTGTAATTGGGAAGGGACTGTTTCCTGGTGGGTCATTGTATCTGGCCCGTGACCTTGTTTCGGTTCGTCCCTCTATCTGACTCAGATATTTTCTTGGGTTTCTCTGTAGTTGGGAAGGGACTGTTTCCCGTTGGGCATTGTATTTGGCCTGTGACTCTATTTCGGGTCGTTCCTGTATCTGGCTCGTATATTTTTCTTTGGTTTCACTATATCTGACCTGGTACCCTGTTTCGGTTCATCCCTATATCTAACTCGGATATTTTACTTGGGTTTCACTGTATTTGGGAAGGGGTTTTTTCCTAGAGGGTCAATCTATCTGGCCCGGGACCCTGTTTCGAGTCGTCCCTGTATCTGACTCAGAAAATTTTCTTGGGTTTCACTGTATCTGGGAAGGTACTGTTTCCTAGTAGGTCATTGAATTTGGCCCGGAACCCTGTTTCGGTTCGTCCCTCTATCTGACTCAGATATTTTTCTTTGGTTTCACTGTATCT